>OX328126.1:99577846-99775346 GCA_946811695.1 Gonocerus acuteangulatus
AATATAGCCTATATAGAATAATATGCCGAATAAAACCTATCTAGTAAATATACAAGGACAAATAAAAGTCTTGACGAATAACAAGTCAAGAAAAAAAACTTTATTTAACAAAATAAAACAAAGTTTAGTTGCCCAACTAAAATAGAATAATATACCTAATTAAGTCTATGGAGTAGACACAAATGGACCAAAAACAAGTCTTGTGGAATATTGTTTTTTTTCTAATTAAATACTTTTTATCAATATTTAATATATAACATTTGTTGAAAACTATTGATTGCTAATTGATGAATCGATTTACAACTAAGTAGTCTTTATGAATATTTAGTATATAACCTATGTTTGGATCTGTGTTTTTGGGGTGCTCTCCGCCTAGGCTTTGTATTTGTGTCGGCAGATACCTGGGGTATATTTACAGCTCTTGAGGATTAACTCTTAGCAGGTAAATTTCCTGCGGACCTTCTGCTTCTACGGGCATTGAACCGCCATATCGCTCATAGTATCTTACCGTTGTGAAGTTTATTTTTTGGATTTAGGACTTAATATACATATGTAGACTAAATCATAGCAAGAAGTAATCCTCCGTCGTCGGTTCTTAACTATGTAGACTCGCTAATGTTATCCAATCTTAGATACATCTTATTTAAAATCCACAGCAAAAACACGACATTTCATCAGAATCCCCTGCTGAATAAAACTTATATAGAATAATATGCAAAATAAAGCCTATCTAGTGGATAAAAATAGAGGAAAAAAGCCGTTCGTGGTGGTAGAAAATCTTAAAAGTATTTCGCTCAGAAATCTCCGAAATATTGTCACTAATTTTACGTATCCTGTTTTATAGCCAAATAGATTTATATTCTATAATCAATAAGAAAAACCTACTAACAATAAAAAACTATGGGTAACAGATGAAAATAGGGAATACCAAGAATAATTCTAAAGAACGAAATCAACACCAGTACTGTAATCTAGATATTCATACGGCATCTTCGAATTCTAACAAACAAAATATTGATTCTAATTATACGTATCCTGTTTTATTGACCAATACATTTGACTACTATAAGCAATTAAAAACACTAGGGAATATGCCAAAGAACTCGGAGTAGATGCCTCGACAGTTTCAAGACATTTGAAGGAAATCGACAAATCCAAAACTGACATTTCATACGGTACAGTCTGATATATTTTTAACAATGAATTATTTTTCTTATTTTAATTAATCTGTTTTATTGTCAAATACATTATCCAACTTTAAGCAATTAAAAAATAACAAGGAATAAAAACAAACAAAAAGAACCGTTCGAATAAACGAAATCAATTACTTCAAAGTTTAAGCACTTATTTCTCCGATTGACATAGCCTAATCAAAAATTGTTTCAGAATATTTTTTGTAGAACATTTAGTAAGCTTTCGCATGGTAACCCTCCGTTTACGAATATTCCTAACCGTCTTCGAGATATTAGGGAATGTATACGAAGTTCCCAAAACATTTCATGTCTGTTAATAAAATATTTTATTCTAATCCTTCCTTAGCTCCAAACGTAACCAAAATTTTAACATATTAGTGTTGATGAAATTCAAACATGCAGAAAATGTTTCAACTGAATCCCATAATTTTAAGTATCAAAATCAAAGACAAAAAGAACAGTTCGAATAAGCGAAATCAATTACTTTATAGTTTTAAGCACTTATTTCTCCGATTGACATCGCCTAATCAAAACTTTCATTAGAACCTTTATTGTAGATCATTTAGTAAGCTTTCTAATGGTATTCTTCCGTTTCCCAAATGCTCAACCTTTTTCGAGATATTAAGGAAAGTATACAAAGTTACCAAAACTTTTTTATGTCTGTTAATAAAATATTTTATTCTAACCCTTCCTTAACTCCAAACGCAACCAAAATTTCAACATATTAGTTTTAATGAAAGTAGAACATGCAGTAAATGTTTCAACTGAATCCCATGATTCTAAGTACCCAAACCAAAAACGGCATTCAAAAATTATTTTTTCAGTTTTCTCGACAACGGTAAAAGCTATCGCCTTGAAAATGGTTCCATTCGTTTTCCTAGCCAAAGAAGCCTATAAAAAGGCTACTTACAAGCTTATGAACTCAAAAACGTAAGCGTTACGATTTTTTTTGCGCGAATTTCGCCCCAAACGCCATCTTCCTGTCGGAGGATTTTGCTGGTTAACGAACTTGACCTTTCAAATTGGACGACACATTTTTGTACCAAATTTCATCAAAATCAGACCATCAGGGAAGCCAGAAATGAGCGAACAGACAAATAAATAAATAAATATATATATACATATATATATATATATATATATATATATATATATATAAATAAATAAATATATATATATATATATATATATATATATATATATATATATATATATATACACAAATTTGAACCACCGTTATTTTCGGTCTCTAGGGGTTCTGAAACGCGAAATTTTCTTGTCGGCACTTCCGGATTGTTTCATTGTATCAACCTTATAAGCGGGGTTCCTCCCTATGGGGGAGGAAGGAACCGCGCTAAAACCAATTAAAATTTCTGATTTTATTATAGGAACCTAACAGAATAGACAAAATAACAACAAGTGTTTTTTAAATATTAAAATAAAAATATGAATACTATAGATTTTTAAAATTTAAGAAAATACTTATAGATAACCATGAATGATAAGATTTAAAGGATTCTGGATGGAGCTGAACTTGGCACTTCTCACACTTGTATGGGTCTGGCACTTCCTACATCTTGTTCTCGACGAATCCCGGATGATGATATGGTCGACCCTGTCCAACCTGATTCATCCAGCACTTACCACTTTGACCGTCACCCAGTCTTCACTACCAAAGAGGTAGTAGTCGGAGAAGGAAGTGGGACAAGAGGCACGGACAGCCATGAGGTTCCTACGTATCACTTAAAATCAAATTGTGGAGTTTTCTTATTGTTCGCAATATCCTGGATTTCCCGAGCATTCACCGATGCGGAATCAATCATGTTTATAAAAAGGGCCACCACCATTTCTTACTCTTAATTTTTTAATTTTTTTTTTTAATTCTATAAAAATATTAAAATATATTGTTTTACAACATTAGGCTAATTCATGTTGAGGATTTTATTCTATTTTCGGGAGTATCTTCTTGTGGTACCCAAAGGCTCTCAAAAATGGTTGTTGCTAGCTCTAGTGGAGATAGAGTTGTCATTCCACCGTACTACACTAATTTAATGGACAGTATCAAACGCGTAATCGAAGTGCCCCCGTTCTTTTTTGGACATTTCCTTGGCTGACTCAAGGGGGCACTTGCCTGTCCTATCATCTCTAATGGTTCCCGTGGCAAAAATGTTTTGCTTCTTCAGCTCACATAAGAGCTTGTGAGAAGTAAAAAAAAACTATCAAAATCAATGTTATAATGTGAACGGCAGGGAGCCGGCCAGCCAACCCCCGACTCGGACCCCGCAACCAATGTTTACGCAACATTTTCTCTCAGTCGAAAAATTTCTACCAAGATAATTTTTTTTCTTTCATTCTAAATTTTTATTCTAAAGAAGAATGCCCAATGGTAAAGAAAAACCACACCTTACGTTAGGGTTCAAACTGTTTGACTTAATTGTACCTTAATACCTTAAAAAAAACTGTTTTCATACCTATTGGTGAAGACCGTCGTCACTGGGATCGGTGAGAGAGAGTACTGGGGGCGAGTGCTTTCCACGCATGTACATCATTATCAAGCCACTATTAAGTTAGTGCTAACATGTATCCACCAACAGGTGCGACAACAGTAAATTTACTAGCGGACCTAACCCCTTAGATTATATATTAAAAAAAAAAAAAAAACATCTTTGGACTTTACTAAAGTAATCTAATACCCTTTCCTCTCCCCTCACTATATTTCACTATCTCTACCCTTCTCTGTCTCAATCCCCCCCCCCTCTCCCTCTCTCTCTCTCCCCCTCCCCCCTACCTCCAACATTCTATTCCCTCCCCCACTACCCTGTCCTCAACCCCCCCCCCCTCTCAACAGGTATTCTAGAGAAATTTTTTATTCGTTACAATGACTTATTGCCAACAATATCTCGAGAAAAAGTTTTACCTCATGGAAAGAATTTCAGCAATCTCTATGAAAAAAGGGGAAACGTCTAAAAGGAAAATTGCGCCCTTAGAGTAAAAAGAAAGTTTTAAATTAAGTTTTTCCGGAGCTAATGGTAGTTTTATGAGTTAGTTTCGCAAAATCCAGTAATTTGTCATTCTTATTCAACCATTTTTGAATTTATTGAACCTGTACTATAGATGTTGCTTTGCAGGGTTGGAAGAGATAACATCGGTCTGCAAAAATATTTTTTGAATCAGCTGCATGGAATCTGTCATCTGAATTGCAAGTTTAATATAAATAAGTAATGTGACAAAATATGCAACGTTTAAATAAAATACCACTAAAAAAAAATAACAAAAGCAGCTTATGGCAAGAATATCAATGTTAAAATTTTGAAAAGACTTGAGATTATTAATTTTTCCTTGCAGGTGACTATTCATTGTTGGTAATTCCTTTATATAAATGTTAATCAATAATTATTTATTTTTTGGTATCTTTGGTCGGTAGGGACCAAAGAATTGTTAAAGATTTCATTTTTCGGAGAGTGATAAAATATCCCAGCTCACAATATCTCAATTTTAATATTAAAACATTAATTAAGTCAAAAATTCGTCTTGTATTTAAATATTGAAGACTCTTCTTAGAAAGAATAAAGAAATAATTAAGGTTTTGTGAAATATTAAATTGAGGAAAACTGACAAGGAACGAAAGCGGCATATTCTGGGAAGACAAAACAATTTGACAACTGAAGGGGCGAAATAAAGAAAAACTGAGGGAAGTTAATGACGTGAGAATGAATTAAAGAAGAAAGGAAATGAGAGAATACTGAAAAAAAAATAATAAAAAATAAAAATGAGAGAACTCTCCAGAGCTCCATCCGAGAGATACTTAAACTCATCTCTATCTTTCTAATTATACTCTTAATATTTATTACAATTTTTATTGTACCTGTTTGTTTTAGCGCGGTTCCTCCCTCCCACATAGGGAGGAACCCCGCTTATAAGGTTGATACAATGAAACAATCCGGAAGTGCAGCGACTAGAAAATTTCGCGTTTCAGAACCCCTAGAGACCGATATAAATATATAATATTAATTAATTGATAAATATTTGTAGGTATGTGTGTATATGTATGTGTATGTTTTTTTTTTTTTTTTTTTTTTTTTTTTTTTTTTTTTTTTTTTTTTTTTTTTTTTTTTTTTTTTTTATGAACAGTAATAATAAATAATAGTAATAGTAAGTATTAGTATAATAGTAATAGTAAGCATTAGTATAATATAAGAAAGTTGTTAGTATAATATAAGAAAGTTGTTAGTTGTACAGTGTAATCACTAGTATATATCAAAATAAATAAATGAGGAAAATAAAAATATATATACAAAAAAAAAAGTTAAAACAAAAGAAGGAAAAAAAAGGGAAAAAGAAGAAGAAAATATTTTTAAAAAATATCAAATTAAAATAACAAAAAAAAATAAAAAATAAAAAAAAATAAAAAAATAAAAAAAATAAAATGAATAAAAAAATAATAAAATAAAACAAAATATATGTTTACATTATATATATTTATTATTATTTGTACTGTATTTATATATGTACTGTGCACTATACATATATATGTAGCCATGCAATTTTATAACAACAATAATTTCTCTTTTTTTCCAAACTTAGATTCTCCCAAATACAACTTTAGTAACACAACTCTATCTCAAACACACAATACTGAAAACACTCTCCATCCTAACATTAATCTTGCACAATTAAACACAACAAGGGCGGAGATGACCAAGCAGTTTTCTGCCCTTAAACTACCAACCCAACCCAACCCTAGAGACCGAATATATATATATATATATATATATATATATATATATATATATATATATATATATATATATATTTGTCTGTTTGCAGCGTAGCTCAGAGAGCAATGGTCCGATTTTGATGAAATTTAGTACAAAAATCCGTCGTCCAATTTGAAAGGTCAAGTTCGTTAACCAGCAAAATCCGCCCACTGGAAGATGGCGTTTGGGGCGAAATTCGCGCAGAAAAAATCGTAACGCTTACGTTTTTGAGTTCATAAGCTTGTAAGTACTCTTTTTATAGGCTTCTTGGGCTAGGAAAACGAATGAAACCATTTTCAAGGCGATAGCTTTAACCGTTTTCGAGAAAATTTGAAAAATAGTTTTTGAATACCGTTTTTGGTTTGGGTACTTAGAATCACGGGATTCAGTTGAAACATTTTCTGCATGTTCGAGTTTCATCAACACTGATATGTTGAAATTTTTGTTACGTTTAGAGTAAAGGAAGGGTTAGAATAAAATATTTTATTAACAGACAAAAAAAGTTTTGGTAACTTTGTATAATTTCGTTAGTATCTCGAAAACCGTTGACAATCTTGTGAAGCGGAAGATTACCATTCGGAAGGTTACTAAATGCTCTACAAAAAAAGGTTCTGATGAAAGTTTTAATTAGGCGATGTCAATCGGAGAAATAAGTACTTAAAACATTAAATTAATTGATTTCGTTTATTTTTATTGTTGTCTTGGCTATTCTATATTATTTTGTCTATTTGTTTTTATTGTTGTCTTGGCTATTCTATATTATTTTGTCTATTTGTTTTTATTGTTGTCCTGTTTAATTATTACTATTGTGGGTGCCCATTGAAAGTATTTAAAACATATTTTCTTAGGTAGAATCATAATTGCCTTCATTAAATAATGAAACAGAACTTGAGATGATTATTGCATTAAGATTGTAAAAAATGTTCAGAAGTGAATATATACATATATATATATATATATATATATATATATATATATATAAATATATATATATATATGTATGTACATATTTGTCTGTTCGCTCATTTCCGGCCCCTCTAATGGTCCGATTTTGATGAAATTTGGTACACTTTTTATATGTATAATCAAATAGAATTGGTGCTTTATCTTCGTCAGATGATATCGATTAGCCTTTTTACGAATATATTTTGAATCGTATTTTACCTATATTGGCTGATTTAACGATTAGGGAATTCACTCTTCAGCCATTCCGTCACCACCCGTCCATTACACTGTTCTGCAAAAAAAAACTTTTCTCCCCTCCCTTGAACAATTTAGCCTGTTTCTCATGTTTTCAGGTGTGCTGAGTCCGAATCTGAACTCAGAAAAATTCTATCACCCTCTGATTTTGAGAGAAAAGAGGAGAAACTTGGAAAAAATGAAAAATTGTATTTGAAAACTATTGTCTTTATTATAACAGATTTTTTTTTCTTTTTCAACGGTAAAATATAATTAATTGAATCCTGCATGCTATCAGGTATAATACTAGATATGACACAACTCAAAAAATATACACACATCGTCAATGAGTATTTTTTTTTCTTTTGTACTCTTCCTCCTCTGTCTCCCGCTGCAGTGTCCAGCAGTAATCCGCCAGCATCTTCTCATTCCATTTGCCAGTATATCTTTTTTCCATTCTGGATATGTCTTGGTGGAATCGTTCTCCATGTTCGTCCGAAACTGCACCCAAATTTGGGGCGAAAAAGTCTAGGTGACTATGCAGGAAATGTATTTTTAAGGACATATTGCATCCCAATGTTTTATATGAAGTAAGCAGTTCTTGGACTATATTTCGGTAGTCTCTAGATTTTTCGTTTCCCAAAAACTTAGCACATACCTCTCGAAAAGCAATCCAAGCCTTTTTCTCAGGAGTATTTAACTTTGCTTCAAAAGTGAGGTCCTTGAGTAGATGTCGAATTTGGGGTCCTACGAAAATTCCCTCCTTTATCTTAGCATCGCTGAGATGCGGAAATTTTTGTTTTAAGTACATTAAACCTTCTCCTTGCTTGTCCATCGCTTTTACGAAGTTTTTCATTAGCCCCAATTTTATGTGGAGTGGGGGTAAAATTATTTGGTTTTTGTCCACTAATGGTGGATTGGTAATGTTTTTTTCACCTACTTTTTCCTTACGCTCTGGCCATTTTTTTACGACATAATGGTCTCCTCTTTTTCTGCTGTCCCACTCGCACAAAAAACAACAAAATTTAGTATAACCTCCTTGGAGTCCTGTAAGCATGGCTACCACTTTAAGATCTGCACAAATGCGCCATTTGTACTCATGGTACTTGATTTTTTGTAGAAGTACCTTCATGTTGTCATAGGTTTCTTTCATGTGGACCGAATGAGCTACTGGGATAGATGGATGTTTTTTTCCATTATGAAGGAGTGCTCCTTTTAAACTAAACTTGGAGCTGTCAATGAATAGTCTCCATTCCTCTGGATTGGTTGGCAGATCAAGTTCCTGGAGCAAATGAAATACATCATTGCAAAATACAAGATTTTCTTCCATCGAGAAAAAGCATAGAACTCCTGATTCCCGTTTTCTGAAGAAAGATGTATTCATGCCTCCTTCCAAGAGATTCCATTGTTGCAACCTTGACCCAAGCAGCTGAGCTTTTGATTTTGGGAGATCTAAATCACGAACAAGATCATTCAATCGCCTCTGATTTATGAGCTGTGGCTGAGTTTCAGAGGGGCTGGACGAACTTGAAATTTCTTCTTGTTGACTGGTTCCAGGTTGAGGTGAAACGCTTTCAGAATCGCTGCACTCCTCAGAACTAAGACGGAACTTACTCGGATTTGGTGGGATGGGCATGGAGGCATCATGTGGAGCTGGTCTCATGGGAGAGGGGATGTTGGAATAAACAATTTTCTTTTTGCTCTTGAACGAGAAACCTTTGATTGTGGTCATGCAAAAATAGCAATCGGTCACGTGATTTGTAGGTTCTCGCCATATCATGGGAACTGCAAATGGCATTGACTTATGCGTCCCATTTAGCCAACCAGTCAGAGAACGGGAGCATGAACTACAGCATATTTTAGGAGCCCAGGATTTGTCCTGATCACTTACTTTACATCCAAATTATAACTCGTATGCCTTCTTCACCAGCGGAGTCAGAGGTTTCTGAGTGGACTTGAATGTGACTTCACCACAAACATAGCAAAAGGAATCAGGCTTATTTATACACTGTCGTGACATTACAGAGAAAAAGTGAACTGTTCCCAGAACAATGATAGCACAACTGAATATCCAAATAAGTGCGTTTAGCGAAAGCCTCGAGAGTACTGATCAAATCCTAGAAGAAAATAGTGACAAGAGAGGGGCTGAGTGGGAGGCGGGGAGTTGGGGTATTGAGGGTGAAAGGGGGGCAGGTAAGGATTTGAATGAAAAGGATACCACCATAAAAGAGAAAGGAAGGTTATTCCCCTAAAGTTCCAGGTAGAGACCAAATCCCTGCCTCAAGATCAAAAACTGAAAAAAACACTTTTAGCCATATTTCTTCAACCACTTGTAATATTCCCATCAAATTTTTTTTCTTTCAAATAAACTTCATTGCGCTCAAAATCATCGGGCTTTTGAATTTTTTTCACTATGTTTTGGTGCCAAAAAAAATTCGTCAAATTTACAAAAAACTCACATTTTTGGATAAAAAACTAGAATTTCTCAAGAAACTGTGCGTGATAGACAGAATCTGACTTCAAATTCGTGTTCAGCACATTTGAAAACAGTAAGAAATCATGTTTTGGTTTGAAGGAGGATTTTCGTGCAGAACAGTGTTATCAGCTGGGCAACCAACCATTTGAAACCAGAGTGAGTTAATATTTGTTAGATGGGCGTGTCTTATACACGTCATGTAGTGTGAGGACATCACTATCGTCGTGTGAAATTAAAGAACGTGTTCAGAATGGCTCCCTCACGCTAAAGCACATTTATTGGTTTTGACTTAGAAATCAGGAAAAAATAGATTGTTTCTAAAACAACGAGGTACAATTTTGAAGCTTATTAAATAATGCAACTTTTGAAGTAGAGGCAAACCCCTAAGTCTACAAATTGCTGATTAAGAAAATATTGAATAATTTAATAAAACACTAATATTAAACATTCTCATCTATATGGCTTTTAAAATAGCTCTTAATTTACATGTTAATATTTCAATAAGGTGTTTCCTATTGTAAATTGTATGCAAATTCAAAAAATGTAGTCGTTATTTACGATATATTGGCCAGAAATTCCAAAACACAGTTTTTCTTTTCTTTTTTTAAAAAAAAAACAAAAACAAAAAAACATTAGTTTTTAAAATAGACAAAAGTTTGTTTAGCTCTACTTCATTTTAATATAGAACGCTCATTTTTACGTCACTGAACAACAAATGATGTGCTGACTAAACGCCTAACGTTATGACACCTCAATGCGTGACACCTTGTATGTTATTGATAACAAGTCACTATTTATTTTCATTTATTATTGATAACTAGTCACTAGAAGTAACTAGCGGAATTTTTCCACCAGAATTTTTTTTTTTTTTTGAGAATAGGATTTACGATTACTTTTTTGTGATAAAAAAACAATGTTGGCAAATTATTATTTAATACTTGTTTTAATAATCAATATATTGTTATTTGTATCTGTAATATCCTCCAACGTTTTGGCTTGAGTTTGAGAACATTGCGAACTGATCCTTATGGGAGTCGCTACATTTCTGGTTGTGTCCACTACGTTTTTTTTTTTTTTTTTTTTTTTTTTTTTTTTTTTTTTTTTTTTTTTTTTTTTTTTTTTACGGCGCCTAGGCCATTTTGCCGACATCCAGGGTGCAGCGAGGAATTTTCCCAACGAGCCGTGGGATGCGAAAATTCCTGCCGCCACTAGACCACAGAGGACCCCCCTACGTTGTTATTGTCCTCTTTTTTTGTATATCATTAACTTCATCTCCTTTTAGCCCAGATGAAACGAAATTTAAAACGTTTACAATAACATTTCATTTTTATATTAAAGAGAATACAGTTGTAATAACTCTTTTGATCTTAATCCGAATATCTTCACCAGATACTTTTGATATTCGTCAATATTGATCCGTTTACAGGCATACTTATGTAGGTATATACCTCTATATGTTTTGTAGGTAATTATTTCCCCCTGCTTTGTGCAGAAACGACGAGGGCGGAAGGAGAAGGCAGAAATACAAAAGGTTCTACGCACCGTCAGAAATACAATCTGAAGAGAGATATGGTAAGGTTTCCTGCTCGGAGTCTGTTTCTGACAACCTTCAAGAGGAACGCGTCATGTTGAAGGGTTCATGTCAACAACAACCGTATACAAAAACCACCTTTCTCCTTTCGTCACACAGACCTCTAAATCCCCTTTGTATAAAGAAGAGGTTTTATATATAATTTGTCGATAACAGACCTTACTTAGCTATAGGAAGTCAACAATAATACTATGCCCACAAATAACCTGTCCAATATGCAATAGTAACCAACAAGAAGATATTTACCACTTACTAGTTGCCTGTCCCCTCTACAACTCCTACAGGTCGGCTTATCTTCCAGAGTTACTACACTCATCTCGCGAGAACCTTAATCTGTTTATAAAAAACTTAAATCTATCCCAGGCTCGTAATTTGTACACATTTTTAACTATTTCCTTAAACTTAAGAACTTTTGCAACGGAAATTTAATTCAAAAGATTAAAAATAACCAGAATCACATAAGTAATCAATCTAGGCATGTGTTAGGTTTTTGTAACTAGTCTTAATTTATAATATTTATATTCATATTATGCATATGTATACTTATTTATATAGGTACTATGAATGTGTATGTGTATGCATGGGAGTATATGCGTGTAAGTAGGTGCGTCAGAATGGGTATGTATGTAAGTATGAGTGTGGATATACGCATAAAGATAATTTTTCCTCTTTTCTGAATTGTTTTTGTTTTGTATTTTGTATTCTTTGCACAGCAAGTTGTTTGCATTATATTACTTGCCTGTAGTTGTATCTGTTAACGTTTATTTTTGTGCTTGGATTACTTTACCATTTCTTAAATTATTTCTTATGGCATGTATGATATTTTACTATATAGTTTATTGTTGTTATTTAGATCTATTTACGGCTTACGCCATCTAGCATGTACCTGGATTGTTAGCTTGCTGTTTTTTGTATTATAGTCCACTAAAGTATATTTATTGTGGCATGTAGTTGTATTATAATGTAGGGTTTGAAATCTTAAATTGTAAGGAATTTGTATGTAAAAAACATGAAATATTTGCACTCGCTCCTTTGTAAAGGGTATTTCCCTAAAACAAAGAACCGATAAATAAATAAATAAAAACAGATCTTACTTTGATGCAAATAATATCCAAGCGCAAGTAAATAATGTATTATAAGTTCTTCATTTGTAGCGTTCCCTACCAAAAGTCTGAAGTCGCCGAAGCAATTGTAAAGAAATATACACGAGTTGGACCTTCGGGTCTGCGCACCTATCCCTAAAAAATACACGAGTTGGAGCTTCGGGTCTGCGCACCTATCCCTAAAATATACACGAGTTGGAGCTTCGGGTCTGCGCACCTATCCCTAAAATATACACGAGTTGGACCTTCGGGTCTGCGCACCTATCCCTAAAATATACACGAGTTGGACCTTCGGGTCTGCGCACCTATCCCTAAAATATACACGAGTTGGACCTTCGGGTCTGCGCACCTATCCCTAAAATATACACGAGTTGGACCTTCGGGTCTGCGCACCTATCCCTAAAATCGAACCCCTCGGTCTTTTATAAGTCGAATTCATGAATTATACGAAGGCGAACTCAACAAACTGCCACTACCACATCGTGCCCTGTTAACTCATTCCAGACGACGATTTTTTTCGAACATGGTTCCCAGGAACCAAATTTTTCTTTAACGTAGGTAATGTGAATAACTCTAAAAATTGGTTAAAAACTAGGTTTAGCAAACAATTTATTTCATAGTTTTTGGGCGAAACGTAACTAAAAGAAGACCGTGGGTATTTAATGAAACCAATTCCAAAGTAATATAACCAATGCCCAAGAAAATGGATCAAACTATAATTTTATCTGGATTTTCGAATGTATTCTTATATATAATAACGTTGGTTGGTAAATTGTAGTAAATGTAAAGCATTCATTCGAAAGTTATTTCTTACAATTACGCTCCTAATGCGATTTTCGTTAGATCGATCTCCGATTAATTCAGTTTCGTGTTTTGGCGCCCGAAGTCTAGCTTCGCTATGAGATTTCATTTTACATTCTTACATAAATTTATTTATATCACAAAAAATTAAGACAATACAATAAAGCCAACGGCCATAGCCACGTTGAATGCACCGGTTCCCGTAGATCACCGAAGTTAAGCAACGTCGGGCGTGGTCGGTACCTGAATGGGTGACCGACCACGTGCTGTTGGCATTATAAAAGGGTGGTAACCTCTATATAGCCCGGCGCTAATAGCCAAATAGTTGATGCGCCGTTATAGACAAAAAATACATTAAATGTTTAAATTTTAAGCTTCCTAACAGAATGCTTCCCGCGAAGATGGCGCTCTTCCTTTGAATCAGACTTCCTTCGAGTCGATGACTCAAAACGTTCACGAATGAAACATATCCGATACATTACTACAAAAGGTGTTGATTCTGGCAAGTAGCGTCAATGATTTTCATGTTAAGAGTTTATTGAGCGAATATGTCATTAACATTATTGTTATCATTGTTATCAATGGAACAAGGACATGACAGTTCTCCGATAGCTTGTCTGCTGTCGACACCGTGACCTGTTTCTACTCGTCATGTTGGTATATTATAATGGTCTGAATTATGTCAAACATAAGCGCATTCCGAAGTAATGATCTTTTACAGGTTGGACACATGAATGATTTTTTAATACTCTTTTAATGTCTAACGTGAGAATATAATATAGAGTAAAAATAATTAATTATTTTTAAATTTATCTATATAAATAAAATATAGGTTTAATTTGTATAGTCCAGGGTGCATATCATTTGAGTTTGATGTTGTAGGAGGTACGCTAGTTTGATGTTGTAGGAGGTACGCTAGTTTGATGTTGCAGGAGGTAGGCGAGTTTGATGTTGCAGGAGGTAGGCGAGTTTGATGTTGTAGGAGGTACGCTAGTTTGATGTTGTAGGAGGTACGCTAGTTTGATGTTGTAGGAGGTACGCTAGTTTGATGTTGTAGGAGGTACGCTAGTTTGATGTTGTAGGAGGTACGCTAGTTTGATGTTGTAGGAGGTAGGCTAGTTTGATGTTGTAGGAGGTACGCTAGTTTGATGTTGCAGGAGGTAGGCGAGTTTGATGTTGCAGGAGGTACGCTAGTTTGATGTTGCAGGAGGTAGGCGAGTTTGATGTTGCAGGAGGTAGGCGAGTTTGATGTTGTAGGAGGTACGCTAGTTTGATGTTGTAGGAGGTACGCTAGTTTGATGTTGTAGGAGGTACGCTAGTTTGATGTTGTAGGAGGTACGCTAGTTTGATGTTGTAGGAGGTACGCTAGTTTGATGTTGTAGGAGGTACGCTAGTTTGATGTTGCAGGAGGTAGGCGAGTTTGATGTTGTAGGAGGTACGCTAGTTTGATGTTGTAGGAGGTACGCTAGTTTGATGTTGTAGGAGGTACGCTAGTTTGATGTTGTAGGAGGTACGCTAGTTTGATGTTGTAGGAGGTACGCTAGTTTGATGTTGTAGGAGGTAGGCTAGTTTGATGTTGTAGGAGGTACGCTAGTTTGATGTTGTAGGAGGTACGCTAGTTTGATGTTGTAGGAGGTACGCTAGTTTGATGTTGTAGGAGGTACGCTAGTTTGATGTTGTAGGAGGTACGCTAGTTTGATGTAGGAGGTACGCTAGTTTGATGTTGTAGGAGGTACGCTAGTTTGATGTAGGAGGTACGCTAGTTTGATGTTGTAGGAGGTACGCTAGTTTGATGTTGTAGGAGGTACGCTAGTTTGAAGTAGGAGGTACGCTAGTTTGATGTAGGAGGTACGCTAGTTTGATGTAGAAGGTACGCTAGTTTGATGTAGGAGGTACGCTAGTTTGATGTTGTAGGAGGTACGCTAGTTTGATGTTGTAGGAGGTACGCTAGTTTGATGTTGTAGGAGGTACGCTAGTTTGATGTTGTAGGAGGTACGCTAGTTTGATGTTGTAGGAGGTACGCTAGTTTGATGTTGTAGGAGGTACGCTAGTTTGATGTTGTAGGAGGTAGGCTAGTTTGATGTAGGAGGTACGCTAGTTTGATGTTGTAGGAGGTACGCTAGTTTGATGTTGTAGGAGGTACGCTAGTTTGATGTAGGAGGTACGCTAGTTTGATGTAGGAGGTACGCTAGTTTGATGTAGGAGGTACGCTAGTTTGATGTTGTAGGAGGTACGCTAGTTTGATGTAGGAGGTACGCTAGTTTGATGTTGTAGGAGGTACGCTAGTTTGATGTTGTAGGAGGTACGCTAGTTTGATGTTGTAGGAGGTACGCTAGTGTGATGTTGTAGGAGGTACGCTAGTTTGATGTTGTAGGAGGTACGCTAGTTTGATGTTGTAGGAGGTACGCTAGTTTGATGTTGTAGGAGGTACGCTAGTTTGATGTTGTAGGAGGTACGCTAGTTTGATGTTGTAGGAGGTACGCTAGTTTGATGTTGTAGGAGGTACGCTAGTTTGATGTTGTAGGAGGTAAGCTAGTTTGATGTTGTAGGAGGTACGCTAGTTTGATGTTGTAGGAGGTACGCTAGTTTGATGTTGTAGGAGGTACTCTAGTTTGATGTTGTAGGAGGTACGCTAGTTTGATGTTGTAGGAGGTACGCTAGTTTGATGTTGTAGGAGGTACGCTAGTTTGATGTTGTAGGAGGTAAGCTAGTTTGATGTTGTAGGAGGTACGCTAGTTTGATGTAGGAGGTACGCTAGTTTGATGTTGTAGGAGGTACGCTAGTTTGATGTTGTAGGAGGTACGCTAGTTTGATGTAGGAGGTACGCTAGTTTGATGTAGGAGGTACGCTAGTTTGATGTAGAAGGTACGCTAGTTTGATGTAGGAGGTACGCTAGTTTGGTGTTGTAGGAGGTACGCTAGTTTGATGTTGTAGGAGGTAGGCTAGTTTGATGTTGTAGGAGGTACGCTAGTTTGATGTTGTAGGAGGTACGCTAGTTTGATGTTGTAGGAGGTACGCTAGTTTGATGTTGTAGGAGGTACGCTAGTTTGATGTAGGAGGTAGGCTAGTTTGATGTTGTAGGAGGTACGCTAGTTTGATGTTGTAGGAGGTACGCTAGTTTGATGTTGTAGGAGGTACGCTAGTTTGATGTTGTAGGAGGTACGCTAGTTTGATGTTGTAGGAGGTACGCTAGTTTGATGTTGTAGGAGGTACGCTAGTTTGATGTTGTAGGAGGTACGCTAGTTTGATGTTGTAGGAGGTACGCTAGTTTGATGTTGTAGGAGGTACGCTAGTTTGATGTTGTAGGAGGTACGCTAGTTTGATGTTGTAGGAGGTACGCTAGTTTGATGTAGGAGGTACGCTAGTTTGATGTTGTAGGAGGTACGCTAGTTTGATGTTGTAGGAGGTACGCTAGTTTGATGTAGGAGGTACGCTAGTTTGATGTAGGAGGTACGCTAGTTTGATGTAGAAGGTACGCTAGTTTGATGTAGGAGGTACGCTAGTTTGATGTTGTAGGAGGTACGCTAGTTTGATGTTGTAGGAGGTACGCTAGTTTGATGTTGTAGGAGGTACGCTAGTTTGATGTTGTAGGAGGTACGCTAGTTTGATGTTGTAGGAGGTACGCTAGTTTGATGTTGTAGGAGGTACGCTAGTTTGATGTTGTAGGAGGTACGCTAGTTTGATGTTGTAGGAGGTAGGCTAGTTTGATGTAGGAGGTACGCTAGTTTGATGTTGTAGGAGGTACGCTAGTTTGATGTTGTAGGAGGTACGCTAGTTTGATGTAGGAGGTACGCTAGTTTGATGTAGGAGGTACGCTAGTTTGATGTAGGAGGTAAGCTAGTTTGATGTTGTAGGAGGTACGCTAGTTTGATGTAGGAGGTACGCTAGTTTGATGTTGTAGGAGGTACGCTAGTTTGATGTTGTAGGAGGTACGCTAGTTTGATGTTGTAGGAGGTACGCTAGTGTGATGTTGTAGGAGGTACGCTAGTTTGATGTTGTAGGAGGTACGCTAGTTTGATGTTGTAGGAGGTACGCTAGTTTGATGTTGTAGGAGGTACGCTAGTTTGATGTTGTAGGAGGTACGCTAGTTTGATGTTGTAGGAGGTACGCTAGTTTGATGTTGTAGGAGGTACGCTAGTTTGATGTTGTAGGAGGTAAGCTAGTTTGATGTTGTAGGAGGTACGCTAGTTTGATGTTGTAGGAGGTACGCTAGTTTGATGTTGTAGGAGGTACGCTAGTTTGATGTTGTAGGAGGTACGCTAGTTTGATGTTGTAGGAGGTACGCTAGTTTGATGTTGTAGGAGGTACGCTAGTTTGATGTTGTAGGAGGTAAGCTAGTTTGATGTTGTAGGAGGTACGCTAGTTTGATGTAGGAGGTACGCTAGTTTGATGTTGTAGGAGGTACGCTAGTTTGATGTTGTAGGAGGTACGCTAGTTTGATGTTGTAGGAGGTACGCTAGTTTGATGTTGTAGGAGGTACGCTAGTGTGATGTTGTAGGAGGTACGCTAGTTTGATGTTGTAGGAGGTACGCTAGTTTGATGTTGTAGGAGGTACGCTAGTTTGATGTTGTAGGAGGTACGCTAGTTTGATGTTGTAGGAGGTACGCTAGTTTGATGTTGTAGGAGGTACGCTAGTTTGATGTTGTAGGAGGTACGCTAGTTTGATGTTGTAGGAGGTAAGCTAGTTTGATGTTGTAGGAGGTACGCTAGTTTGATGTTGTAGGAGGTACGCTAGTTTGATGTTGTAGGAGGTACTCTAGTTTGATGTTGTAGGAGGTACGCTAGTTTGATGTTGTAGGAGGTACGCTAGTTTGATGTTGTAGGAGGTACGCTAGTTTGATGTTGTAGGAGGTAAGCTAGTTTGATGTTGTAGGAGGTACGCTAGTTTGATGTAGGAGGTACGCTAGTTTGATGTTGTAGGAGGTACGCTAGTTTGATGTTGTAGGAGGTACGCTAGTTTGATGTAGGAGGTACGCTAGTTTGATGTAGGAGGTACGCTAGTTTGATGTAGAAGGTACGCTAGTTTGATGTAGGAGGTACGCTAGTTTGGTGTTGTAGGAGGTACGCTAGTTTGATGTTGTAGGAGGTAGGCTAGTTTGATGTTGTAGGAGGTACGCTAGTTTGATGTTGTAGGAGGTACGCTAGTTTGATGTTGTAGGAGGTACGCTAGTTTGATGTTGTAGGAGGTACGCTAGTTTGATGTAGGAGGTAGGCTAGTTTGATGTTGTAGGAGGTACGCTAGTTTGATGTTGTAGGAGGTACGCTAGTTTGATGTTGTAGGAGGTACGCTAGTTTGATGTTGTAGGAGGTACGCTAGTTTGATGTTGTAGGAGGTACGCTAGTTTGATGTTGTAGGAGGTACGCTAGTTTGATGTTGTAGGAGGTACGCTAGTTTGATGTTGTAGGAGGTACGCTAGTTTGATGTTGTAGGAGGTACGCTAGTTTGATGTTGTAGGAGGTACGCTAGTTTGATGTTGTAGGAGGTACGCTAGTTTGATGTAGGAGGTACGCTAGTTTGATGTTGTAGGAGGTACGCTAGTTTGATGTTGTAGGAGGTACGCTAGTTTGATGTAGGAGGTACGCTAGTTTGATGTAGGAGGTACGCTAGTTTGATGTAGAAGGTACGCTAGTTTGATGTAGGAGGTACGCTAGTTTGATGTTGTAGGAGGTACGCTAGTTTGATGTTGTAGGAGGTACGCTAGTTTGATGTTGTAGGAGGTACGCTAGTTTGATGTTGTAGGAGGTACGCTAGTTTGATGTTGTAGGAGGTACGCTAGTTTGATGTTGTAGGAGGTACGCTAGTTTGATGTTGTAGGAGGTACGCTAGTTTGATGTTGTAGGAGGTAGGCTAGTTTGATGTAGGAGGTACGCTAGTTTGATGTTGTAGGAGGTACGCTAGTTTGATGTTGTAGGAGGTACGCTAGTTTGATGTAGGAGGTACGCTAGTTTGATGTAGGAGGTACGCTAGTTTGATGTAGGAGGTAAGCTAGTTTGATGTTGTAGGAGGTACGCTAGTTTGATGTAGGAGGTACGCTAGTTTGATGTTGTAGGAGGTACGCTAGTTTGATGTTGTAGGAGGTACGCTAGTTTGATGTTGTAGGAGGTACGCTAGTGTGATGTTGTAGGAGGTACGCTAGTTTGATGTTGTAGGAGGTACGCTAGTTTGATGTTGTAGGAGGTACGCTAGTTTGATGTTGTAGGAGGTACGCTAGTTTGATGTTGTAGGAGGTACGCTAGTTTGATGTTGTAGGAGGTACGCTAGTTTGATGTAGTAGGAGGTACGCTAGTTTGATGTTGTAGGAGGTAAGCTAGTTTGATGTTGTAGGAGGTACGCTAGTTTGATGTTGTAGGAGGTACGCTAGTTTGATGTTGTAGGAGGTACGCTAGTTTGATGTTGTAGGAGGTAGGCTAGTTTGATGTTGTAGGAGGTACGCTAGTTTGATGTTGTAGGAGGTACGCTAGTTTGATGTTGTAGGAGGTAAGCTAGTTTGATGTTGTAGGAGGTACGCTAGTTTGATGTAGGAGGTACGCTAGTTTGATGTTGTAGGAGGTACGCTAGTTTGATGTTGTAGGAGGTACGCTAGTTTGATGTTGTAGGAGGTACGCTAGTTTGATGTTGTAGGAGGTTTGTTTTTATATTTTAGCAAGCTTCCTGTCTCCGACCAGTGGGTGGTAACTTGCGATGACGGAATCCTGGGGTGATGAGAAGACATTTTAGCAAGCTTACTCTCTCCGAACAGTGGGTGGTAACTTGAGATGACGGAATCCTGGAGTATACTAAAATATAAATGGCTTGATATTTATGGAATTGGTACAAAAATGTCGCAAATGAAATATCAAGTTAGTTAACCACCAGGATGGGTCCATCTGAACGCTTAATTTTTTTTTTTTTTGTATTTACACTTTCAAAAGTAATTTGTTGTTCCTATGGACATGTAAAATGTAACCCTTTCAAAGTGTTATTTAAAACTTGATTTCAGTATGTTTTTCTATTTGGAATTATATATTTTAGGTATTCGCGCTTCATTACCGTGTTGTATTTCTTATTATTTTTTAACGGCGTATCAACTATTAGGATATTACTGCCAGACTATCTACAGGTTGCCACCCATTTATAATAAGAGCACGTGGTTGGTCACCCATTCAGGTATTGGCCACGCCCCACGTTGCTTAACTTCGGTGATCAACAGGAACCGGTTGCTATGGTTTTTGGTTCCTTGGGGTAATATCTGAGGATTGCATGTTTTCAGATTGATTTATTATTGTGAATTGGGGTCTCCCGTTGTCTAGTTGCTAGCGCGCTAGATTCATAAGCGGGAGATGGTGGGTTCGATCCCCACCGGCACCAGAAATTTTCTCATCTCAGGGCTCGCTTAGAAAATTCCTGGCTGCACCCTGCATCTTGGCGCTAATAGCCAAGATTTGTTGATGCGCCTTAAGAAAAAAAAAATTATTGTGAATTTTTTTTATTAATCTGAAAGCTGTTTTTTATTAATCTTTTGAATATGCTCTTCATTTAAGAATCTTGAATAATTTCACCTGTTTACTTGAATTGATAAACTCCTCTAACGTTTCCGAATTATTTTTATGAAAATATTTTGGGTGTATTTTAAGATTGCTTGTGTATTCTGTTGTCTCTAACACAATCTGTTGACCAAATTTCTCTGTAATATTTTCTAGGACTAAGGATTTTGTTTGTTGCCCACGACAGTGTCCCAAGATAAAACCGCAACATCAGCGAAAGCTAAATAAACATTCGTTCTACCTAAGTTGATAGATCGATATGCAGCCAAGAATGCACACACGTGCATAAGCTTTCATCTGCATACAATGCATTCTCGTCAAAATAGAATCTCTTGAAAGCATTGTTGCAAACACTCCTTCCTTCCATGATTTAGTTGCAAACAATGTTAACACTTGATTGAGTCCCTGCAAACCTCCTTACTATTGAAACACCTTTTGTTCGCTTCACTTCACTGAAAACATAATGATTCCACACAAGCAATCCCCTATCCTGTTTGTATATACTAGTTCATTTGGAGATATAAAAAGCAGCATAAAAAGTACATAAGAAATCTACTTGTTAATGGAAAATGGTTGAAAAATGGAAAAACATAGCGTCTACTTTCTTCAAGATTTGCATGAATTTCATATATTATTATCTTCTAAAGCGTAAGCCTAAATAAACTAGTCAACGCTAGAAGACGTTTTGCATGTTAGTTTTGTTCTTTTGAAGGAGTTTTTGTTTCTGTTTACCAAACTTTTCAATTGGTTCTTATTTTTTTTAATTGAATTTAACATTAAAATATGTATTTTAGTAAAACAAGTTAAGAAATTGAGAAACTTTGTTATAGGTTTTAAGAGAAAACAGACTAATATCAGCTTAAGATACAATCAGTTTCCTGTTCTGCTTAAAAACGGACTAATATCAGCTTAAGATACAATCAGTTTCCTGTTCTGCTTAAAAACGGACTAATATCAGCTTAAGATACAATCAGTTTCCTGTTCTGCTTAAAAAACGGACTAATATCAGCTTAAGATACAATCAGTTTCCTGTTCTGCTTAAAAACGGACTAATATCAGCTTAAGATACAATCAGTTTCCTGTTCTGCTTAAAAACGGACTAATATCAGCTTAAGATACAATCAGTTTCCTGTTCTGCTTAAAAACGGACTAATATCAGCTTAAGATACAATCAGTTTCCTGTTCTGCTTAAAAACGGACTAATATCAGCTTAAGATACAATCAGTTTCCTGTTCTGCTTAAAAACGGACTAATATCAGCTTAAGATACAATCAGTTTCCTGTTCTGCTTAAAAACGGACTAATATCAGCTTAAGATACAATCAGTTTCCTGTTCTGCTTAAAAACTTATATTACATCCCTTTAAATTACATTGTATATTTTTCACTAAAGATCAAAACGTATCAAAAAATACTCCTAAGATGACGCAGCTCCTGCGAGTCGGACTTTTTGAATTCTTACAAAATTCTTATTTTTTCCCCCATTGAGTCTCCTTCGTCTGTCCTTTCTGCCCGATATTTTCGATACATCTTTCCTCGAAGAAATTTTTTCTTCGATTCCGGCTTTCTCTATATCTTCTTGATTCCGATATGAACTCTTTCTTCTTTCAGCATAGGTTCTATCGTGTAAATCTTGGCGTTGGGTGTTTTTAGACAAGTCTATTGAATTACCTACTTCTTTTACGAGTATATATATATACACAAGGTGTCCCCCAGATCAAGCAGTTCAACACATTTTTACAGGACTATCTACATATTATTTATTAGGGGTGGGATATTTAATTACCACAACAAACACACATGGGATTACGAGAATCTCAGGACGGTTCACAAGCATAGCCATCAGTATCAATTCAACGTAAAGCATTTGTTTTCTAAATATAAATACCTGTAATAATGTGTTCAAATGCGTGATCTAGGTAAAAATAATAATTTAATTAATTTAATGTATGGTTGGGGTTCATTAATGGCCACCTCCTGGACCCAGTACTAGTTACTGTAATTAACAAATTCAAAATAAATGTGTATTTTCTCACTTTTTTTGTGAGAATTCGGAAAATCGCCATAGAACATTTTTTGTTCCCCTAAGGGTCCTCTATCACCTCCCACAATATGACTACGCATTTACGGGACACCCTGTGTATATATATATGTATATATATATATATATATATATATATATATATATATATATATATATATATATATATATCTTCTCATTTCTCCTAAAGCTATTTAATTATTTAAATGATAAAAAATTTGTAAATGTATTAATCTCTTCAAAAAATTTGTAATTAAGGTGAAAAATAATGGACATTTTGTCGATAAAAGCTAACAAATATCATTGTGAAAAAGTCCCTCTGAAGTTTAATCAGAAGTATGAAGGGTTCCAATCTGTTGAAGTAGGGTTGAGAAGGAGATATTTTTCCTAATGAAGCTTCGAGGACTGCTTAATCCGGGGATTTGGACTTATCGTGAAGTTCGTCAGGGGAAAATGACGGCAGACTTCAAAGTACAAAGGTCTTATGTCGACCTGAAGTTGGACAAAGGCCTCTTGTGTGGATTTAGAGTAGGCTAAAAGCATTAGAGTTAGAGTCATAGGGATAATGAAGGTACTATAGAGCACTTCATTAGCATCGAAATGGAGTGCGTTCGATTCCCGCTGGTAATGGAGGATTTTCTATGGAAATAAGAGTACGCTTCGATCATATCCTACCGAGTTATACGGAGACTGGGATTAAAAAATATTATCCGGACTTGAAGCAATTAAGATAGCTTTTGAAATTTTTGAGGAATTTATATACATATAACAACATATATATATATATATATATATATATATATATATATATATATATTCTAGTCTCTGAACGTATTGATACTTGGTTGGCACAATACTCTGTCCAACAGGTTATCCTTTTGTAGGTACAGTAAATGATGGATGAACCTAGGGGCGATTTTGCTGCCTGAATCCCGATTGTGGTCACTCGATGCTAAATTCTTTAGGTTGGATCCACGTTTGGGACTCGGGTCTTCCAGAAGAGATAAGCGCTTTAACACTGAGCTAAAATTGTTCCCAAAGATATATACAGGGTGATTCAGGTCTAAGTAGCCAAACTCTAGGAGGTCATTCTAGACATGATATCCATCAAAAAACGTTTAGCTACTTAGACATGAATCACTCTGCATAAATATCAGACTTTTATTTGATTGAAATCAATTTATTTATTACAATAGAAGCCCGGAGCATGGACGGTCTTTCCGGCTTCTGCTATAAATTCATAAAGAAGAACCAACATTATAAATATAAAAGAGAAAAAATATTCATGTTGTTTATATCTATACATATAATAGTAAACCCGGTGGCCGTGATTGGTAATGCGTGAGCACTTAACACTCACTGCCAAGGGTCGTGGGTTCGATTCCCACTATGGGGTGATGGCTTTTCTTTAGAAAGAAGAAAAGGCATCAGCCCTATCATGGCTAGAAAAGGGTGGTAACCTATAGATAACCCTTCCTAAAATTCGTAGTTAATAATATTGGACTTTAAAATTTAAATAAAATATACATATAATGAAATTGTATCGGATCGCTGTCTGTACATGGAATATCTTTATAGAAAAATGTGTTGTAAAAATAAGCTAAATCGGGTCATTAGGAGGGGAGGGGGGTTTACTCCGGACCCAAATTACTAATTACTAATTTATTATAATTATTGATATATAATATAATTATAATAATAATATATTATTTTATTCCTCGGATCTCTCTCATTCCAAACAATTAAATTATATTTCGTGAGGGAAATTTTAGTGAAGTATGTTGACAGCAGTGAGCATCTAGGTTCTCACTGCTGTCTGTCAGACACTCTACACACACTAGGTTTTAACAATCTCCAGGGGCCAGCTTTATATGGCTCTGTCAGGTGTTAGCAATCCTAGCAGCCTGTATGCACGATCCCCGATGGCTAGACCTCTAATATTGTGTATAGAGAAGTATTACTATAAAGTATTTATTTATTTTTTTTTTAAATACCGAAACGACGGTGTTTATAATCCAAAATAAACCAAAAGATAAATCCAAAAAATGCTCCCCTAAGTCACTATTTCACGCGGACGAAGTCCCGGGCACAGCTAGTCATGAATAAACATCTTATCCATTATTCAGAGTGTATTAACAATTTTATTCGTTAGTCATTATTCATTATGATTTTGCACTACACTGGTTTGGAGGAACAATAGAAATTACTTCATGCTACATACTAACAATTAGTACGCTCTTTGAGTTGGGAGTGGATTGTTCATAATTGACTCATAAGGCAATTAAGAAGCTTTGTGTTGTAGTAACTATTGAGTCCGAATAAGCCAAGTTACCTACAATAACAGATCTAATATAAGTTCCGAGAAGATCTAGGACTGTGTAAGTTCCTCTACCTGAAATGGTAAAGGTAGTTAGGGTGTGCTTTCTGTGTACTAAACCCCTCAGGTCTGGTTCTCGAGCTGTTGAGTTTGTACTTTAGTAACATTATCATGGCAAATTCTCCTATATACCTTGTGTAATTTATTTACAAATGGTAAAACGATTCAATCGTAACACAACTTCCAGAAAACGTTAAGCGGGAGTTTACGAAATTACGAGCACGATCTATCATGCTCATTTCCGATCCGCTTCCCATCATTAGTTTAGAAGGGTAGTAACGCAAAAACGTCGGCTGTACGATTTTGGATCGCATCCATTTCGCCTTTAAAAAAAGTCTGACTCGCGGGAATTGCATCATCTTAGCGCGGTTCCGTTCTTATCCCTAGTCTCATTTGGAAAGATTAAAATAGAAACAGTTATTATTTTGTTTCCACCTTTCTAGAAAGGTCTTGAGTTATGATCTTACCTGGATGGGTCGGCCAACCCGAGAAAGGCCCACCCATCCAAGCAGTTGAAAAAAGTCACAAGGTCTTCGAATCTCTCTCTATATTTCTAACAATAAATGGGTTTTCTATTTTACTTAACCTGTTTTATTGTCAAATACATTATCCAACTATAAGCAATTAAAAAAAAATAACAAGGAATAAAAACACACTAAAAGAACCATTCGAATAAACGAAATCAATTACTTCAAAGTTTGAGCACTTATTTCTCCGATTGACATCGCCTAATCAAAACTTTCTTCATGACCTTTTTTGTAGAGCATTTAGTAAGCTTTCGAATGGTAACCTTCCGTTTCCCATGATTCTCAACCGTTTTCGAGATATTAAGGAAAGTCGGCGTTAATGGCCTAGATGTTGATGCGCCGTAAAAAAAAAAAAAAAAAAATTAAGGAAAGTATACAAAGTTAACAAAACTTTTCATGTCTGTTAATAAAATATTTTATTCTACCCCTTCCTTAACTCCAAACTAACCAAAATTATAACATAATAGTTGTGATGAAATTTAAGCATGCAGAAAATGTTTCAACTGAATCCCATGATTCAAACTGCCCAAACCAAAAACGTTATTTAACAACCATTTTTCCAATTTTCTCGAAAACGGTTAAAGACATCGCCTTAAAATGGTTTCATTCGTTTTTCTAGGCCCAGAAGCTTATAAAACGAGTGCTTGCAAGCATATGAAGTAAGCGGAACGATTTTTTCGCGCGGCATTCGCTCCATAAACCATGTTCCGGTGGGCGGATTCTGCTGGTTAACGAACTTGACCTTTCAAATTAGACGAAAGATTTTTGTACCAAATTTCATCAAAATCGGACCATTATTCGCTGACCTATGCCGCGAACAGACACACACACACACATATATATATATATAGTGCAAATTATTGTACCAAATCACATTAAAATTTTGTAGTCAGCTAGAGAGCCAACAGACAAAAATACACGTATGTATAATACATAGTTTGTTATTTACGATTATTTATTTATACTAATAGTATAAATAAATAATCGTAATTAGTAATATAGTATACTAATTACTACTATGGGGATTTCACTCCTTAAAGGTGATACCTGTATGGTCTAATGAACCAGCATTAAGGTGGCTATTTAATTCAATTATTTCCATAACCAGTGGTTTGTAAATGTCTGTAATATGCCTGGAAGCCTCTGGTTATTCAGCAGATATCTTCAAATGTGAGTGTATAGTTTAGTGTCCTGCAAGTAAGAAAGTATTGTGTTTATCAACAAATCGTTCATGTGATGTGGAATATTTATAGACCGAGAGCTGGGAACGCACTTTTCATTAAGTGTTTTATGCAACCTGATATTTTGCTATAGTGTACCTTTCTTGGGTAGACAAGAAGGTAAATATGTGTTTCCTGGACATACCTTGGTGCACCAGGTACTGCGCATAGGGGAAAGGTGCAAAACAATATTGCCGAAAAATAGTGTTTATTCAGAAGCCAACTATTATTAATGACAAAAATTACAAATTAAGGCAATTTGAAAATTTATAATAAATAAGGCAGGCACTTTTGAGGGGGTTAAAATGTAAATTTAAAAAAAAAAAAGTACCTAGTTTTTATTTTTAATATTAAATGAAGTGGTTTATTCACGCTGCGATTTAAACAGCGTCTTCAATAAAAATATTTGAAAATAATTACAAAAGGGCAGACACTTTTGTGTGGTTTAATTATCAGGAAACATGAAAATAAATGTTACCTATGATAGACTGCAATACACTGCGCGTAACCGTAAGAGTGCATACACGACCGCGCAGTGTTAGTTGTTTTCTGTGCTCTCATTGGTTCTTGCTCACATGATCTTGTACAGCAGTTCCGGCTTAAATGGCAGCGCGAATAAAACTCTCATTTAATATTAGAATAAAAACAATTAAGTTTTTATTTTTTTTATGTGTTATACCCCTTAAAAGTGCCTGAAATATTTATTATTCATTGTAAAATTGTCTTAATTTTACATTAAAGATAGTTGGCTTCTGAATAAAATTCTATTTTTGGGAATTATTTTTTTGTACCTTTCCCCTAAGCACAGTACCTTGTGTTCCAAGGTATGTCCAGGAAACACATAAATACATTCTTATATATCCAAGAGGTACATTATAGCAAAATTTCAAGATGCATAAAACACTTCATGAAAAGTGCGTTGCTGGCTCTCGGACTATTAGGTTTTGACATTTCCTGAGATTCGTAAGTAGGGATTTTACGGTAAAGTCTGTATTACATACGAGTATCACAAATTGGTTTGTTAAGTCCTGTCATGAGATATTCGTGTGTTAGGCCTGTCATGAGATATTCGTGTGTTAGTCCTGTCATGAGATATTCATGTGTTAGTCCTGTCATGAGATATTCGTGTGTTAGTCCTGTCATGAGATATTCGTGTGTTAGTCCTGTCATGAGATATTCGTGTGTTAGTCCTGTCATGAGATATTCGTGTGTTAGGCCTGTCATGAGATATTCGTGTGTTAGTCCTGTCATGAGATATTCGTGTGTTAGTCTTGTCATGAGATATTCGTGTGTTAGTCCTGTCATGAGATATTCGTGTGTTAGTCCTGTCATGAGATATTCGTGTGTTAGACTTGTCATGAGATATTCGTGTGTTAGTCCTGTCATGAGATATTCGTGTGTTAGTCCTGTCATGAGATATTCGTGTGTTAGTCCTGTCATAAGATATTCGTGTGTTAGTCCTGTCATGAGATATTCGTGTGTTAGTCCTGTCATGAGATATTCGTGTGTTAGTCTTGTCATGAGATATTCGTGTGTTAGTCCTGTCATGAGATATTCGTGTGTTAGTCCTGTCATGAGATATTCGTGTGTTAGACTTGTCATGAGATATTCGTGTGTTAGTCCTGTCATGAGATATTCGTGTGTTAGTCCTGTCATGAGATATTCGTGTGTTAGTCCTGTCATAAGATATTCGTGTGTTAGTCCTGTCATGAGATATTCGTGTGTTAGTCCTGTCATGAGATATTCGTGTGTTAGTCCTGTCATGAGATATTCGTGTGTTAGTCCTGTCATGAGATATTCGTGTGTTCGTCCTGTCATGAGATATTCGTGTGTTAGTCCTGTCATTAGATATTCGTGTGTTAGTCCTGTCATGAGATATTCGTGTGTTAGTCCTGTCATGAGATATTCGTGTGTTAGTCCTGTCATGAGATATTCGTGTGTTAGTCCTGTCATGAGATATTCGTGTGTTAGTCCTGTCATGAGATATTCGTGTGTTAGTCCTGTCATGAGATATTCGTGTGTTAGTCCTGTCATGAGATATTCGTGTGTTAGTCCTGTCATGAGATATTCGTGTGTTAGTCTTGTCATGAGATATTCGTGTGTTAGTCCTGTCATGAGATATTCGTGTGTTAGTCCTGTCATGAGATATTCGTGTGTTAGTCCTGTCATAAGATATTCGTGTGTTAGTCTTGTGTGGCCATAAGATATAATTTAGTCACTGTTAATTTTGTGATCTATGTGTTTTGAAATCTTCTACTAGGCACTTCCATATTACGTCTATGGGGGGGGGAAGCGCTACAACACCACACCATTACACTTTAGAACATCAAAAGGCACCTATTTCGATAAGCCAAAACCACTTGTTGTCATTGCATGATAAGAAGTACCAACCGCTATACGGAAGTCCCGGTATTTCCGTTAAGTTCACAAGGAATAAAATAAAAGCTAGCTAAGAAGCAACCTGTTGGAATCCCCCTCCCCGGGTTTTGGAATGCTCGGTATTAGATCCTGCGAATGCCGGTGGGGTTGGAGGCTCTCTCCCAGAATACAATAACCCAGTATTATGAGCTAGCTTCAGCTCTTATGAGATATCTTGGGCTCAGATCATCACTCAAGGGATGAGGTTAACGGGGAAACATCTGAGTATATATATATATATATATATATATATATATATATATATATATGTATATGTTTGATGTTATTTTTCGTTGGCTACCACCGAGGAAGAAACAAGTACCTGGCTGAAGAAGATGGAGATGAATCCATCGAAATATTCCGGGAAGAAGTGAGGAGGAGTACCACCGCTGCAGAAAAATGCCGTTCCATCTAAATATATATATATATATATATATATATATATATATATATATATATATGGTGTCTCGCGTTGAGATGTCATAACTTTAGAGGTTATTATGCCTCTCATTTGCAGTAGTGTCGCAGAAATGAGCGTTCTGTCACAACATGTAGCAGAGCTACTCAAAGTTTTGTCTATTTTCAAAACTATTGGCTTTTAAACTCGTATTGTATCGTAAATAACCGCCACATTTTTAGAATATAAATTAAATTTACAATATGAAACACTCGTTATTCAAATGTAAATTAACCCTTTCCGTACGCAACGAGCCGCGAGGAGATGTGTTCTGCTGTACGGGATACTGGCAGCCAGCATTGGTCCCCCTGTACGGGATACTTTTCCCACTCTCGGTCACAGCGCCTCGACTTTTAGCGATCTCCTCACCGTAATAAAACTCGTCTTTTATAATTTTTATTTTTATTTTGGTTACAATGATTATTAATTTTTATTTATGTTCAATTAGTTTGGCGTGTCAATAATTATTTTAAGTTGAATAACTTTCTTTAAAAATAAGTAGTAAAAAAGCTATATTATATATACGAGTAAAAAAAAAGAAGGTTTTTTTCAGTTACCATTTGCCCTTTATTTTGTGAATAATAAGCAAGGGAATTAAATACTCAATAACTACGGCAAATAAATTTTCCGTCTTCATTTTTGATCCGTGACTTTGTACACCGGCGGAGTTAAATGTTTTTTTTTTTATGTATAAAATTTAGTTACAAAAACAAAAGCATAATTATAAATGTTTACAGTTAATTTAATGAATCATTTAATTAAATATGTAATATATTAAACATTTTAATTAAATATTAAATATTTTTTTTAAAAATGGAGGACACGCTATAAAAAAAATAGTTTTTCTAAATTTAACAAAACACGAATATAAGATCTTAACTTCAGGACTAAAAGTTAACTGATTTGGCAAAAACAAGTTGTTGAGAATGTACAGAAGTATAAAACCAAACGGTAATTTGACGTGGGTTGACAGGGTAAATGGGTGGAGAAGACAACGAGTTCTAATAAGACTAAAAACTATCAAAAACTTCATTCAAATGCCACCTAGTAATAGGCAGGAATACTAGAAGTACAATACCATAACGCTAGATAGCTCTGGAGTCGAGAAATAAGAAGATAAAGAATGCGAGAGATACGCCGAGCTCTCGACTGCTGTACAAGTCCACGGTACGTGGGTCCCGTCTTCCTTCGACTTCTACACAAGTCCACGGTATGTGGGTCCCGACCGCTCTCGACTGCTGGAGCAGTCCACGGTACGGAAAGGGTTAAGAACTCCATTAAAAGCCATATAAATTAGAATGTTTAATATTAGTGTTTTATTAAATTATTCAATATTTCCTTAATCAGCTTTTTTTACACTTAGAGGTTTGCCTCCGCCTTAAAAGTTGCATTATTTAATAAGCTTTAACATGGTACTTCGTAGTTTAAAAAAAAATCTATTTGAATTTATTTTATTCTGATTTCTTATTCAAAACCAATAAATGTGCTTTAGCGTGAAGGAGCCATTCTGAACAAATTCTTTTATTTCACACGATGATGTCCATGTGCCATCCTTCCCAAACTACATGGCTTGTATAACACAAACCTATCTACCAAATATTAGCTCACTCTGGTTTCAAATGGATGGTTGCCCAGCTCATAATGGTGACGGAATGGCTGAACACTGAAGTCCCTAACCGTTCCCACACTATGTACACACACTGCTCTGAATAAGGATATGGTTATATTTCGCAGAAATTCCAATCTGCTTCATCAGACGGTTGACGATGGTTTTTTTTTTTTTTTTTAACTTTTTGTATATATAGCACTAGTATTTCTAAAGTGACACAACTGAAAATTTGTCACTCTTTCCTACGTAGGTGGATTATCATTAAGACTGGAAGAGTGACACAAGGTCCCAATATTGACATTGCTAGAAGTCTAGAGTTGTGCAATAATATTGAGAACTTCAAAAGGTAGCCACAGCGTTAAAAAGCCATTGTTAGAGACCATGTTGGTTAAAAGTAGCTAATATTTATTTCCTAATATTTAATTATTAAAATGAAGCATTGTAGCGTCTAGGTATAGGGGAATAGTCTGGCAGCTGAGATACAAATCCTGAGGCGGTTATCAGTCGATCCTTAATCCTCTTGCGGATCACCACTATCTCTGCGATAGGACGGCTGATTTACCCTCGAGCCTACAGAGTTCGCCACCTCCCGGTGCAATCTTCAAATGAGGGCAGCACCTTACGGGCTCGTCACAGAAAAAACGCCGATTTGCGAGCTGCCCGCCCTAAGTTAGTTCAGCCTTGAGTCCCTTAGGAACAGCACAGGCTTGAGGCCCTTAGGAGCATCTTTTGCGCTTGCTGCATCCATCCTCTGGAGGTGAATCTTCTTCTACGCCCCGTCAAGCTCCATTTTCAACCTGGCGTCAGCGGCTACAGCGAAGACGCAGAATCAACCACAGATAAGCGAGACTATAATCTTTATTTTTAAAACCCTCAGCGGCCACTATTCGCCCGACCATCAACTGTACATACTTGTATTTTTCATTATTTTTTATTCGCATATAAGTTAATATTTTTTTGTTTTAATTCAAGCTAACATACTAACCAGTGCCTGCTCCACAAGGAGATATTTTTCCTTATGTTTTCTAAAATAAATAATTCAATTTTTTTTTCTCACTCTATATTGTCGATCATTTAGCCTCAATAATAGGCCCCTTTATGTTCGGCACTATTTCCTCATAAACTTCTTCTACATATATATTTCATTAGCAATTTGGTGCTGAACATTAACAGCCATGATAAAGTCCAGTGGTTGGAGTAATAAATTTATATATCTGACTACAACCAGAATTTCTTATTTCATCAAGATTTTTATTTTGTACAGCAGTTGTATAAGCGAATAAGTAAGTATATTATGTATGTTTCCTTTAATTATGTTTGGATCCTGCGTTATCTATTGGATCCAATGGTAGATAGATTGTGGGTCTATTTCGGAAAAGGGGTGCCAGTAATTTTGTTTAATAACCGAAAAATAAAATACCTTTTAGAAAACATATTTATTTCAATAAATTACCTAAAAAAATGAACCCATAATCTCCAGTCCTGATATTGCCACTTAACTGATAAATATTCATTACGTTAGAATTAAGATCACAAATGAAACTGTAACAAAGTTAGGAAATTTGGTAAGGTTACCGCAACATATCTACTATATAGTATATGTGTCACTCAATCACCTTACATCGCCCAGCCCAAATCACTTGACAGAAAAATCTGAAATATTGCATGGGCACTCCTTATACAATATAAACACTCGCTCAGACAGACTTTTTGATATTAAAATTTTGAAGTATTTTTAGAGGGGTTTGAATTGTTAGTTGGTAAGAGCAGGCAGGCCTAGGCAGCATGTGTTGCTAGGACGATAAAGAACAGCTGTTACCGTACTTTTTACTATTTCATAGTATAATTTTTAATTGAGGTTAAACTATGATATCAGTCCTTGAATTACTAGAAATAAACTGTCCCTCATAGAATTTACGCTATGAGGGAAAAAATCACCATTTTAATTGTGGTTCATTTCTAATTTTCCCCCATAGAGTTTTCCTGGTGATGGTCCGTCCGAGGTAATAATATCCTCGATACAAATGCAAAGTATCGAATGTGAAAAAATGCATCATTCATTGTCAATCTTTACTAATTTCTGCAGGACTTATGTACGGCAAATTCTTGAATCTTAGATCACTCTATTAAAGGGAAAGTATTCCACTATCAAAAGGTCAAATCTGCCGAATATTTGACTGTCCAAAAAAAAAAAAAGTTATGAATAAATGCTTTGCCATTCTGAAAAGTGGTGATTTCATATTCGTTAGTTTACCTTTGTAGCGACGATATCCCAAACCCTTGCACAGCCTCCTCACCCATCAGCATACCCAGTCAGAGTAACGGGTTATCTCTAGGTTATCTGTTTCTTGACACGTGTCCGGAGCGCCCCAATGTCAAGAACATTACACTATGAGAACTTATCAATTGATGAATAACAAATAGTATAACGAGAACCGTGGTATAATAAACTGCACAAAATTATATAGTAGCGTTAATTTTGAATGAAAACCAGTCATGTCCAACTGACGGCTGACCATACTTGGTGTAAGCATTCTTATCATTACGAGAAATTGTATATACGAGGTAAGGTCCATAAGTTTCCGGCCTGTCCTCCTTCAAACGTGCCGGGACCTGCACGCCTATGCCTCCTCACTCCATACCCATCGCCCGCACTTCCTCAGTCTTGTCAGTCAGTGTCCAGCCTTGAAGGAAACTCCCCATTTTTACAATGTTCAAACTCGAGTACCGTGCGGTAGTTAAATTCTTTTCGAAAGAGGGTCTTACTCCTGCGCAAATTAAAGAGCACTTGGATTGTGTATACGGGCAGTCCTCCCCCTCGTATTCCACAGTGAAAGAATGGGCAAAATTATTTATGTTAGGGAGAGAAAGTCTAGAAGTTGACCCACGTCTCCCGGTCGCACATTGGAAGCTGTCACTTCTGAAACAATCCAACTTGTGGAATCTGAATTGCTGTCTGACCGGCGACTAAAAACCAAGGAAATAGCAGCGAGGTTAGGGCTTTCAAAACCAAGTGTTTTGAGGATCATCAAAGACCATTTGCATTTGAACAAGGTTAGTGCAAGATGGGTTCCAAAAATTCTTTCAGCTGCTCAAAAACAGGAACGAGTTCACTGCTGCAATGAATTTTTACGCGAGTATAATGCCAAACCTAGGAATTTTTAGGACTCAATTGTAACTGGGGATGAGATAATAGTTCTATATTATGACACACTCAGCAAAAGAGAGTCCATGGAATGGAGAAGACCAGGAGAAGCGCCTCCTTTAAAGGCAAAAGTCACGCAGTCAACAAAAAAGGTAATGGCCGCAATTTTTTGGGACTGTAAAGGAATACTACTGATAGATTATAAAGAAAGGAATACCACAATGAATGGTGAGTATTATGCAGCCCTACTTCACCGGTTACGAGACGTCATTAAAGAGAAGAGGCGAGGGAAGTTAAGCAGAGGTGTCCGCCTCCTTCACGACAATGCCTCTGTCCACACAGCATTGATTTCCAAGGCCGCTGTGAAGGGTTGGGTTGGGTTGGTAGTTTAAGGGCAGAAAACTGCTAGGCATCTCCGCCCTTGATGTGTTTAATTGTGCAAGATTAATGTTAGGATGGAGAGTGTTTTCAGTATTATGTGTTTGAGATAGAGTTGTGTTACTAAAGTTGTATTTGTGAGAATCTATCTTTGGAAAAAAAGAGAAATTATTGCTGCTATAAAATTGCATGGATATAAGAACCAGATTCCCACACACACATAAATATATTTGCACTTATATAAATATAGTATACATATATATGTATAGTGCACAGTACATATATAAATACAGTACAAATAATAATAAATATATATAATGTAAACATATATTTTGTTTTATTTTATTTTATTTTTTTTATTCATTATATTTTTTTTTATTGTTATTTTCTTTTTTTCCTTTGATATTTTTTAAAAATATTTTCTTCTTCTTTTTCCTTTTTTTTCCTTCTTTTATTTAAACTTTTTTTTGTATATATATTTTTATTTTTTTTTTCCTCATTTATTTATTTTGATATATACTAGCGATTACACTGTATTTCTCTAGGATCATCGACTTTACTTCGTACTAAAACTAACAACTTTCTTATATTATACTAATGCTTACTATTAGTATTATACTAATACTTACTATTACTATTTGGCATTATAAGTTAACTACTATTACGCTGTGAAGGACTGTGGATTCCAAGAAATCTCTCATCCACCCTACAGCCCAGACTTGGCCCCTAACGATTTCTACCTTTTCTCAAAGCTAAAATCTGACCTTCCTGGAAGGCGATTTAACACCGACGAAGAGCTCCAAGCAGCAGTGGAAGAACATTTTTTTAACAAAGAAGAAAATTGTTTTTTTCATGGTATAGAAATGTTGCCAAAGCAACATTTTTATTAAGTGTGTTGAACTTAGAGGAGAATACGAAGACAAGGTATAGTTGGGATTCGGCTAGGAGAAAAACGTCAGACTTTCAGGAAGAGGTCTGTATTTGGACGTTTCGGCTGCACATTGGCAGCCTTCTTCAGCTAAAAAATACAACTTATAAGTAGAAAAATAAATATACAACTTGTATGTAAAAAACAGGCAGAAATGAGTGTAGTATATACATAAAGACAAAAGTCTGACGTTTTTCTCCTAGCCGAATCCCAACTATACCTTGTCTTCGTATCTCTGCAACGGTTAACTATCTCCATCTTCATTAGAGGAGAATATATTGAAAAACAGTAAAACTTGTTTTTTTCTTTCACCTTTCCTTCTATCCCAGGCCGGAAACTCATGGACCTTACTACGTACAAGGTGTCCCCAAAATAAACAGACAAACTTCGGGGTTCAGGAATAAAAAAAGAAAGAAAAAAAGTCCTTTTGCCAAATACCTCGTTTTTTCTTCGTTTCCGAGAAAAACGAAAAAATAAAATAAATAAAAAAAATAATAGAAATAATGAAAAGGCGGTCTTTCATAAGGCATACATAAAAATCGTTAAAAAAATATGTTGAATCCCTCACCCTCTCCCCACACTCCCTCCTACTTTAAGTTCCGCAAAAACGAGATATGACAACCCCAAACCGAATTTCGGGTAATTACTCCAAAAAACTTATGCAATATATGCCAAAGGACTTTTTCTTTTCTTTTTTCATGCTGCATCGATTCCTGAAATTTGTTTGGGGGGGGGACCCTGTATATATATGTACACATGTATAATCTGACCTTCGTGGAAGGCGATTTAACACCGACGAAGAGCTCCAAGCAGCAGTAGAAGAACATTTTTTTAACAAAGAAGACATTTTTTTTTCATGGTATAGAAATGTTGCCGACGCGTCGTATTAAGTGTGTTGAACTTAGAGGAGAATATATTGAAAAACAGTAAAACCAGTTTTTTTCTTTCACCTTTACTTCTATCCCAGGCCGGAAACTTATGGACCTTACTACGTCGTACATTATTTAACACAATAAAATAACTACTTATCTGCCGTGACGAAGCACGGGCATTCTGCTAGTTTTTAATAAATAATTTCTTCTTGAGTTACCAGTTTATTATTCCCAGAAGACAACAGCAATACATTATTATAGAGTTTCTGTAGTTGTTCCGATGGCCGTACTTCTGTGAAGTTTGAAGACCGACTGCTAATGTTCTAAGTAATTTCCAAGTATTCCTCAAGTTTACTCTAGCGAAATGCCGTATTTGCATTTCTTGTCAACTTCACGCTTCCGCGTGCTTCGGCTGAACTTTTGTTGTATTAACAATGATTTAAAGTCTTTGGGAAGATTAAAAGGTACTTCTTTGTTCTAACTAGTTCAAATGTCAAACAGTTTAATTGTTTTTACTTCGTAACTGCATCTAAGCAAATACCGATTATGAAACATAACTTCATTTCCACCCGGAGGAAGCCGATAGAATGTCTTGCGAAACGTCGGTTATTACCATGTTAGCACGATCATATTAAGAACACCTTAAGGCCCATGTCATATGGATTGTTTAAACCCAGCAGTTTGTAAGCTGTTTCTACGCCGTTTTCTTGTCATCTATTCAAGCGGTTAACTAGCCGTAGAACTGTTTGAAATCCGTGTTTCATTCTAAACGGGCCGTCTAGACGCATCTGGGCGCCGCACAGTGGGGCAAAACGACATTTCGTGTATCACAAAAGGCTACAGCCTCTAAAACTTAAAAGATTTCAATGCAATTTTTTTTTTTTTTTTTTTTTTTTTTTTTTTTTTTTTTTTTTTTTTTTTTTTTTTTTTGAAAGCTAATCAAATTTAGAACAACTTTGTCTAGGCAGATCTTTGTTTATTTTTTTACAACGGAACATAAAATAATATTTTATTTTTTATTTAACTTAATATCAGCACTGATATCCTTGAAATTAAACATAAAAATTAGAAAAATTTAGACCGACATCTTCAAAACGTAAATTTATCCTTATTCAACAATGAGATTAAATGAAATAATGTGATTTTTGAATGATTTGAGAATATATTTTGATTTTTTCCAAGTCTAATCAGGTTATGAATGATTTCAAGGATATCAGTTCTGATATTTAGTTAGATAAAAATTAAAATATTATTTTATATTCAATTGTAAAAGTTCGTGAATTATTTCTACATAATTTAATAATCAGGGAAAACAATAAACAAAACTCTGGCCAGACAAAGTCGTTATAAATTTTATTAGTTTTCATTTTTTTTAAAAAAAAAGTGCATTGAAATGGGATATGATTTAGAGGCTGTAGCCTTTTAGCGGGGTTCCTCCCTCCCTTCATAGGTAGGAACCCCGCTTAAAAGGTTGATCTCATGAAACAATCCGGAAGTGCCGACTAGAAAATTTCGCGTTTCAAATGACACCATTTTTAAGGCGATAGCTTTAACCGTTTTCAAGAAAATTGGAAAAATAGTTGCTGAATAACGTTTTTGGTTTGGGTACTTAGAATCATGGGATTCAATTGAAACATTATCTACATGTTTGAATTTCATCAAAACTAACATGTTAAACTTTTCGTTTCGTTTGGAGTTAAGGAAGGGTTAGAATAAAATATTTTATTAAGACATAAAAAGTATTGGGAACTTCGTATAATTTCATTAATATCTCGAACACGGTTGGGAAATCGTGATAAGTGGATACAAACTATTTGAAAGCTTTATAAATTCTCTACAAAAATGATTCTGAAACAATTTTTGATTAGGTGATGTCAATCGGAGAAATAAGTGCTTAAACTTTGAAGTGATTGATTTCGTTTATTCGAACGGTTCTTTTTGTCTGTTTTTATTCCTTGTTATTTTTTAATTGCTTATAATTGGATAATGTATTTGAAAATACAACAGATTTGGTAAAATAAGAAAAACAATTCATTGTTAGAAATATAGCTTGCCAGGAGAAAGAGATTCGATGACGTCTTTTGAATATTTTCAATAGCCTTCATGCTGTTGGTTTTTTCTTTATTTTTTAATTGAATTTATTTGTAGAATTATTACTATAGTAAAAGAACACAGGAATATGTGAAAATTTTTGATATTTTCCAATTCATTGAAACGTATGAAATGAAGTATCGGTAGAGGATTCTAGGGTCTGGCGGACCCGACCAGGTAAAGTCATAAAACCCTTTGAACAAAGGCCGAGGAAAATATTATCTGTTCCTATTCTAAGCTTTTCAAATGACCATAGGGATATGGACAGGAACCGCGCTAAGATGATGCAGTTCCTGCGAGTCGGACTTTTTAGAAACACGAAATGTCGTTTGGCCCCACTGGGCGCTGTCTCTTTGCTCGTTGACAGCTAATGCGTTCAGTACCATGGTCAATACGAACACAGTAACTGCGGGAATACCTCCTCTTTGCTCGTTGACAGCTAATGTGTTCAGTACCATGGTCAATACGAACACAGTAACTGCGGGAAAACCTCCTCTTTGCTTGTTGACAGCTAATGTGTTCAGTACCATGGTCAATACGAACTCAGTAACTGCGGGAAAACCTCCTCTTTGCTCGTTGACAGCTAATGTGTTCAGTACCATGGTCAATACGAACACAGTAACTGCGGGAAAACCTCCTCTTTGCTCGTTGACAGCTAATGTGTTCAGTACCATGGTCAATACGAACACAGTAACTGCGGGAAAACCTCCTCTTTGCTCGTTGACAGCTAATGTGTTCAGTACCATGGTCAATACGAACACAGTAACTGCGGGAAAACCTCCTCTTTGCTCGTTGACAGCTAATGTGTTCAGTACCATGGTCAATACGAACACAGTAACTGCGGGAAAACCTCCTCTTTGCTCGTTGACAGCTAATGTGTTCAGTACCATGGTCAATACGAACACAGTAACTGCGGGAAAACCTCCTCCTTGCTCGTTGACAGCTAATGTGTTCAGTAACATGGTCAATACGAACACAGTAACTGCGGGAAAACCTCCTCTTTGCTCGTTGACAGCTAATGTGTTCAGTACCATGGTCAATACGAACACAGTAACTGCGGGAAAACCTCCTCCTTGCTCGTTGACAGCTAATGTGTTCAGTACCATGGTCAATACGAACACAGTAACTGCGGGAAAACCTCCTCTTTGCTCGTTGACAGCTAATGTGTTCACTACCATGGTCAATACGAACTCAGTAACTGCGGGAAAACCTCCTCTTTGCTCGTTGACAGCTAATGTGTTCAGTACCATGGTCAATACGAACACAGTAACTGCGGGAAAACCTCCTCTTTGCTCGTTGACAGCTAATGTGTTCAGTACCATGGTCAATACGAACACAGTAACTGCGGGAAAACCTATTCTTTGCTCGTTGACAGCTAATGTGTTCAGTACCATGGTCAATACGAACACAGTAACTGCGGGAAAACCTCCTCTTTGCTCGTTGACAGCTAATGTGTTCAGTACCATGGTCAATACGAACACAGTAACTGCGGGAAAACCTCCTCTTTGCTCGTTGACAGCTAATGTGTTCAGTACCATGGTCAATACGAACACAGTAACTGCGGGAAAACCTCCTCTTTGCTCGTTGACAGCTAATGTGTTCAGTACCATGGTCAATACGAACACAGTAACTGCGGGAATACCTCCTCTTTGCTCGTTGACAGCTACTGTGTTCAGTACCATGGTCAATACGAACACAGTAACTGCGGGAAAAACCTCCTCTTTGCTCGTTGACAGCTAATGTGGTCAGTACCATGGTCAATACGAACACAGTAACTGCGGGAAAAACCTTTCTTTTGAGTGCAGTCATTCCAGTTTCTCTAATCTTCCGATGATCAACTGAAGGGTTTCGGGAAGGTGAGATTTGAGAGTAAATATTTTCTCTTTGGTCTCCCAACATGATAACTTTTGAAGCACCATTATCCTTATCATCTCAGGTTATTTTTTGTACTTTGAACAATCGAAGCTGCGGGTTTTATGGGCGCCTCCACATGTAGCGCATTTCAAGGTTTTACAATCGCCTTCAAGCTTATCTTCCGTACATATTTCTTTGTTCTCACAATTACATTTTACACTATGCTCTTCGACGCTCACCACCATAGAACCGCTCGAAAAGCGCCCGTATAGACAGGAAAGCTGATCCACGGCGCGCCGTTTTTACGCGTCTATTGGCGTCGAAACTGCCCACTGCTCTGTTAACACGTCCAATCCAAGCCGCGAGAAAGCCCGTATAGACACTACTATATACCTCCCACAGTGGACGGGAAAACATATCTATATAATATCCCGTATAGACACTATTATATACCTCCCACAGTGGACGGGAAAACATATCTATATAATCTCCCGTATAAATAAGTTTGTTGTTTGTTTTGTTTTAAATCTTGAATTATAGATTACCATATTAGTGATCTGTAGGTGTACTAATTATTAAATATGTATTTTATGTATTTATATTGTTTAAAAAATAAAAATAATATATATATATATATATATATATATATATATATATATATATATATATATATATACACCTTCCATGTCCCAGTCACCTAGCGTTTTCAAGGCGTTCAAACAGCCGCGTTTTAATGGTCCGTATAGAATGGACCTAAAACATTAAGTAACATGGTTCGTAAATGTCTATATGATTTATATATATATATATATATATATATATATATATATATATATATATATATATATATATATTTGTTTTTGTTTTGGCAAAGCAGTAAATTAACAACTTGAAAAATATAACTTATAACTCTGGAGCGTAAAAGAAGAGATATTGCAGCTGCTATTGAGATAATAGAAATACACACACAAACAGATGCATATATGAACATAAAATAAGGGCGAATGAGAAAAATCTATTTCTTATTTGTATTTTATTTTCTGATTCAGAAAGTAACATGACGCTTCGCCTTGTTTCTCTGGTTCGCCAAGTTAAAGTGAATAGGACCATCATCTATGAAACATTCAATGTCCTATTTCAAGGGCGAATCCAGGGTCTGAAAGGCATTTTGTAACCCAAAAATCACTCGTATATATTATAATTAAAACATTGAATTTCAATTGCATACTCAATGTGGTTTATGAATCAGCATTCCATAGAATAAACATTCGCCTTTCCTATCTTCAAGCACTTCTAGAACTTTGACTTGGATTTCCCAACATCCGGAATTCCTGATTCGCCCTTTCTTTACCAAGGTCCTCATATGTTTATCAAATCCTGATATAAGATTTGAGATAGATGAGAATCAGCCCTTATCAGTTGACAAGGAAAATAAGTCCATTTATGAAAGTGTATTCCCTATTTCCGTAGAAGTTATAAATTCAAAAATTGGGAGGTAATTGGTCTTCTGTTTGGTGCAAGAGGTTCCATGCCTTCGTTTATCCAAAAAGTCTTTAAAAGATGGAATTTAAAATGCGACTATGAATCTCTCGGACGTTCCATCTTGAAGGATTCCATAAGGATCGTCAACAATCACTTATATGGCTGAAGAAAAGAAACAAGAATAGGCGTATGAAAATCGAAGAAAATAAGAATTAAATCCGGGGAAAATAAACAATAAAACAAATTAAATATCATGAAACCAATTTATGACTTTAACATAGGCCGGTTGCTTATTATCATTTCAAAGAGAATGAATTGTATGCAAAAATTAAAAAAAAAAAAAAATTAAAAAAAAATAGTCTTTGGAATGATAAGAAAGCTGTCGCCGTATATTTTCAGTCATCAGTTGATCATGATTGCTTATCATACACACTCATGTGCATGTACATATTGATTTTGGAGGGTGTGGCTGTTTTCCTTAACGGTCTCGGTTTGGTTGTTCATGTTTGTTGTTAGATGATGCACAGAGGGATTTACCTAACATGAGGAATAACATACTTTACAAAACTAATCGAAGGGGTCGGGGCAAATTAGTGTCAAGCAACATTTTTAACAAAACATAACAGTAGCTGCTATATGTTGGATATTATGTGGTACTATCAGTTGAAATGGTTAGGAGCAACAAGATTAAGTAGCATACAGAGCTTGTAGTCATATTTTAGTAGCATTTACATCATAGACTGATAGTACCACATAATATCCAACATATAGCAGCTACAGTTAAGTTTTATTAAAAATATTGCTTGCCACAATTTTGTCTCGACTCCTGCAATTAACAGCCTAAATTAATCACACTTTGCAATCCGATGTCTATATATGACACCAGATTATTGGTGTACTAAGCGTAAGTGAAGCCAACACATGTTCCTGAAAAGCCCTAGAGATTGTGGCTGTGTTCCTATGACCTCATGAGAACGCCAATTTATTGAGGAAGGCTGAGGTAACAAGGTGGAAACCTAATCCGCAAAGATAGGCCCCGGCTCGGGTTCAAGCCCTTGTGTAACCCGAACCACTCATCGGCTTAAAACATCTTCTTTATTAGCTTAGTTAAATAATGAACACAGATTTGCCTTTATTAACGTCAATTCTTAGCTCGTTTCCTCCAAACCTTTTCGGGCGGCTCAATCTAGAATTACTGACCAAAAATTCGATATTTTCTAACCCGTATGTTATGAAAAACCAGCCATAACTTCATAGGCTAAAAGTGCATTTACATGTTAAGATTTTGCGCGTTGCTATAACATAATATCGAAAAATGGCGTTTGCCATTTTTTTCACCCAAAAAATGGGAGCATCTGTGAAATCTAACAGACAAAAGATCATAGTGTACTTCAACTTAAAGAGTACAGTAGTAGAAAACATACACATGGCATTATGGAGGGTCTCCCGTTGGTCTAGTGGCTAACGCCTTAGATTCTCATGCGGGAGATAGTGGACTCGATTCCCACCGTCAACAGGAATTTTTTCATCTCACAGCTCATCGGGAACATTTATCCCTGCACCTTCTAACAGGATTTTTCGATTTTGTCTTAAACAACACCCTAATGTCTGTCATCCTGCAAAATTTCAAGTCTCGAGCTTCTTGGGAAGTGCCTAATAATTTTGATTAGTCAGTGAGTGAGTGAGTCCTATAAATCCCGATTTTCGATCGCTTATATCTCAGAAACACTTCAATCTAGAATTATGAAACTTTCCAACTTTGCTCATATCTATTAGTATAATACCTGTGTAGAATTTCATACATTTATCATTAACTGATTCAAAGTTATGAGAGGGTAAATATCGGCTCTAATATGTCGTGTACTATACACACAGTGTGCGTAGGCCAGAACGTGGCCTGGCGTTCTACCGTGCGACTATATATATAAATATAGTCAGTATAAGAATTCTGACTGATGAAAGTTGGTTTATCACAGAAGTTCTTATCTTTCAGCTGTAAAAGTTATTGTAAAAGTTCCGTATTTATCAGTAATTGGAAGATGTGTTTGTTATCTTTCATCTCAGCTGTTTGTTCGAGTTTGTCCTCAACTCCAATAGTCCGCATTGGAGATGTCTGGGTTAGTCAATAAATACTCAATGCGGAATTCTCGACTTTTATTGTGATAGTAGATAAGTAGACACCGATTGGGTTCCTTCTTCCATGTACACGTGAAACCCGCTTTTGGTGGGAGTATTTTTAGTTGTCAGTGAGTTCACTGTCAGTTCTCGGAACATCGTCGCACCTGAAATCTCCTCTTTTCGAACTTCTTTTCGGTTTGGGTAATTTGAATCGTTGGTTTTAGTCCAAATATTTTCAAAATTCATCCTATATAAGATATTTAATGTTCGGTTACAGTTGGAGCTAAGGAAGTATTCGGGAAAAAAATATTTTTATTTAAACAGTTCTTTTCGTTTATTTAAACAGTTCTTTTTGCCTGCTTTCTTTAGTTGTTTGCTGCTTTTCGTTTTTGCAATTGATTATAATATAGATATAAGACATTTTGTTGTTAGAAATAGAGCTTTCCGACCGGAATTCCAACATGTCGTGGGACTATTTCCCATTACTGTACTGTTGAAGTGGAATAGATAGTTTTAGTTGTGATTCATTGTCTGCTTGATTTCAATTATGTCCGCATTTTTCTGAGCAATAATTGCTACACACTATTTTTCGATATTATGTAATAGCACAGTGCGAAATTTAAATGGTCTTTTAGCCTGCAAAGTCGGACATTTCGTTACCTAGTACACCCGCATGGGCTTTGACCCAATAAAATTAAATATTTACTTCTTTTTCTGTCAGATGTTTTAATGACTTAATTCATCCTTTTTTGGGGAAAATAATAAAACTTTTAACAGTACATAATGCAAAAATGTGACAAAATATTATTAGGCAATGATAACCCCGCGGTTATTTCCTATAAAATAATAAATCAGTGAACCAACCCCATTATAATTCATATTACATTTAATTGTTTGAGATTATGAGAGTGATATGACATTAATGTAATTAATTCGTATTATTTACAAACGTTAAGTTATTATGAAATATCCATATTATACGTGGAATATATTCAGTTGTGTTTATGTTTAAAAAGCATTCACTTCATAACGCGAAATGTATTCAGCTTTGTATATGTTTATTTGTATACTGGCGTTATCCTTTATCTGTGCTCCTGTCGTGATATTGGGCGGACTGGGGAAATAGAATTCCTAAGTAATTTGTATGCAAATCTCTCTCTCACTCTCTCTCTTCCTCCTTCTCTCTCTCTCTCCCTTCCCCCCCCCCCCCTCTCTCCCTCCCTTCCCCCCCTCTCTCTCTCTCTCTCCCTCACCCTCTTCCCTCACCCTCTCTCCCTCACCCTCTCCGTTCTCCCACACTCTGTTTTGCTCTCGCTCCCAATCTCTCTCTCTCTCTCTCTCTCCCTCACCCTCTCCGTTCTCCCACACTCTGTTTTGCTCTCGCTCCCAATCTCTCTCTCTCTCTCTCTCCCTCACCCTCTCCGTTCTCTCACTGTCTGTTTTGCTCTCGCTCCCAATCTCTCTGTATCTCTCTCTGCCTCTATTTCGGATTACTCCAAGTCTTGGTCGCCCTAAAATGCCGCAGTATTCTTAATACTAAAATACATGCAATTCTCTTTATATGGCTTTCAGAGTCTTTATATGGTTTTTGCATAATTCGGTGAACATCAAGGATCACCTTGTAAGTTCTTGATGTACCGACAAAGCATTTTAAGGAAGAAAGTCAGTAATCGAATTGTTAGATCTATTTATGTGTAGAGAATTACTTGGAAAATATCCAAGTTCCGTATAAAACGAAACATTCTATTCATAGACAGAATGCACTATTCTCGTAGAACTATAATGATGCACTATTATGTTTAGTTATTAATATTATAAATTTTGTTATATTAGATTTTGATTGTTCTGGCAATAGAAATCCCCTTATCACCACATCCTAATGTCGCAATCCGAAATTTCGAAACCTTTACATAACCCATAGGTCGTGAAACCAGGTCATTCAAACATTTGGGGGTTAGTTATTTTTATTTCAATACCATATTATTGCCATAATATCAATATGGATGCTAAGTTAAAATTTTGCTGTCTATTTTCAACTATTGTAAATTATTTATGTTTGCATGGGCGCGTATCAGGGGGGGGGCTGCCGCCCTCCCTACATTTTGATTTGATCGGTAAAAATGCGTCATAAACCCCTTAAAAATAAATTACATTTTATTTTGGGTGTAGTTTGCTAAAACTATTCCAAGTTCTAGATTGTCCGTATTCCATAGCCCGGAAATGGTACTCGATAAAAATGCAAAGTATCGAATGTACGCATTTTTCATTTTCAATCCATACTGATTCCTGTTGTACTGATGTGCGGCAAACTCTCGAATCTAAGTTCATCCAGTGAAAGAGAAAGTAACCACTGTCAAAAGGTAGAATCTGCCGACTATTTGACTGTCCAAAAGCAATATATATATATATATATATATATATATATATATATATATATATATATATATATATATATATATGTCTTGATATGGGAAGTCTCTTAGGCTAAGTCAAAAACGTCTACCAGTCATTAATTGGTTTCTAATTTATTTTTCCTTTTATAGATGCAGAAAGTAGGTGTAGCATAGCACACCGGGTAACAGCTAGTAATGAATAAAGGTTTCTAGATGCAGAAAGTAGGTGTAGCATGGCACGCCGGGTAACAGCTAGTAATGATTAAAGGTTTCTAGATGCAGAAAGTAGGTGTAGCATGGCACGCCGGGTAACAGCTAGTAATGAATAAAGGTTTATAGATGCATAAAGTAGGTGTAGCATGGCACGCCGGGTAACAGCTAGGAATGAATAAAGGTTTATAGATGCAGAAAGTAGGTGTAGCATGGCACGCCGGGTAACAGCTAGTAATGAATAAAGGTTTATAGATGCAGAAAGTAGGTGTAGCATGGCACGCCGGGTAACAGCTAGTAATGAATAAAGGTTTCTAGATGCATAAAGTAGGTGTAGCATGGCACGCCGAGTAACAGCTAGTAATGAATAAAGGTTTCTAGATGCAGAAAGTAGGTGTAGCATTGCACGCCGGGTAACAGCTAGTAATGAATAAAGGTTTATAGATGCAGAAAGTAGGTGTAGCATGGCACACCGAGTAACAGCTAGTAATGAATAAAGGTTTATAGATGCAGAAAGTAGGTGTAGCATGGCACGCCGGATGACAGCTAGTAATGAATAAAGGTTTATAGATGCAGAAAGTAGGTGTAGCATGGCACGCCGGGTAACAGCTAGTAATGAATAAAGGTTTCTAGATGCAGAAAGTAGGTGTAGCATGGCACGCCGGGTAACAGTTAGTAATGAATAAAGGTTTATAGATGCAGAAAGTAGGTGTAGCATGGCACGCCGGGTAACAGCTAGTAATGAATAAAGGTTTATAGATGCAGAAAGTAGGTGTAGCATGGCACGCCGGGTAACAGCTAGGAATGAATAAAGGTTTATAGATGCAGAAAGTAGGTGTAGCATGGCACGCCGGGTAACAGCTAGTAATGAATAAAGGTTTATAGATGCAGAAAGTAGGTGTAGCATGGCACGCCGGGTAACAGCTAGTAATGAATAAAGGTTTATAGATGCAGAAAGTAGGTGTAGCATGGCACGCCGGGTAACAGCTAGTAATGAATAAAGGTTTATAGATGCAGAAAGTAGGTGTAGCATGGCACGCCGGGTAACAGCTAGTAATGAATAAAGGTTTATAGATGCAGAAAGTAGGTGTAGCATGGCACGCCGGGTAACAGCTAGTAATGAATAAAGGTTTATAGATGCATAAAGTAGGTGTAGCATGGCACGCCGGGTAACAGCTAGTAATGAATAAAGGTTTCTAGATGCATAAAGTAGGTGTAGCATGGCACGCCGGGTAACAGCTAGTAATGAATAAAGGTTTATAGATGCAGAAAGTAGGTGTAGCATGGCACGCCGGGTAACAGCTAGTAATGAATAAAGGTTTCTAGATGCATAAAGTAGGTGTAGCATAGCACGCCGGGTAACAGCTAGTAATGAATAAAGGTTTATAGATGCATAAAGTAGGTGTAGCATAGCACGCCGGGTAACAGCTAGTAATGAATAAAGGTTTATAGATGCATAAAGTAGGTGTAGCATAGCACGCCGGGTAACAGCTAGTAATGAATAAAGGTTTATAGATGCATAAAGTAGGTGTAGCATAGCACGCCGGGTAACAGCTAGTAATGAATAAAGGTTTATAGATGCAGAAAGTAGGTGTAGCATGGCACGCCGGGTAACAGCTAGTAATGAATAAAGGTTTCTAGATGCAGAAAGTAGGTGTAGCATAGCACGCCGGGTAACAGCTAGTAATGAATAAAGGTTTATAGATGCATAAAGTAGGTGTAGCATAGCACGCCGGGTAACAGCTAGTAATGAATAAAGGTTTCTAGATGCATAAAGTAGGTGTAGCATGGCACGCCGGGTAACAGCTAGTAATGAATAAAGGTTTCTAGATGCAGAAAGTAGGTGTAGCATGGCACGCCGGGTAACAGCTAGTAATGAATAAAGGTTTTTTCAGTCTGGAAAGTGGAGACTTTCACATTCGGTACTTTTCATTTGTATCGACACTATGTTGTATCATTATATACATCCATATATAAATATAGAGCTATTATAATACAGAAAATGCTTTTGATGGCCGAAAATGAGAAGAGAAAAGGTTGCTATTCGGGCAGGCCTGGCGTGCCACCATGAATATTGTATGCTTTAATTCTACCTACATCTGAAGCTGAGGTTGCATTGTCCGGACACAAATTGTTCTTGTCAAGCTCGGCAGTTCCCTTAATATTGTAGGACAATAAAGCAAGGACATGGGGTTTTATTGTCCTGCTTCTTCCCGTGTCTTTATTTTCACCGCTCTTTCTCTGTATAAAGGACATTGCGAAGGAAAGGACCAGTATACATTATGTACATATAAAGTAGTTTGTACATTTGAAACATCCCCACATTCATTTCATGAGGTCTCTTAAACTATTAAACTCTTTTTTTAATTTACAAATGATTTATGATTTTAATAATATAGCAACAGCCACCGAGGTGATACGGAGCCAGAGGAATAGATGAGTTTCGGATGGAAAAACGACAAACCTTTTGGAAAAATATCATTGGACGTTTCGGTATTGTTTTTGGAAGCTTTATTCGACAAATTAAAAGACTAAATCAACAATGAGAATACATGATATCGTCGATACAAATGCAAACTAACGAATATGAAAAAATTCATCTTTCATTGTCCATCTTTAATAATTTCTGCTGGACTTATGTACGGCAAATTCTTCAATCTGACTTCACTCTATTAAATGGACTATGGAACTATATTTGTAAACATACTCATGCGCGTATGTAGAACGTGTAAACAACTATATTTGTAAACATGCTCATGCGCGTATGTAGAAGTCTGTAATGAAGAAGTCTAATTTTATTTGCCATCAATTATTTATTCAGAAACACTATTTTAAATAATGAAAAATTTGTTTGTTTTGCTGTTGAAAAGTATTATATGAAAGAAATCCCATAATAATTAGCTAATGCCTTTATAATTAGCGCGTACTGATAATCGCGAAAACGTCAGATAAGTTTTCCTTAATAATAACGAAGTTGCGCGAATTTCTAGCAATTGTTCACGAGAACAAAGAATTATTAATTTTTTTAGGCCACAATAAGCTCCTAACCAATACCAGCGACTGTTCAGAACGTGGCGAGGAAATATACTGAAATACTAACAATATTTCTTAAAGACATTTCTCAGTCAGCTGTTTAGCCCTGGTTGCTAGTGACGCTTGCTAATTTTCAGTGCTTCTTTTTTACAATTTTAAGTGGTTTTTTCTTTAAATTTCTTTTAATATTTATTAAGAATAGTTTCATTTAAGTGTTTAGATCAAGTTTATGTAGTTTTTTCACCTAGTAATAGCTTATGAGGGAAGATATTTAATATTGAAGTTTGCTAACCTGAAGCTAGAGAAGGAGCCAGCTCCATTGTTGGGACAGGAGGCTGCCTTCAATTGTTTCTTCAGCTTCTTCACTCAGGGAGTAGACTTTACATTATAAACAATTCATTTTCTTTTTGATTTTCATCATTTTTTCTTGTATTTATATTTAATTTATTTTAGTATTGTTAATATAAAATACATCTTTCTCCATGGATATGGAAAATAATATTATTATAGAACCTAAGCCCCCGGATCCCGGGGTTTCTTCAATAAATAGCTTTAAATTTGAGTTACCACCCGGTCGGTGGACAAAAAAATTTCTTGTTATGACCTTAGCCCCTAATAGAGAAAAGAAAACCTTTCGCGATTTCAGTCCTTTTAAAATTTGTAGATTCATTAAAAGTTTTGGTCCTCAAATAAATGTTAAATTTTTGAAATCAGGTATAATAATTTTGGAAATTTCAAATGAAAAAGATTTCATTAATCTGGGAAAAATTAAATCCTATGAAAATTATGGTATTCAATTTTCATTACATCGATCGCTAAATTTTTCTAAAGGAGTCATCACTTGCGATGAATTCCTTCATTGCACAGAGGATGAACTTAAAGAAGAATTAGCCAAACAGAATGTAGTCGAAGTTAAGAGAATATTTAAAACGATAAACGGTTCAAAAATTCCAACTCCATCTATCATTCTTACATTTAATCGGTCCGATCTACCTGAAAAAATAGTTTTCGATTTTTTAAGTGTACGAGTCATTCCGTATTATAGACCTCTTATATGTTTTAATTGTTATGGATATCGGCATGGAAAACGTCAGTGCAGAGAACCAGTTTCCCTGTGCGGTCGATGTGGGTTAGCAAAGCACGAGGGAGAATGTGAGGCGAAGTGCCTCCATTGCACGGGTCCCCATCCTGCCTGGTTCTCCTCATGTCCGATATATAAAAAGGAAAAACAGATAGAGGAATACAGAAGAAAGCATAAAGTATCTTATTTCCAAGCAGACAAATCCCTCCAACCTAGAGTACAGGTTCATCCTAGTACCTCTCATAGTTACTCGGAGGTCACCTCAGCATTACCAACTAAAAATGTACTCTTGGAACAGTTCGAAAAACTGACATGTCTCGTGCAATCTCTTGCTGAAAAAATTAATTTTTTAGAATCATCAATAGGTAATAATTCTCCCCAATTAGTTAAAGATAAAACTGGAAATAAAAATAAATCTAACATACCTTCTAACCAAAAATTATCAAACACATTAGAAATATCAATAATTCCCGACCCTAAACAGAATATTTCTCAATCAAGCCAACTACCCCTTCCGAAAATAGGAGATAAAAGGACTAGACCTCCTTCCCAGAATTCTACTCCTTCGTCATGTGGCTCTCCAACATCCTCTCGTGTGGATGACGGGGATTTGAATCCCAAAATTCGTAATAGATACAAAAACAAAACAACGAAAAAATGAATTTGATCCGTATATTATAATTATTAGTCATTAAATTTTGTACACTTACCCTTAATATGGACACACAAATGCACAGTATTTTTTTTTCATTGTTGTTCTTTCATAAAAATCTATTTTTAAATGGTAATCAAATGTCATTACCATTCAAATCTTATTTCATTAACAAAGATAGTTTAAAAATAACCTCCGATAATTATTTACTTATATATACAAATGACGATTTTCGTTTAAATATTACTGTGTTCTGCCAACTTTTCAATCTCCAATACTTTGTTAGTTTAAATATTCTACATCTTAATTTTGATCTTCATATTATCCCACTGTTTCCACATGTTAAACTTGTATTAATTTATTCCAAGCACACACCATGACCATTCTGCAATGGAACATTAATGGTTTACATTTTCACAAAGCAGATCTATTATCAATATTAAGAGAAAAATATTGCCCGTTAATCTGTCTGCAGGAGACGCATCTGAAGGAAACTAGCAATTTCACCCTTAATGGTTATTGTCACTTCCGGAGAGATTATTGTCATGGTCTTATTGCTAGTGGTGGTGTTAGTGTGTTGGTCAGTCATGATATTCCTTGCACTGAGGTTCCATTGGTATCGGATTTGCAAGTTGTGGCTGTCAAAGTATACTCTCACCAGTCATTCACATTATGCTCCATTTATTTACCTCCAGGACAACCTTTTAATGAGAACAAATTAACAGATCTTGTTGCTCAACTGCCATCTCCACTTTTCTTACTTGGGGACTTTAACAGTCATAGTGGCGTTTGGTTTTCAGATACAACAGATACCAGAGGGCGTATTGTTGAGTCTTTTCTTAACTCCTCTCAATTAGGTGTCTTGAATGATTCTTCGCCGACCCATCTTTGCAGCTCTACAGGAACTCTATCTTCCATCGACCTTTCGTTAGTTAGCCCTGTCCTTCTTCCTAGATGCACTTGGTCCACCATGGACGACCTTTATGGGTCGGACCATTTTCCAATTCTAATCAATTTTCTGGGAAGACATTCCTCTCCCCAGTTGCGTTTACCCCGCTGGAAGTTGAATGAAGCCGATTGGGAAAAATACAAAACCAATACCGATCTTACTCATTTAAATATAAATAGCGGCTGTATAAACACTTTAACAAACGAAATTAATAGTGCAATATTATCCTCAGCTGAGATGGCTATTCCAAAAACAAAACCTCATAGTAGCAGAGTCCTAGTTCCATGGTGGAACGAAGATTGTGCTTCTGCTGTTAAGAAAAGGAAAAAATGTCTTAGTAAATTTAAGAAACATCCGTGTTCTATGCATTTAGAAGAATACATTAACAGCAGAAAACAAGCAAGGTTTATAATTAGGACACGAAAGAGAGATTGCTGGTGTTCGATCTACGAGCTTGCTATATCACTCGCCTATCGAAGATGATGCTCTCCTACATCCCACGCACTCTCTCGGACCAGCGGGTGAAGCAGGAAGTTCTGCAAGCTCGCACTGCAGCACGCAGCGCTAGGCTACACGCACGGAGCCTGGAGAGAGCAGTACGTCCTGGGCAGCTGAAGAGCACTGACACCGCTCAACAGCTCTTCTTCAGCCAAACCTCCTCACCCATTCACCGAAGAAGATGCAATCCAACGCCATGAGGGAGTAGAGGCGAATCTCCGGCCAGGAGCGCGAGTGCGGAGGAGAGAGGAGCGAACCGGCGAACATCTAGGCAACATCACAGCATGCGGCCATCATAATCCCCAGGCAACATTAATATCAATCATTAACAATATTAACACCATTGGCTCCTCAAGCCCAGGAAAGACATATGTTTTATTTAATATAGCTATTTTTCTCACGTAAATCTTTGTTACATATCATTTCATACAGTCCAATTTTATCAACTCCACGCCGGGACTCATATCCGGCGATGCCGAGCTTGCTCGATCAAGATTTGCGCGCACCACCCATGCCAGGGAGGCGTGCAAATTATACATGTGGTCCGTACCGGGCCGGATATTATTTTCGAATTTTCACATTAATTAATTATTATACAAATCACATATGTGAAGCTCCCGGCGTGGATATTTTATTTCAATAATAAAGATCAAATTTCAGAAAAATCAAATTTAACGTCGACAAATGACGTTAAAGTTCAATAAATAAATTTATTGTTAACATTTAAGGAAATAAATAACATTTGTTCATATTTAATGAGCCTTCAGCTAAATATGTTTAATTCCATATTAGTTAATTATCAAGAGAGAGTCTTTAATCTTAAGCCTCTTTGTCTTATCTCTCTCATTTAATGCTTATCTCTGCTCACTTAATGCACCTTGCTTAGCGAATTCCGCAGTTTAGTATAAAACATATAAACACTAAAATTGCATGTATATACATTATTTATTTTATGCATTACTGACGTATCACTGCATGTATGCTTGTTCAGGCTATGTACCTTGGCATGTTGAAGGCAGCAAAATCATATTTCTAGCCTGCAGTTATCACGTATATTTATTTACATGCATTCCATTTATACTATATGCATCATGTTTTCTATTTGCATTATATCCTATTTCTATTTCATGATTTAAATTGCAAGGTGCAACATATAATATTATATCAGTTCTTAAGTGGGTTTTTTCATATAAATAACATAACTTATTGTAAAGTTTCACTCACGATTATTCAATTAAGTTTCATATTCATAAGCGCTCATTATCTCCATTAGCGATTTTCTTCCATGTTAGTAAATGCCTGTAGCTTCAATTAAATCTATTACATCTTGACTTGGTATTTATTGAAGTTTTATTGCTCAAGATAACTTTATATTTCCATGCTTATCATGTTTCATGCCTTTATCAGGCTTCTTCAGGGGACTTTTCATTCTCTATTTCAGGTGGATTGGGGATTTTATTTCATAAATGTCATTTCTTGCTTATAATATTTATGCTTAACCTATTCAAGCTTTTCATTTCATGCTTTACTATCTAGGCTTGTTCTATTTATATTTCTTTATTTATGCCATTTATGTTTATTCTATTTTGCTTATGTCTTGATGTTTTTGCCCTTATGCCTGTATTTCTTTAGCATGCCTATCTTCTTGTGCATCGATTTTGTCTTTCTTTCCCTGCTTGCCCCCCTCAGAGCGCGGCAAGCACGTTGCATGTCACAAGTTGTTGGCATCATTGGTGCAAACTCCAATTTCCAGCACCCCGAGTCAATCGCACTCATTTCAGGGCATGTTCCAGTCCCATGACAGGACCTTGTTTGTTTATATCTAAGCATCATGTATTTCTTTATTTGTATTTTACCCCTCTCCACTGCCTTTCATTTATCTGTTTGCTTGTTCGCTCCCCTCTCAGCATGAATTTTGTACGTTGTTCGCTGTCTTGCCTACTGTTCTCTTCTTCTTCGTCCTCGTCGCATACCACCTGGCCGGTATTTGATTTATTTGAAAATACACAATGTCTGACAAACTGGCGTTAGCATTAGAGCGGCGGCTACGCAGTTTAGCCCGTAGCATCACCGGCATCATCAACACATTGAAGGCCACCGCGGATGATGATGTCCACCTCCTTGAGGCGTCACTTGACACAGCGCGCTCATTCTGGAAGCTCTATCAAGAATCATTTCTTCAGCGCGAGGAACTATCCGGCGAACCCGACGTGAGCCCTTTTCCCGCCGAATCATGGAATGCACAGTTTCTTTTATTTCAAACCGAGATGATCACCCATGAGGCCAAACTCCTTAGGCTCAAAGACGCAGCATGCAGAGGCGCCAGAGTTTGTGAGGTGTTACCACAGCCTGATGACCTTCCAAATGCTACCTGCAACGGAGGCCACACCCGTCTGCAGCTTCCCAGGATTCCTATTCCTTTCTTCTCGGGTGACCTACTAAAATGGACAAGCTTCAGGGACACCTACACCTCGCTAATCCACGAGGAAGCCTCCTTAACAAACGTAGAAAAATTCCACTACCTCTTAGGAGCCCTCAAGGGTGAGGCTGCTACCCTAGTGTCCCACCTTGTCGTTGATGACGCGACATACACCCTTGCCTGGGAAAAGATCATGACCACCTACAAAAACCCCCGGATCCTCGCCAGCTTCCTCATCAACAGGCTTCTTGAGTATAAGGCCTCCTCAAGTGTCAACGCAGGGACAGGCCATGATTCATTCATAAATGAAGTAGCAGACTCTATCGAGGCTTTCAAGGCCCTACATATTGAAAACCCCGAGGAATTCCTATTGGCGTCCTTAGCCCTCCGAGCTCTCGATCCTGAGACAAGGCGCAGTTATGAGCTTAGCCTAGGTACTGCGCAGATGCCAACAGCAGACTCAGTAATAACGTTCGTGAGGCAACGTAGGTTGGCGCTAAGAATGGCAGAAGACCTCAGAAGCTCCTCGTATTCCTCAGTTCCTTACAGTCGCCGAAAATCCACCTCATCACGAGACTTCAAAAGAAGAGGAGTTTCCCTTCACATTTCATCACCAAGTCTGGCAATACCCAAGGCAGAGAGGCCCCAAGCGAATCCAACCAGCGGCACAGCAAGGCGCCAGCATCGATGCGCCCAATGCCAACAGTATCATGGTCTTCACCAGTGCCCTGAGTTCCTCAAAATGTCCATCACAGAAAGGCTGAATGTAGTAAGAGTCCATAAGTGTTGTTCCAACTGCCTTAAACCGGGACATCGCGTCGCCAACTGTTTTTCCAGATTTCGGTGCAGGAATTGCGGCAAAAGACATCACACCCTACTGCACGGCGATACCCGTCGCTCCGAACCAGCAAAGGAGCCTGCGCAGCAAGAGGCGACTACGAGCGCGTTCATCGGATTCGGCTCTGCTCCAGTTCATCCAGTTGCCACCACCACTACGGTCCTTTTAGGAACCGCTTATGTTCTGATCCGCGGTTCTCGGGGCAATTATCAATCAGCCCGCGCCATCTTGGATTCTGGGAGTCAGCAATCTTTCATCACCAAGGAGCTCGCTCGCAATCTGGGAGCCAAAGTTTTGTCATATAGCGGCCAGGTTCTTAGCTTAGGCGAATCGCAAGTCCCAAAATCTATCCTCAAGGGAACTACCTCTTGTACGATCCGCAACGCTTCAGGAGAACGAGAACTCCCAGTTAATGTTTTAGTTGTGGATAGAATATCATCATCCATTCCTAGCCACGAATTGCCCTCTACCACCGTCCAGCAACTCGCCCAGTATCCGTTGGCGGATTATCAATTTGGCAGCCCTCAGCCAGTTGAAATACTTATCGGGGCCGATCTCTATTCGCACGTGATCACAGGAGCACCTCAGCCTTCTGGAATTCGAGACATATTCTTCCATCCATCAATATTCGGCCTTATTGTGACGGGAGTCCTCCATAACGTGCAGTCCTCGCAGACTCATTCCTTTTTCCTGGACTCTCCAATGAGCGTGGAGCAACAACTTAGGGCTTTCTGGGAGCTAGAAGAACCCTCCCCGGCGCAAAGGGACCATCCAGATGATGCCCTCTGCGAGGACCACTTCCTCCAAACGCATTCTAGAACCGCAGAAGGCAGATACGTCGTTCGCTTACCTTTCAAGGATAAACAGCCTCGTATAGGCCACAACCGGGAAGTATCTCTACGTCGGTTCTACTCACTGGAATCCAAGTTCCGCAGAGACCGCATATTCGCCCAGAGATATGGTGACTTCATGAGAGAATATCTCGCCCTCAAGCATATGTCACCCACAACGCAGCAGTCTCAGTATCTAATCCCTCACCACGGCATATGGCAAGAAGGTCCGCAGGGCAGCAAGCTACGTGTGGTTTTCGATGCGTCCTGTCCCTCTACAGCCCAAAGTCTTAACGACCTCCTTCATGCAGGACCCAAGCTGCAAGAAGACCTATGTTCTATCCTAATCCGCTTTCGATTGCACGCCGTCGCCGTTTGCGCTGATCTCGTGAAAATGTATCGACAAATCCTGATTCATCCAGAAGATCGGCGCTATCAGCATATACTTTGGCGCAGCGATCCCTCGACATCCGTTTCGGAAATGGAACTTTCCACCGTCACTTACGGTGTGAAATCTAGCGCCTTTCAGGCTCTTCGAGTGATCCGCCAGCTCGTTCTAGACGAAGGCCATCGTTTCCCAATAGCCGCTTTGCGAATACCACGCGACATGTATGTCGATGACATTGTGAGCGGAGCAGAGACGAAGGAAGAGGCAACTCAGCTTATTCGCCAATTAACTGATCTTTTCGCGGCAGGAGGATTTGAACTAAGCAAGTGGGCGTCAAATTGTCCTAAGATTCTTCCTTCATCATGCAGTTCCGACAGAGTTGATCTAGTCTCCGTCGTGCCGCCAGAAGGTGACTTCGTGAAAATCCTGGGGCTCTGCTGGAATCCACACCTTGATTCATTTCTGTACACGATCCGTAATCCCCCCTTCGAGCACGTCACCAAGCGCGCCATGTTATCAGCCGTCGAGAGAATCTTCGACCCTCTCGGACTACTCGCTCCCAACGTGCTCTCAGCCAAAGCTTTGATCCAAGAAGTATGGAAACGCAACATAGACTGGGATGAAGAGCTCCCTGAGGGAATCCTAGCCCTCTGGTTACAGCTTGTTTCAGAGTGGCCATTGCTAACATCCATCCGAATTCATCGCTACGTAACCACTCCCAAAGCCTCCATGCAGTTCATAGGATTCTGTGACGCTTCCGCCCGCGGCTATGCGGCAACACTTTACTTGCGGTCAGAGGACCCAAGTGGCGTGACAAAGGTGTCTTTGATCAAGGCGAAGACGAAGGTTGCACCTTTGCGGTTTCACTCTATTGCTCGCCTCGAACTCTGTGGGGCTCTTCTATTAGCTCGGTTACTTGCCTCTGTCCCGTTCCAATGCCAATCGGAAACGATATGCTACACAGACTCCAGAGTTGTTCTATCTTGGCTCCATACTCCCGTGAACAACCTACAAGTGTTCGAAGCCAACCGCGTCTCGCAAATCCTTAAGGTCATCCCTGTGCAGCAGTGGCGCCATGTACCCTCCTCTGACAATCCCGCCGACGTAGCGTCCCGAGGAACCACGCCCAAACAACTCTTACGCGATGAACTGTGGTGGAACGGCCCCGCGTGGTTACGAAATCCCGTTGAATCATGGAGCGGAAACAGCGAGCCGAGTAGCGTGTTTGCCCTCATCACTCCTCCTCAGTCACCACCAGCTCCCGTTGAAGACTGGACCACAGCGTTCTCGTCATATCCGCGCCTCATAAGAACCACCGCACGAATCCTCCGGGCCCTTAACTCAGCCAGAGCGAGACTGCAAGGGACATCTCCTCCTCTCCAAACGCAGCTGACACCCGAGGAATTGGCACAAGCCGAGACACGCTGTATCCTGTTCGTGCAGAGACTCCATCTCCCTAGAGCTCTCACCCAGGGAGGACCGCCTCCCAGAGAGTATGAGTCGCTCTGCCCAATCATTGACGAGGCGGGTGTTGTCAGGGTGGGCGGCCGTCTTCAAGAGTCGTCACTCCCCCCGAGCCAAAAGCATCCAATTTTGTTGCCGCCCCGAGCGCATTTATCAAAGATTCTGATAGACGACATCCATGTGCGCAACTTTCATGCAGGACCTTCACTATGCCTGGCGCTTCTAAGACTGCGCTACTGGATTCCTCGAGCCGCTAAACTAATCCTTCGATCTTTGACGTGCTGACACCTGGACACTTCTCTGTTGTTCGCACTCCTTCCGGCACGCTCCTTACCAGAGTTAGTCTATTTCATCCCCAGGGGGACTTCATTTCATTGTTATTTCTTAGCTAGGTTTGCTATTATTCCTTTTTTTTTCTCATTTTATGTCGCTCCCAACGAGCCTTTATTATGCTTTGTATATATTCGTTCTTATCGCAAGGTGAGTGAAGCTACTTACTTTTAACGGGCATTGTAAGTCCTCATTACATTTGTATATCACTGCTGCCTTTCTTATTGTAATTTATTAAATCAGGCGGACACCGCTACACTGATTTAGGTGGGCGGTTTGTTCGATCTACGAGCTTGCTATATCACTCGCCTATCGAAGATGATGCTCTCCTACATCCCACGCACTCTCTTGGACCAGCGGGTGAAGCAGGAAGTTCTGCAAGCTCGCACTGCAGCACGCAGCGCTAGGCTACACGCACGGAGCCTGGAGAGAGCAGTACGTCCTGGGCAGCTGAAGAGCACTGACACCGCTCAACAGCTCTTCTTCAGCCAAACCTCCTCACCCATTCACCGAAGAAGATGCAATCCAACGCCATGAGGGAGTAGAGGCGAATCTCCGGCCAGGAGCGCGAGTGCGGAGGAGAGAGGAGCGAAGACAGCGAACCGGCGAACATCTAGGCAACATCACAGCATGCGGCCATCATAATCCCCAGGCAACATTAATATCAATCATTAACAATATTAACACCATTGGCTCTTCAAGCCCAGGGAAGAAATATGTTTTATTTAATATAGCTATTTTTCTCACGTAAATCTTTGTTACATATCATTTCATACAGTCCACTTTTGTCAACTCCACGCCGGGACTCATATCCGGCGATGCCGAGCTTGCTCGATCAAGATTTGCGCGCACCACCCATGCCAGGGAGGCGTGCAAATTATACAGCTGGAGAGATTTCGTCTCTAATATTAATATACACACGCCTCCCATAGAAATTTGGAATACAGTAAGAAAAATAATAGGCCGTCACAAAAGTAGTAAGCATCCACTCAATCATATAAAAACACCAACCGAAATTCTAACCGATCCACTCGAAATAGCCAACCACCTCGGCCGATTTTATGAAACCATTTCCTCCGATTCAAATTACAGTCCACAGTTCCTTCAGATCAAGCAATCAAAAGAATCCCAACCAATATATGTACACATAGATCCTCTTGACCCTTTAAATCTCCCCATTACATATATAGAACTTGAAGAAGCACTAAAAACTCGAAAGGATTCCTCTCCCGGTCCAGATAATATTTGCATCAGAATGATAAAGCATCTAACAGTTGAAAATAAAATCATTATATTAAAATATTTTAATAAAATTTTTCTGACCGGTAAAATTCCCGAGCTATGGACCAGATCAATAGCAATTCCAATTCCCAAGAAAAACCAGCCCTCTTTCCTTGCATCGAGTTATAGAATGATTTCACTGACGAGTTCCCTGTGCAAACTATTTGAAAAAATCATAGTCAATCGTCTGCACTGGTATTTTGAAAGTAAAGGATTGCAGGCTAAGTGGCAGAGTGGTTTTCGACGAGGAAGAAGCACGCGGGACAACTTGGTGAAACTCGAGGTAGAAATTAGACAAGCTTTTAGTAAAAAGAGGAAACTATTAGCTGTTTTTGTGGACATCAAAAATGCGTTTGACACCGTTTGGAGAAGATATATTTTAGACTGTTTGAATGAAATCGGAATACGAGGTTATATTCTATTATTTATCCAAAATTTCTTAACAAAACATCCGTTTAAAATTCGGAACGGAACAGTACTGTCGGAAGAATTTATTCAAGCAAACGGTGTACCGCAGGGAAGCGTCATGAGTCCTCTTCTCTTCTCCGTTGCCATCAATCGTGTCCTGCAGATCATAGAACCTCCAGTAGAAGGTATGCTCTATGCAGATGATCTCGTTTTATATTCATCTGATCGAAGCACAGAAAATCTTCAGAATAAAATGCAGTCTGCTTTAAATGCAATAAATGAATGGTTCAATGATCATGGGTTTGAGGTCTCCTCTACAAAGACCGTATCCGTCCTGTTTGCCCCACGTAAAGTCGACAATCCACCTTCACTCTACATAAATAACATTTTAATTAAGTCTAATCAAAATGCTGAATTTTTGGGTCTCATCTTTGATCGTAATCTAAATTGGTGCTTACATCTAAAAACCCTAAAAAATAAATGTTTTCAATCATTAAACATACTTAAAATGTTAGCAAATACCTCTTGGGGAGGAGATCGAACAAGTATGCTTATGCTTTATCGAAGCCTTATCAGATCCAAATTAGACTATGGATGCATGGCCTATGGCTCTGCCTCTCCGAAAACTCTACAATTGTTAGACACAGTACACCACTATGGCATTAGAATTGCAACCGGAGCTTTCCGTTCCAGCCCTGTACTTAGTCTCTACGCGGAATCTGGAGAACATCCCCTTGAAACACGTAGAAATCAGCTTGCTCTTAATTATTACGTATCCATAAAAGCCAATCCCTCCCATCCACTTAATGAATGTTTTTCGGACCTCAATACTATACAAAATTACTCAAATAGAAGAAAACCTTTCACTACTAGAATCCACGATCTTTTTGGAAGCCTACATCTGGCAGATAGCTCTTCCATCCAACCAGAATGTCTTTATACGGAAGCACCCTGGACTCTGCCACCTATCAGACTGAATCTTACCTTAACTAAATTTCTCAAGAAGCACACGATTCAACAAATATTTTCGCATGAATATAACAAGATTCGCAGCGAGATGCCATTCTCTTCTATAGTTTATACCGACGGTTCTAAGAGCAATGATGGTGTTGGTGCAGCATTTTTGTCCGACAGTGGTTCAGGAATGTTCTCTTTACCTCCTGAAGCATCCATCTTCACCGCGGAACTAGTTGCCATATCCAAAGCTCTCCATACAGTAACTACTCCAAATTCTCAATTAGCAGTTTTCTCCGATTCCCTTTTGCTCTTCTAGCATTAAAAAATTCCCAATCTAGGCACCCAGTAGTTTTAGATATATTCACTTCTCTAGCATCTCTCAATAAAAATAAATGCTCCGTTACATTCTGCTGGATTCCCAGTCACTCCGGCATAAAAAGAAATGAGGAAGTCGACCTTTTAGCAAAGAAGGCCATTAAGGAAGGGGTTCGTGTTCCCAGTATGACATCGAATGATTTTGCAATATCCATAAAACGGAAAACATGGGGACCATGGGAAGAAAAATGGTTTTTAACAACTGAAAATAAATTAAGGCACCTTAAATCTAGTGTACAATCGTGGAGGTCATCGGTGCGCCGAACGAGAAGGGAGGAAGTTGTTATAACCCGTCTTCGTATAGGCCACACGAAAATTACTCACTCATATCTGATGTCAAAAGGTGATCCACCGATGTGTGAAGTTTGTGGGACAGTAATAACAGTAAAACATATTCTTCTAGATTGCCAATCATACGCCATGGAAAGACAACAAAATCAACTAGGGACAACAATTGATGATATTCTAGGCGATGATTCGACAAATTTAACAAAATTAATAAACTTCCTTAAATCAACAGGTTTATTCGATAAATTATAGATTTATTAATTTGGATTTCAATATAAAATTAGTTTGAATGAGGAGCGATTCGGGGTGGAGGTGTGGTGGCGTCCGGGGCCTTGCATCGGCCTCTAGACCAGAACGGTCCCAGCCATGGTGGGATGTGGTGGGTACCAAGGAAGCCATGCTATGTAAACCCAGCACATCCCACGACTCATGCCTGTAAGAGTCTCTTCATAGACTCCAAGAGAGAGCTAGTGCTGGGTCCTCGGGCTGTCCTCTGCTCCTCTATTTCGGATCGTTCTTCTCACCTCACCTTATTTTTTTTTTTTTTTTTTTTTTTTTATTTTTTTTTTTTTTTTATTACGGCGCATCTACTTCTAGGTCATAAGCGCCGACGTCCAGGGTGCAGCGAGGAATTTTCCCAGCGAGCCTTGAGATGAGAAAATTCCTGCCGGAGGTGGGAATCGAACCCACCATCTCCCGCTTATGAATCCAGCGCGCTAGCCACTAGACTACGGGAGACCCCACCTCACCTTATTAATTTTATTTATTTTTTTCTCCCTAAACAACAAATAAAATATAGTATATTCAATTGACTCCTCAATGAATACCCTTTAAAATGTATAATTTATTTAATAATCTAGTTCTGTAAATGTGAAACAGCAATATTTGCAATATCTCTTCGGTGAGGTGTAGCTTCCCTCCCTATCCGTGGCCTGGGTTCCGCCGGGTTCGGTCCTTCCGTGACATCGCTGTGCTCTCTGGACTGTCGCAGTCCCGGGCTCAGGAGATTGTGGACGCCCTCCCGGGGGAGGGGGCGAGCACAACTCCCAGTAGAGCCTTGCATGATTAAGTTTCCCCTGTTAAAGCATTTTTACTAGGAGAGCAGTGCAGCGGTGTCGCGGTGGTTCTGGGCTCGGACGGTGCCCTTTCCGCGGTGTGGGCTGGAGGCTTTTAGATTTTTATTTATTTATTTTTTTTTTTTTTTTTTTTTATTTATTTTTTTTTTTTGAAATTTTTTTTCTCTTTATTCTTTAATTCAATTATTCATTTTCTATATAATAAAAATAAAAAATGTATTTAAGATTTATTTAAAAGGTTCCTTCCTTTCTTTGGGTGCCCATGACCTCACGCGGTTGAATACACCCTTCAGAACGATAAAAAAAAAAAAAAAAGACATTTCTCGGTGTTATTGCGGATTTTTATTTACCGAACATCGCTTCTCAAGATGCCTAAGGGGTTAAGAAGAAAGAAGTATTTATATTTTTGTTCAAAGCATGTATATTTTATATGCATTTCGCATTATGGGCATACATGCCTATGCGTTTCCACTCGCTTCGCTCGCTTAAGAAAATGTCAAAGCTGTCGTTAATTAAAATTAATAGATTTATATTAAGTTTAGCGAGTTGGATTCACTTAGGTTTTTATATTTTCTTGAGCGAACGAAGCGAGTGGAAACGCATAACACGTATGCCCATAATGTGACAGGTTAATAATTCAACAACATTTCAAATGAGAGTTCTTTCTTTATGTTACATCCCTGAACTAAATAACGTCGGTTCGAATATATATATATATATATATATATATATATATATAAAATCAGTCCCTTAACAGGCCACGAGGGCCCTGAGGGGCAGATACTATAGAGGTATCTGATTCATGACCATACAGCACACTAGGGAGATAGTGTGGTCAGTACTATGCTCCGGCCGCCTGATTTTCCCCTTAGCTGCTTCGACTGGAGAGTCATTAGCACCAACCAAGGTACCCATTATTAAATTAATTAAAGGCTGGGTTGGCCTAGGGACGGTCAGGGAGGCCGAATTCAACCCATGAACGAATACACTAGAAGAAAAAATCTTTAGTGCTTGCTCGGGATTTGAACTCAGGTCCTCCAAGCTATTAGACCAGTGCTCTACCACTGAGCTAACCTCGCCCCCATATATATATATATATATATATATATATATATATATATATGTGTGTGTGTGTGTGTGTGTGTGTGTGTGTGTGTGTGTGTGTGTGTGTGTAGTTTTCTTGCAAGATAACCAAAATAACGATCGGTTTGGGCAAATTTGTTTTTATATATGAGGATCTGCAACTAAGGAGATTCGCTCGAAACAATTATAACACATACAGACCCAATTACAATATTACACATACAGACCCAATTACAATATTACACATACAGACCCAATTACAATATTACACATACAGACCCAATTACAATATTACACATAAAGACCCAATTACAATATTACACATACAGACCCAATTACAATATTACACATACAGACCCAATTACAATATTACACATACAGACCCAATTACAATATTACACATACAGGCCCAATTACAATATTACACATACAGACCCAATTACAATATTACACATACAGACCCAATTACAATATTACACATACAGACCCAATTACAATATTACACATACAGACCCAATTACAATATTACACATACAGACCCAATTACAATATTACACATACAGACCCAATTACAATATTACACATACAGAACCAATTACAATATTACACATACAGACCCAATTACAATATTACACATACAGACCCAATTACAATATTACACATACAGACCCAATTACAATATTACACATACCGACCCAATTACAATATTACACATACAGACCCAATTACAATATTACACATACAGACCCAATTACAATATTACACATACAGACCCAATTACAATATTACACATACAGACCCAATTACAATATTACACATACAGACCCAATTACAATATTACACATACAGACCCAATTACAATATTACACATACAGAACCAATTACAATATTACACATACAGACCCAATTACAATATTACACATACAGACCCAATTACAATATTACACATACAGACCCAATTACAATATTACACATACCGACCCAATTACAATATTACACATACAGACCCAATTACAATATTACACATACAGACCCAATTACAATATTACACATACAGAACCAATTACAATATTACACATACAGACCCAATTACAATATTACACATACAGACCCAATTACAATATTACACATACAGACCCAATTACAATATTACACATACCGACCCAATTACAATATTACACATACAGACCCAATTACAATATTACACATACAGACCCAATTACAATATTACACATACAGACCCAATTACAATATTACACATACAGACCCAATTACAATATTACACATACAGACCCAATTACAATATTACACATACAGACCCAATTACAATATTACACATACAGACCCAATTACAATATTACACATACAGACCCAATTACAATATTACACATACAGACCCAATTACAATATTACACATACAAACCCAATTACAATATTACACATATACAACTAGTTAAACAGTTCGATTATTACTAACAAACCCAGTTCGATTATTGTTCGTGCTTACCTATGATTTTGCGTGCTATCCATTATTTTGGGCGACATTAAATAAAAATATTGCGTTTTGGTTTGGTTGTTTTCCAGCTGAGGTTGTACCGTTACTCCAGGACTTTTGAAACTATCGACCTGCGAGAGGAACTGTAGAGCAAAGGTTTGTTTGTCAGGAGAGGAAGTACATATGATTGGCGGTGTTTGTCAGGAGAGGAAGTACATATGATTGGCGGTGTTTGTCAGGAGAGGAAGTACATATGATTGGCGGTGTTTGTCAGGAGAGGAAGTAGATATGATTGGCGGTGTTTGTCAGGAGAGGAAGTACATATGATTGGCGGTGTTTGTCAGGAGAGGAAGTACATATGATTGGCGGTGTTTGTCAGGAGAGGAAGTACATATGATTGGCGGTATTTGTCAGGAGAGGAAGTACATATGATTGGCGGTGTTTGTCAGGAGAGGAAGTACATATGATTGGCGGTGTTTGTCAGGAGAGGAAGTACATATGATTGGCGGTATTTGTCAGGAGAGGAAGTACATATGATTGGCGGTGTTTGTCAGGAGAGGAAGTAGATATGATTGGCGGTGTTTGGTATTCAAATTTTACATAGGGATGGAAGGCGTAAAGGATAATGTAGTAGCTTTGATTGTTTATGATGTATGAGGGTGCGCAATCTATTACACACATTACATATAGTTATATACAGACACATACATACATATAACTGTAATAATAAAAAAGTCCGTCACGCAGAAGCTGCATAACTACGCACTTTCCTCAGAATTTGGGTTGTTTAGACTGGTCTCCAGAACAATTTGCTTAAAATATCCTATATAAATAAAATAAAAACATGAATAGATCTCTTTTAATTTTGTAACGAGTAACTGTTCAATTATTAATTTTGTAATAATTTTGCTTCCAGAGTTATGTTTACACATGGTACCTACTACATGACTTAAAAAATACAAAAACTTTATATTTTCGTCTTTTGATCTGACGCAGGAACAGGATACAGTCCCTCTAGTGGTAGAAAGCGCTCCTTGCGGCGGCTTTGTGAACCTACGTCTGGCGGGCTTTTCTATTGAAATATATTACAAATTAAACACCCCCCTTTCCGATTGACCGATTCAGCTCATTTTTACAACACTTCTTACACATGAGTAGCCCACGATGTATAGCGTGTTTCGTTACAATACAGCAGAAATTACGACCGGTATGAGTATATTAGTAATTTGGGTCTGGAGTAAACCCCCCCCCCTCCTAATGAACCGATTTAGTTTATTTTTTCAACACTTTACCTGTAGATTACCACTACAAATACCGAGTTTCGTCGAAATATAACAAAAATTACGGCTGGTAGTGGCGAATTGGTATTGTGGGTCCGAAGTAACCCCCCCCCCTTCTAATGAACCGATTTAGTTTATTTTTACATCTCACTTTTCTCTCTATATTACCACTACGAATACCAAGTTTCGTTGAAATATAACAAATATTACGGCTGACATGGTCAAATTAGTGTTTTGGGTTCGGGGTAAACCCCCCCTTCCGGTAGACCGATTTTGGTGGTTAACAAACTCGTTCAATCGTTTGCTAATTTAATGCTATATACCAAGTTTCGTGACGAAAAAAACAAAAACTCTGGCCGCTATCGTCTTAACAGGCATATAAATATATATATATATATATATATATATATATATATATATATATATATATATATAAATTTTAACTGGGGTCATTTTCGGTGTCTACTAGGTAGGATCGATAAAGATTTGAAGAAATGTTTCAAAAATTCCGTCATGAGTCCAACCTCAACAGCTACTTTCCTTCGGAGGAAAGTGCTAATACTATTTTCACACAAACACGCATATGTACATGCATACATGTATATGTACAAGCATACACGCATATGTACATGCAAACACGCATATGTACATGCATACACGCATATGTACAAGCATACATAAATATAGAAAACAATCATGGGTCGTTTTGGTACGCTTTTTGGAAGCTTTATTTATCAACAAATAAATATACCCAAATTAAAAATGAGAATAAATAAAACGGAAAATAGTATAGCAAAGTAATCCGTAATGAAAAATAATTTATAAAACATTTTTCATGACTATAATAGTGCAAAAAAGGGTCATTGTGAAGTTTAGGGGCATTCTCAGCCATTTTTTTTGTCCGGGAATACGTGCTATGCGTTTCCGCTCACTACGCTCGCTCAGGAAGATATCAAAACTGTAGTCAATCCAACTCGTCAATAAAAGAATTCTATCAATTTTAGCGAGTCGGATTGACTTGAATGTTAAAGGTTACATTACTACCAGCAACAACCAATAGAATTGCCCATAGGAATAGCCAATAGAAACGCTAATGAGTTATGCGCGTGCGATGAATCACTGTTATAATCACTACAGATACTTCACAAGTAACTGAATATGATCTTCGCAAACAGACGCCGACTTACTTACTTACTCCTGGCCACAGTACTCTCACCGACGCCAGGTACGGCTATGACAGTAGGTCTCAACTAACTGGTACGGCAACAGTATATTTACTCATGAAGACTAGATATTTAGCCGTAGAGGTGATAAGCAATCAGGGATTAGTTGGGATTCGGCTAGGAAAACCTCAATAGGATTTTTGCAAAAAATCTATATTCAGGACGTTTCGGCTACTCTTTGGTAGCCTTTGTCAGCAATGAAGGTGCCTGGAGACAGAGGAAGACCAAAGTTAACACTTAAGTAACCATCGTGAAAATATACAAGCAAACTGTAAAGTCGAAACGTCCTTCATACAGATCTTTACAAAAATCCTATTGATGTTTTCCTAGCCGAATCCCAACTATTCCCTGATTGCTTAGTATATTTACTGGCGGACCATACCCCTTTATGCTATTTACCTAGTATTATTTTACTTAGGTTTATTACCTTAAACAACACAAAATTATACATTTTAGAGCGGTAGATGAATTTATATATATATATATATAGTAGCGGAGATACAATGGGATTTATGAGTTCATATTATTCCCGGCTGACATAATCATATCTCATAGTACAAGAGAAGTGACAGAAATGTCACCAGTGTCAAACAGCACAGCCTATAAAGCACACACTCTGAGAATGTTCACAGACACGATATTACGACTCGCCAAACAATAAATTCATGGATGGAAGCTAATAAATATCCCACACAATCACAAGCTGAACAATAGAACCTTTATCAACAGCATATATTTGTTTAGAAAATTCACAATTATAACAGACCTCCTCAACTTGTAAGTTTCAGACAGCGGAAATTCATTATTTATTAGATATATTTATATTTTGACAATTAATTATTTTTTAAGCCAACGGCCATAGCCACATTGAATACACCGGTTCCCGTAGATCACCGAAGTTAAGCAAAGTCGGGCGTGGTCAGTTGGCATTATAAAAGGGTGGCAACCTATAGATAGCCCGGCGTTAATGGCCAAGATGTAGATGCGCCGTAGAAAAAAAAAAAAAAAAAAAAAAAAATTTAATAATGCACAGGTAATAAAGAAATATGTTCTCAAATAATCACAGAGAAATTTAATAAAAATTCTATTGAAAAAATTAAATTATACCCTCTCACACTACTACAATAATACTGACTTACAAATGAATACATATATATATATATATATATATATATATATATATATATATATATATGATACTACCGGAAGTAATGATGTTATAGATATGCATAGATCCGAACGGTTCAATATTAGGTGTTTCTAATTTGAAATCTATTGTAAGTTCTAAAAATGAGGTCTTTATTTACGATATATTAATGAGAAATCCAGAAAAGGCTGTTTTTCATCAAAATAACCAATAGTTTTGAAAATAGACAAAAGTTTGAGTAACTCTGCTAGATTAGGATTAGGGCGATAAACAGTATAGTCCTTACACCCTTTGTTTGTGTTCTACAGATCAGGGGGGTTAAAAATAATTAGCTTAATTCAATAGAAATTGGTTGTAACTCTGCTAGATGTTGAGAATAAACCCCTAATGTTATGACATCTCAATGCGGGACAACATGTATAGACTCAGCCTTTATATTTAAATCAAGATCGTCTTCTATTTGCCTAACACAAACACGAATATATATATATATATATATATATATATATATATATATATATATATATATACACTAAGGTTAGTGACAATAACATGTATTAGGTGGTTGGTTGTTTATCTGCTTGAGTGTTGAGGTTACCGTTGGTTGAGTGAATTCATGTAAAAGCTCTTTGCATCCCCAAAAGATTTATTTTATTTGTGAGTGGAGTTTTAGTTGTGAGAGTGGTGTTTGGTGTGAGAGTGGTGTTTGGTGTGAGAGTGGTGTTTGGTGTGATGCCTTTAATGGTTGAGTTTTCGCTTTTATGGAAATTGATGGATTCCAGCTCTGGTTTTCCCCCCACCCCCTCACCCCTTGATGACTCCCATTTGTTATAACACTCTATTTTAGCTTATCCCTTTTCCTCGGGTTTCCCTCTATATTTATATAACAATATCGAAATCTGTTTTCTATAATCTGATATAAATTTTCTTTGAAGCCTTCGAAAGGTTAATATCAGTTTGTCTAATAATCACTAACTATAAGAAAATATTTCTTTCTGCATTTAAGAGTTCCTTCTGCGCAAATATGGTCTACCTACGCAACTTCCGCACTCGCGCGGACTGATAAAGACGCTTTCCACAGACTACTTCTGCACTGGTGCGTGTTGACATAGGTATTTTACGCACACTACTCCGTCACTTGTGCAGGCTGAAAAAGACGCTCTCCCTACGCAGCTCCCACACATATGCGGGTTGACAAAGACGCTTTTCCCAAGCTACTCCTGCACTAGTTGGGCTGACAAAGTCGCCCTACCCACATTACTCCCGCACTGGCGCGGGCTGAAAAAAGACACTCCCAAGTCCAATTCGCTCGAGATCCGTTCTCTTAGCGTGCTTCCGTACTTATTAATTCGGTCAGTAGGACAGATTGGATGGAAAACGGTATATTTATTTGATATTTCGTACGATCAAAAGCGTCATTTTGTGCGCTATCTGATATTTTGTTCAGTCTCAACCCCCGCACCGACCAAATTATCAAAAATCTTCTTCCTCTCCATTTCTTACAACACACACACTCAAACTCAATATGCCTTACCCTCTCCTCTTCCTCCATCCCACATTCACACCATGCATCCTCACAACACCAAAACCCGAAACATTTCGCCCTGATACAACCATTGTTGTTGTTCAGTGGAACAACAGACATACCCGATATTCCATTTTCATCCATATCATCTCCAATCTCTTCTCTACATTCGGCAACCGTTCATTCTCCTTCTCTGATTCATTCCATCTAGCCACTCACTCGCACACACTTCTAACATTCACACCCTCAGTCGTTCTTCCTCTCCATTCAACCCTATCAAACTTCCTCAGCCTGTATGCTGCCTATCTTTTCTCCACCTCCAGGTCGATGGGCCAGTGCTCCACCAGCACCTCCAGTGCATCCGTAGACACGGTTCTGTAGGCCTTCCTCCTCGTCCACACATTCTGCTTATCGCCCCAGGCCCGCACTCCATAACACACAATCACCACCACATCCATACTAGCCATTCTCACATCTCTCACTCTCGCATACATCCCTTGCATCCTCCCAAACAGGTCCACACCTCTTTCACACACCTCACTCACATGCTTATCAATTCTAATTTGTTCTTCCTACAACAAACGGAGGTACCGCACACTCTTCACACATTTCATAAACCTCCCTTTCTACATCATACACATTGTCTCCTCAGTGGACACTATCATCTTGTCCTCACTCATCCAACTCACAATCATAGCCACAGCCACTCTAACCTTACGTTCCAGAACTCTCCTGTTCTCATCCTTCACCACAACCGCAAACGTCATCATATCAATTGCACGCTCATTCAACTTTCTCAAGCAACCACCAAACAGAACCTTCCATATATTGTAACAACTGACGTATCATTTTTGAGCCACTAGAGAGATGTACAGGGATCGTAAAGACTAAATTATTATTATTTCATTTTTTGTCCCAAGCCCAACTACATTATTGGTTATAATTTGGATTAATCTATTGCCTACAAAATATCATCGATCAAAATGAAAGTAAGTGGTGAAGTAAAAGGAGAAACCTGATGAAATATTGCATGAGGTCTAATCGTGAAATAAAGGAGTAGTAAGAGAGAAGAGAGAGAGAGAGAGAGAGAGAGAGAGAGAGAGAGAGAGCGAGAGAGAGAGGAATGGCTGTGGTGTAGAAACACAGACTCACATTAAAAGGGACCACTAACACCTCTTGGCTAGCCTTAAGGTGCTTGTTACACCCAATAGACTCCAGCTCTGAAATAGTGGCCAAGCCAAAGTCTTGTAAGGTTCAATTCTCCTTACAGGATATTCTTCACTTTAGACTTAAAGCATTTCTTTTTTTGTAACAAGGAGTGCAAAAACAATGCTCGTTGGACTTTATTAGATTTGGTTGACTAAAGACAATTTAATATTTTGTTGAATTGAGTTGTTAATAGGCTTGCCAAGTAAAGAAATATAATCTGAAGTCTAGTAATTGGATTATAAACAATGGTTACTATTGTCTACTAATGGGATTTTTGTCATTGGCGAAATGGGGCTGATGCGTAACATCAATGTTGTTTGGGGAGGAGGAAACATTTGTTATGGTTACAAAAATTTTGTCTTAGAGATTTTGATCTCGATGAGAAGGAAGGTCGCAGAATACCTTGTGTTGCTGATTATGACTAAATGAGGGCCCATTTTGAGCGCATTGGTCATTTAAAAACTTGTACTAAATTTGCACCAACCCAATATTTTGCATGAGCTAAGGCTTAGAATGTTTTAGTTGGAATAGCAGAAACAGTCAATCTAAAAAGAAACCTTTTACGAGTTCCTCCTCCAATATTTGAGATTTGAGTAAACACACGAAATGTCCAACTCGCATGAACATAACGTTCTAACCAAGCGGAATTCAGAAAGCTTGAATTAGAAATTTAAGATTTTGTGAAATATTTCAGGCATTAGTAGAAAAGAAGGACAGTAGAGAGGAAATACTCAATCGGCATCTTTGAATTCCGCTCTCATTTTAAGTAACCTTTATTACTGAAAAATTAGTTTTACTATTCTAAGCAATCATTAAAGCAACAAGTAATAAACAATTTGGAAAAACAGAAATGATGGTTCCAGAAATTTAGTCTTGGAGATTTCGATCTCAAAGACAAAGAAAGCGACGGTTTGTTGTCGATTACTCTCTATTGATGTGTTAGATAGACCAAAACTCACGCAAAACAACTCGGGACATTGCGAGAGCAGTTGTTGTTGACCAGTCAACACATCGTCTCTGTCAAACTATCGAATATGCAAATCGGAGCAAACTAGAGAACCAACATATTCTATCCATTGACGATGTAATATATTGAAAAATGGTGTTATTCTATACTTTATTTAAGGCATTAAAGGCTATTCTAAAGGGGTTAGAGTTGCGACAAGCCGTATCCTCCACAATCCAAGAGTTAAGTCTCCAATCTGAAAGACGAGTTTTTACATATTCGATAGTTTGACATAGCAGGGACGATTTTTTCAGGAACGAAGTGGTCACATATAAGCCTGTATTATGTTTGCACCAACTCAATATATTATTAATTATGATTTTTATTGGAGTGTTTGACAAAAAAAAATTAATTGAAACTGGTATTTCCAAAGAGCAATCAGTGAATTCTGGCAGCCTCTGGGGATCATTGTAAATAATACATCCATTAGCCAGTTCAATTAAGTTTTGAAAAAAACAACTTATTATATCAACAAATATCATCAAATGACTTCGCTGGATTATTTACCATATTTTAATAATATAATTAATGCACACATGCCTTTTTTTTTTTTTTTTACGGCACATCTACATGTAGGTCAATAGCGCCGACAACCAGGGTGCAGCGAGGAATTTTCCCAGCGAGCCCTGAGATGAGAAAATTCCTGCCGGAGGTGGGAATCGAACCCACCATCTCCCGCATACCTTTATTAAACATAAATATACTCTTAAACCCCCCTAAGGGTGCGTTTACATGGGAAACTTCTCGCAGGAAATATATGTCAGGTGTCGGATAGATATTCTCTTGCATGTTTACATACTGACAGAAATAGCTAGACATTTACGATGACAGTTCTGGATTTGTTAAAATTTGCGATGAAAGTACGGCCCGTTTACACACATATTTTCTGTCCTGTGTGGTACATAATCAGTGTTTACATCTGACGGTATACAAGTGTCGACACTTGTTGCTCCTGGTAGATATATATATATATATATATATATATATATATATATATATATATATATATATATATATATATATATATATAAGACATAAATTGTTTCCAGTTTTCATTAGTCAGAATTTTTGTCTGACATAAATATCTTTCAAGAACTATCAGATGTAAACGCACCCACAACCAAATCAGCTGTGTTAAAAAAAAAAGAAAAAAATATATAAATAAATAAATGAAAAAAAAAAGGAAAAAAAGAATGCATGTGTGTGTGTGTGTGTATATGCGTGGGTATGTGCTTTGTGTGTGAGTGTGTGTACGTATAAATGTGTGTATATATGTATATGTGTGTGTGTGTGTGAGTGTATACATATACATATTCTATTTAGTTTCAAAAACAATTAAATAACTCCGAGAAAATTAATAAATAAACAAACACTTCATTACTAAAAAATTGCATCATTATTCGCGAATACTAAATTTAAAAACTAGTGCATTAATTACTAATACAGCAGTACAGCTCCTAGCTCTTAAAACATGTGTTTAATGACCGCTTGGTGGTTGACAACACATTAAAAACTAGTGCATTAATTACTAATACAGCAGTACAGCTCCTAGCTCTTAAAACATGTGTTTAATGACCGCTTGGTGGTTGACAACACATTAAAAACTAGTGCATTAATTACTAATACAGCAGTACAGCTCCTAGCTCTTAAAACATGTGTTTAATGACCGCTTGGTGGTTGACAACACATTAAAAACTAGTGCATTAATTACTAATACAGCAGTACAGCTCCTAGCTCTTAAAACATGTGTTTAATGACCGCTTGGTGGTTGACAACACATTAAAAACTAGTGCATTAATTACTAATACAGCAGTACAGCTCCTAGCTCTTAAAACATGTGTTTAATGACCGCTTGGTGGTTGACAACACATTAAAAACTAGTGCATTAATTACTAATACAACAGTACAGCTCCTAGCTCTTAAAACATGCGTTTAATGACCGCTTGGTGGTTGACAACACATTAAAAACTAGTGCATTAATTACTAATACAGCAGTACAGCTCCTAGCTCTTAAAACATGTGTTTAATGACCGCTTCGTGGTTGACAACACATTAAAAAAAACAAAAAAATTAAAAAAAAAACGCACCCTTTAAGAGTGGTTACCGAGATTTTTAATATGTTAATTTTTAATGACCTTACAGGAAGGATTGGGGTGAATTTGGCTCGACCCATAATATCCTTGAAAATCCGAGTTAAAAACAAGGACGGGTCCTAAAGACTATATCTTCTAGTGTCGTCAATCGTTGTTCGGATTTCGAACCCAGATCGCCCCTAGGCCCACCCAATCTTTATTGGTTATCTGCAAAGGGGGTAATCAGGTGGCAATAGTGTAGTACTAACCATACTATCTCCCTAGAGAGCCGTATGGTCAAATATCTGATGCCTCTACAGTATCTGTCTGATAAGACGGAACCAGTATGACATTATTACAAAATATACTCATTAAGTAATGCTAAAGTACAAAATAATAACTTTCCTGCTTTTTTTAAGAAATTACTTACATATTTCTTTATTTATAGATCTGCCAAGAAGTTTAAGTTGACCAATAGTTTAGCGTTTAGCTTTGAGAGTAAATTAGTGTTTAGTATTCTCCAGATAGCCTTGGCTAGTAATCTTGTACAAGTCCGAGCTTGGTCGATAGTTAATCCTTAACTTGAAGATTCAAGTCTCAATTACAAGTCAAGACACGTTGAGGGTTCAGGGAAATCCTAACACTTGAAGAGATCTCGACAATCTTGATGAGTTTATGCTAGAGTTTGAGTAGAAGATAGTGGATTTAACTCGAAGCAGGCACGCTAACAAAATATTATGACTTTTTTTTATGACAAACTTTTCTTACCTGAATGATGTATGTTAATATGCAATAACACAACATTAATAAACGAATTAGGTGTTTTTATGAGTTTATACAGTTTAAAATAAACTTGAAATTAGTGGTCCCTCAAACCGCCGAGCTCGACAGCAAAAACCGCTGCTATAAACCGTTACGTCTGTACAGGAATGGCTGGTACAAGAAATTCATACATGTCCTTTAAAATCCCTAACTACTAATTCATACATGTCCTTTAAAATCCCCAATCATCCTTGGAGATGATGCTGATAACGTTAGAAAGCTATTAAACTTTATAGACAAAACGGAACTAATTAATAAAATCTAAAGCATACAATTGAACAGATAGCGAATGGTGAGTGTGTTTAATGTTTGTGAGTAAGGTTGAATGGAACTGGGCTTGTGTATGTGCGTAGGTGTGTCCATGTGTGTCTGTATGTGTGTATGTGTACATTTTGAGTATGTTTGTATCTATATTTGCCAATGAATATGACATTGCAAGTAATCTCAGTAAGCAAAATAAACCAGAATCAATAATAAATAATTAAATAAAATTCAAAAGCTGATCTAACCATTTAATAAATTCAAGAGCAATAAGAAAATATTTCACCACAAAATATAATAAAACATTCACTCGATGGCGTTAATGACCCTAAGGTTGACACGCCTTAAAAAAAAAAAAAAAAAAAAAAAAAAAAAAAAAAAAAAAAAAAAAAATCCCTATCGAGTGATTTTAGCGATTCGTTAAAAGCTTATTGCAAAGAGCCCTTGATATGCTTCGAGAATTACCTAATGAAGATATGCTTCGAGAATGACCTCATGAAGATATGCTTCAAGAATGACCTCATGAAGATATGCTTCGAGAATGACCTCATGAAGATATGCTTCGAGAATGACCTCATGAAGATATGCTTCGAGAATGACCTCATGAAGATATGCTTCGAGAATGACCTCATGAAGATATTACTCTCAGTTTTGAATTGTTTCTTCAGTGAATGAGCTGAGAGGGCCGTTTTTCAATATATGTACTTATATTTTTTTATACTGCAAGATGCTTCTTTTTTAAAAATTCAAACGTGGTATTTTTGCGTAAGGCAATGTTAGTAGAACATGTAAAAAAACAAAAAAACTATCAAAATCTTTCACCATTTGTCGATTGGAATGGAATGGCTCACGTATACTTTGTTAATGGTCATTTTTACCATAATGAGTCATTTCTGACCCATGGTGCCGTTGTCTTTTTTCCTCCTTATGACTCGTAGATTCGAAATATGCAATAAAAAAATTGACCTTGAATAACATTTCAAGGTCAATTTTGCGAGGGTTAATATGGGTGTTGTTTTTTACGATCTCTCATTGGAGAAACATATGATGGCCAACGGATGACCATTATTTTTGTGACACCCTGTAACTCTTTGGTAGATAAAGAACGGGTATTCTGACACCAGCACAAACAAGAAATCGTACATTCCTGAGTTTTTTTTTAAACATACTTTTAAAACCATTAGGTAACGCTCGAAACGCATGACTAGGGTAATCTATCACTAACTGTAACTGGAGAAATCCCCTCTTAAATCCTCCCAGTCCCTCCCCAAACCACAAAAAGAAATGGCATAAAAAATATGGAGTTGTAAATTGTTATTAGATATTTATAAGGTACGCTATTTAGTATATATATATGGCGTGGGAAATTATGAAAAAAAAAAAAATTGCTGTACCCGACTTTAGGACGGTTCCCTGGCGTCGGTCTATAGCTTCAATATAACTTCAAACTTATGGACTTTAATATGAAATTATAATATACCTTAACATGACTTACTTAAAGATGCCTGATGATGAACCTAAACAGGTTCGAAACGTTGCAATTATAACTTGATGTTTTAAGCAATTTCGGACAGCAACTTCTGCTAGTTATTTCAAGAATCTATTGATCTTTCCTCACTCCTACCTTTAACTTATTTATGCAATTTTGTCACTCGACCGAACCCTGACTAAATCAATCTCCAAATATCAGCTGTCTACTGTCTCCACTCAATAATAGATAACCTCGCTTCTCTTTTATAAATTATCTACACCACTCCCTTGATTATGTTTTATGTAATAAAATTTTAGGCTCCATTCTTATTTACTAAGAATTTAAGTTTAAGGACGGGTAATCTACAGGTCAACACTCTTTTCTAGCTAGGATAGGGCTGATGCCTTGTCTTTTAGCGCGGTTCCTCCCTCCCTTCATAGGGAGGAACCCCGCTTATAAGGTTGATCTCATGAAACAATCCGGAAGTGCCGACTAGAAAATTTTGCGTTTCACAACCCCTAGAGAAAGAAAATAATGGTGGTTCAGTGTATTTGTAAGGAAAATGTATTTGTGTGTAAAACAGGATAGGTAAAATGAGAATAATTTTATAAAAGAAGAAGAAAAAAAAAAAAAATGAAATAATTAAAATTTTGCTAACTTAGTATATTTTCATATTTCCATATCTCGAAAACGGTTGAAAATCTTGTGAAGCGAAAGGTTACCATTCGAAAGCTTACTAAATGGTCAACAAAAAAGGTTCTGATTAAAATTTTGATTAGGCGATGTCCATCGGAGAAATAAGTGCTTAAAACTTTAAAGTAATTTATTTCGTTTATTCGAATGGTTCTTTTCGTCTGTTTTTATTCCTTGTTATTTTTTAATTCCTTATAGTTGGATAATGTATTTGACAATAAAACAGGTTAGGCAAAATAAGAAAAACAATTCATTGTTAGAAATATAGCTTGCCAGGAGAAAGAGATGCGATGACGTCTTTTGAATATTTTCAATTGCCTTTATGCTGTTGGTTTTTTTATTTTATTTTTTAAATGATTTTATTTGTAGAATTATTACTATAGTAAAAGAACACAGGAATATGTAAAAGGATGTTTTCCAATTCATTGAAACGTATGAAATTAAGTATCGGTAGAAGAGGATTCTAGGGCCTGGCGGACCCGACCAGGTAAAGCCATAAAACCCTTGGAACAAAGGCCGAGGAAAATATTATCTGTTTCTATTCTAAGCTTTTCAAATGACAATAGGGATATGAACAGGAATCGCGCTAAGATGATGCAGTTCCTGCGAGTCGGACTTTTTTTTCCTAAGAAAAGCCACAGCCCCTAGTGGAAATCGAACCCATGATTGTGATTTATTGATTTTCCATCTATATATAAAAAATATATCCATCTGAAAATAGTAACACTTTGATTTAGATACATATTTTAAATTTATTCACAACAATTCCACAAAATTTCAGTATAACGAAAGCAATATATCTTAAATTCCGTTAAGAGTATAATCCTATTTTCTAAAGGTACAGAGGTTAAGTATAAATAGTCCCTTCGCTATAAAATAAGATTCTATTATAGAAAGTAATATTGGTAACGAGTTTTAGGAAACTTCACTACAATGTCTTTGTTGTTGAGAATAAACCATGGAACATTCTCTTTGACATTTCTTGGAAGGATATTTTTATTTAATATTCTATCTTAGCCATTTTATCTAATATTTGAAAAATATTCTAGCTAGATTGTGTATCCTTTCATAGTTTATATATTCTCTCTCTAAACTTAAAATATAAAAATAACTGTCAAACTTATACTGTCAAACTGTAGACAACGACGCAACTTCCTCATGACTTACAAAACTTACTTACTCAATGTAGTCAAATACTTTTTACACATTTAAAATTTACTCGACTTTTTTTATTTTTTATTTTTTTTTTATTTTTTAAGGTTTGTTTATAAAGAGTTAATCGCCTCTGTCTCGAAACTCAGAATCAATAAATAATCGTAAAAGAATGAAAGAAATATAGACATTTAGAAATACAGCAAAGATTAGTTTATTTTACTACGGCAGTTCTTTCTACATCCCCAGTTTTGTTAAACGTTTTGGAGTAGCTACGTAACTAGTTGAGAGAGAGAGAGCAAAGAGCATAGCTAAAACATCAAACACGATAGGTTAAAGCAATGATTTCAACCTAATTGGCACAGCAACATTATCAACTCAGTCGGCAGAGCAACAATATCAACTCAGTCGGCAGAGCAACGATTTAAAATCAGTTGGCATAGCAACAATATCAACTCAGTTGGCATAGCAACAATTTAGACTCAGTTGGCATAGCAACAATATCAACTCAGTTGGCATAGCAACGATTTAGACTCAGTTGGCATAGCAACAATTTAGACTCAGTTGGCATAGCAGCAATATCAACTCAGTTGGCATAGCAACGATTTAGACTCAGTTGGCATAGCAAAAATTTAGACTCAGTTGGCATAGAAACAATATCAACTTAGTTTTATTATATTTATCGATTCACTTTTATGATTATTCGTGTTTTATTCTATGTAATTGTAGTAATATGCAAATAAAATGTGAAATTAGTAGATATACATACAAGAAATGAAATATTATCGTACTTCTCTTATTTTGTGCCGCGAACTAAGTAATCTAAAAATTATATATAATAATGAATTTATGATAAATTATATTATTTTCATTGTTTCAAGACAAATTAGCTTGGAAGAATAAATTACATAAAGAGGTAATTTATGAAACATACCCTCCGTGTTGGTATTGGGGGAGACCCGCACAACACCTATGTAATGCGTAATTACATACACAATTCAGTGAAGAATTGTCGATGACGCAAATGATGCATCATGGCAAAGAAACATGTTTGTGGAGTAAATTATCCAGAATTTCTAATCGACAAGTAATTCCTTCACATTAACGAAACAAATTGCAATTTTTTTGAGTGATTTTGGGTTTTACCCTCCTAAAGTCAAACACTGAAACTCAGTTGGCACAATAAAAAAATTTCATCTCTTAGAAGATAAAATATTTTGTCTCTATCTTACTCCACCTGAGCCTCGCCTCTGAAACTAATTATGAATTAATTTTTCGCTGAGGACTTCATCGGGTGACGGGTTACATTTCGGAGCGATTAATTTAGCGGGAAGCGAGTTTTGCGGTTACATGGTGATTAGACACGCTCTTCGTGGTCTTGTCAAGTTGACCCTATGCCTTCCTGTCCTCTACAGATTGCCACATTGGTCAACTACATATCTATGTGAAACCATTCCACCAATCCTATTAACTTGATCCATATCATTAATAAGAACTATCGATAAAACATCATAACCAAATTAATCGTAAAATGACTAGAGATCATAAGAAGGCAACCCTTACAACTATGAGAATTTGTCTGATAACGTATCATAAAAAGTGTTGGAATTCATGCCTTTAAGAGTGATTTTGGACTTAATTATGAGTATGAAAAGTCCAACTCGCAGGAAATGCATCATCTAAGCGCGGTTCCGTTCATATACCTTTTGTCATTTGAAAAGCTTAGAGTAGAAACAGATAATATTTGGTTCGGCCTTTGTTCAAAGGGCTATGACTTTACCTGGTCGGGTCCGTCAGACCCCAGAATAATCTTCTAGAGATACTTATTTAGTACGTTTCAATGCATTGAAAAATATCAAAAATTTTCACATTTTCTTGTGTTCTTCTATTACAGTAATAATTCTACAAATAAAATCAATTAAAAAATAAAATAAAAACCCAATAGCATAAAGGCAATTGAAAATATTCAAAAGACGTCATCGAATCTCTTTCTCCTGGCAAGCTATATTTCTAACAATGAATTGTTTCTCTTATTTTGCCTAATCTGTTTTATTGTCAAATACATTATCCAACTATAAGCAATTAAAAAATAACAAGGAATAAAAACAGACAAAAAGAACCGTTCGAATAAACGAAATCAATTACTTCAAAGTTTAAGCACTTATTTCTCCGATTGACATCGCTTATTCAAAACTTTCTTCAGAACCTTTATTGTAGACACTTTAGTAAGCTTTCGAATGGTAACGTTTCGCTTCCCAAGATTTTCAACCGTTTTCGAGATATTAATGAAAATATACGAAGTTCCCAAAACTTTTCATGATTTCTAGCAACTGAAAATTGGTCTAATTTTACCTATCCTGTTTTACACACAAATACATTTTCCTAACATAAGAAACTACAAAAAAAAAAGCAATAAAAAACTAAGGGAAAGAGACAAAAATTACAAAAAGAACGACAAAAACCCGTCCATAAGAACTAAACAGACGTATTTGATGTTTTAAGCACTTATTTCTTCGATTGACATCACCTAATCAAAAATTGTTTCAGAATCTTTTTTGTAGAGAATGTAGAAAGCTTTCAAATATTCTCTATCCACTTATGAAAATTTCCTAACCGTGTTCGAGATATTAATGAAAGTATACGAAGTTCCCAAAACTTTTCATGTCTGTTCATAAAATACTTTATTCTAACCTTTCCTTAACTCCAAACGTTAAACATTTTAGTTTTGATGAAATTCAAGCATGCAAAAAATGTTTCAACTGAATCCCATGATTGTAAGTACCAAAACCAAAAACGTTATTCAGCAGCTATTTTTCCACTTTTCTCGAAACCTCCACTTTTCTATCGCCTTGAAAATGGTGTTTTCCTAGGCCAAGAAGCCTATAAAACGAGTACTTGCATGCATATACGCGGAACGATTTTTTTTCGCGCAAAATTCGCTCCAAAAACCATGTTCCGGTGGGCGGATTCAGCTGGTTAACGAACTTGACCTTTCAAATAAGACGAACGATTTTTGTACCAAATTTCATCAAAATCGGACCATTAGGGGGGCCAGGAAACCGCGAACAGACAAATATATATATATATATATATATATATATATATATATATAAAATTTGAACCACCGTTATTTTCGGTTTTTAGGGGTTCTGAAACGCAAAATTTTCTAGTCGGCACTTTCGGATTGTTTCATTGTATCAACCTTATAAGCGGGGTTCCTCCCTATGAAGGGAGGGAGGAACCGCGCTAAAAGGGGTGGGCTTGCATTTAATTTAGTGCCTGAATATATACCTAAATATATTTTTAAAAGAATGAATTCAAGATAGATTAGTGAATCAGATAGAGATAGAGAAAAGAATGGGTGGAGCAGTTTAGTCTGATAGCAGAAAAATAAATATGCTCTTTAAGAAGGAATGAAACAGGTCTGAACACAATAAAATGGTAATCTTCCGCTTCACAAGATTGTCAACGGTTTTCGAGATACTAACGAAAGTATACAAAGTTACCAAAACTTTTTTTGTCTGTTAATAAAATATTTTATTCTAACCCTTCCTTTACTCTAAACGTAACAAAAATTTCAACATATCAGTGTCGATGAAATTCGAACATGCAGAAAATGTTTCAACTGTATCCCATAATTCTAAGTACCAAAATCAAAGACAAACAACCCTCCCTAGGAAGGACGCTAGGCAGTTGAAAAGCTATATATCTTGGAAATCCATATCTCTAACATTAAATTGTTTTTCTTATTTTTCTTAACCTGTTTTATTTTCAAATACATTATCCAACTATAAGCAATTAAAAAATAACAAGGAATAAAAAATAGACAAAAAGAACAGTTCGAATAAGCGAAATCAATTACTTTAATGTTTTAAGCTCTTATTTCTCCGATTGACATCGCCTAATCAAAACTTAAATTAGAACCTTCTTTTTTGGACCATTTAATAAGCTTTCTAATGGTATTCTTTCGTTTAACAAGATTCTCAACCTTTTTCGAGATATTAAGGAAAGTAAACAAAGTTACTAAAATGTTTTATGTCTGTTAATAAAATATTTTATTCTAACCCTTCCTTAACTCCAAACGTAACCAAAATTTCAACATATTAGTTTTGATGAAAGTAGAACATGCAGAAAATGTTTCAACTGAATCCCATGATTCTAAGTACCCAAACCAAAAACGGTATTCAAAAACTATTTTTCCAATTTTCTCAAAAACGGTTAAAGCTATCGCCTTGAAAATGGTTTTATTCGTTTTCCTAGCCCAGGATGCATATAAAACGAGTGCTTACAAGCTTATGAAATCAAAAAAGTAAGCGTTACGATTTCTTTTGCGCGAATTTCTCCCCAAACGCCATCTTCCAGTGGACGGATTTTGCTGGTTAACGAACTTGACCTTTCAAATTGGACGATGGATTTTTGTACTAAATTTCGTCAAAATCGGACCATTCGTCTGGGAGCTACAGAGCGAACAGAGAAATATATATATATATATATATATATATATATATATATAAATAAATATATATATATATATATATATATATATATATATATATATATGTATATAAATTTGAACCACCGTTATTTTCGGTCTCTAGGGGTTCTGAAACGCGAAATTTTCTAGTCGGCACTTCCGGATTGTTTCATTGTATCAACCTTATAAGCGGGGTTCCTCCCTATGGGGGAAGGAGGAACCGCGCTAAAAAGTACACTTGTCAAGTGAGCATAATTGTACTTGCCCTGGTCCTAACAATATTATACATGAATAATAATATTAACCCTTCAAACGCTCTGAGCGCATATATGCGGGCGTGAAAATCAGTGCCACCTACGCTCTAGGAGCATTTATGCGGTCCCCACGATCGGTTTGACGCACAGTTATTCGTATTCCTTCCCTTCAAAAACGGCCAATGGTTGAAAGGTTATACAAAGAGAGGGAATTTTTTTTTTAAACAAGTGTAAGACAGGAAACATGTTTAGAAGGTACGAGAAGGGCCGCCAGTAACGGGCGCGCCACAATGTATACTCACAGTTACGATGTAAGTAGACCTGGACCCTTTCACACCTGTGGAGATTCTCGGCCTGTGTGACATTTAGCACGTATAAGGTTAATAAATACATAAGTTTATGATTATTGACTATTGGTATGTTTTTCATAACGCGGCTATTGCATAGTGTCTTAAATTAAGTCACAAGGCAAGAGGGGGCCCTGTGGTTTATCCCTGGATTGACACCGTGGGGTGGAAAATATCCCACAATTTGTTCTATGGCGTGTTTCTTAATTGCTGTAAATTAGAGAGACTCCCTCCTTCTTCCTAAATAATCGGAATTGTATTATCTAGTGTAACCTAATATAAACAACGCCAGTTGTCAGCTAATCGCTACTTGAGAAGCTCGCTAGTTGTATATGGGGGATTTTTTCCCCCACGGTGTAGTTAACGTATGACTTTTTCGCTCATCTGATAAATCTTCACGGGTCGATTACTTTCATGTTGCGGCTTTCCAAGTGACAAAATGGCATGAAAACTGCCCAGGAAAGATTTTCTCTTTGATTTGGGCTACCAACTGGTGAAATCTCAGATAGCAGCTAGTGCCCAACTGGAGAACATACCAAAACCACTGAAAACACTGATGCTTGTTGTTTTGGAAGATGAATTAACTCCTGATGGACCTACATCATTCATTATCTTAGAAAAACCCGTGAGATGTTCATTTTGTGACAGAAAGGATGACAGGAAGACGAAAACGCTATGTTCTGTGCATGGGCGTTAATAGAAAAAGGGGGGCTGGGAAAATTTCGGGGGGGGGGGGGGGGCTGAGAACATTTCCGGTGTATGGAATACTAACTTTTTAGATCTTGGGAGAGTTTTAGCCAACTTAAACGCTATTACACCCAAAATAGAATATCTTTTATGATCTAAATGATCTTATTTCATTTATTTTTAAGGGTTTTATGAAATTTTTACCGATCAAATCAAAATTTCGGGGGGGGGGGGGGCTGCAGCCCCCTTAATTAATTAAAAATATTTTAATTAATATTTTGCAGATATATTCCTGTTTGAATTTATTTCTTGATGTTCCTGTTTTATATTTCGTTGTTGTATAAAAAAGCAAAAGAAACAATTGAAATTTAATTATTTAAAAAAAAATCAAAGTATGGAGTAAAATTTACCCCAGGGAGATAGTGTGGTCAGCAGACGGATTTCTTCACCATTGTATACAAATAAGAGCCCGAGTGAACTTATAGACGGTTTTGAGTCTGGCATTATCCCGACGGCACTTATTCCTCGGAACCCAATTTAGGCGACGCAAATAACAATAATTTTGACAATTTTAAGACTTGAAGAGTCATTTCACTCCGATTCTGGATATAATCTTTGATTGCACGCCCAATTTTCTGCCTTATAATTACATAAGCACTTCTAGTAAAGCCTTTCACCACAAAATAAAATAAACTGTTGCTTATCCCTAAATAATGAACTATAGACCGGTGGAAATATTTAGACCAGCAATATTTAATTCTTGGAGTTAATCCCGCGAGAGAGTTAAGCCCTTATTCACATCAAACCTCTTGGCCGAGCTAATCCTCTGCTTATTAACCAGCAAAGCCTTCTGGATATTACTCCGCTTCAGCTTTAAAGCAAATTTATAATACAAAAAGGAAATTAATAAAGTATGAATTAATTAGATGAATTTAATTTCCGGTAATGTTGTAAAAAATTGTTAATTTCTTAATATCCGCAGTTCTTGTAAAAAAACAAATTTTGTGGTAAATTTTTGTTGTTGGATACAGATAAAAATTGTTTTAATTATTCAGTGACTCTGTTTATAAGTAATAAAATCCTGATTTTTTCTTAAGTAAACCGTAAGAAACGGAAACGTTCTTAAAATTGATTTCAAAATCAAGAAAACGGAGAAATGGTAATGTCTGTTCAGTGAATTTCTGTCGTATTTAAATGTGCTATTAGTATTAAGTTGTAATTTCTGTAAATAGCTTTTCAACAGTCCATGTTCTGATGTAAATAGCTTTTCAACAGTCCATGTTCTGATGTAAATAGCTTTTCAACAGTCCATGTTCTGATGTAAATAGCTTTTCAACAGTCCATGTTCTGATGTAAATAGCTTTTCAACAGTCCATGTTCTGATGTAAATAGCTTTTCAACAGTCCATGTTCTCATGTAAATAGCTTTTCAACAGTCCATGTTCTCATGTAAATAGCTTTTCAACAGTCCATGTTCTGATGTAAATAGCTTTTCAACAGTCCATGTTCTCATGTAAATAGCTTTTCAACAGTCCATGTTCTGATGTAAATAGCTTTTCAACAGTCCATGTTCTCATGTAAATAGCTTTTCAACAGTCCATGTTCTGATGTAAATAGCTTTTCAACAGTCCTTGTTCTGATGTAAATAGCTTTTCAACAGTCCATGTTCTGATGTAAATAGCTTTTCAACAGTCCATGTTCTGATGTAAATAGCTTTTCAACAGTCCATGTTCTCATGTAAATAGCTTTTCAACAGTCCATGTTCTCATGTAAATAGCTTTTCAACAGTCCATGTTCTGATGTAAATAGCTTTTCAACAGTCCATGTTCTGATGTAAATAGCTTTTCAACAGTCCATGTTCTGATGTAAATAGCTTTTCAACAGTCCATGTTCTGATGTAAATAGCTTTTCAACAGTCCATGTTCTCATGTAAATAGCTTTTCAACAGTCCATGTTCTGATGTAAATAGCTTTTCAACAGTCCATGTTCTGATGTAAATAGCTTTTCAACAGTCCATGTTCTGATGTAAATAGCTTTTCAACAGTCCATGTTCTGATGTAAATAGCTTTTCAACAGTCCATGTTCTGATGTAAATAGCTTTTCAACAGTCCATGTTCTCATGTAAATAGCTTTTCAACAGTCCATGTTCTCATGTAAATAGCTTTTCAACAGTCCATGTTCTGATGTAAATAGCTTTTCAACAGTCCATGTTCTGATGTAAATAGCTTTTCAACAGTCCATGTTCTCATGTAAATAGCTTTTCAACAGTCCATGTTCTGATGTAAATAGCTTTTCAACAGTCCATGTTCTGATGTAAATAGCTTTTCAACAGTCCACGTTCTGATGTAAATAGCTTTTCAACAGTCCATGTTCTGATGTAAATAGCTTTTCAACAGTCCACGTTCTGATGTAAATAGATTTTCAACAGTCCATGTTCTGATGTAAATAGCTTTTCAACAGTCCATGTTCTGATGTAAATAGCTTTTCAACAGTCCATGTTCTGATGTAAATAGCTTTTCAACAGTCCATGTTCTGATGTAAATAGATTTTCAACAGTCCATGTTCTGATGTAAATAGCTTTTCAACAGTCCATGTTCTGATGTAAATAGCTTTTCAACAGTCCATGTTCTCATGTAAATAGCTTTTCAACAGTCCATGTTCTGATGTAAATAGCTTTTCAACAGTCCATGTTCTGATGTAAATAGCTTTTCAACAGTCCATGTTCTGATGTAAATAGCTTTTCAACAGTCCATGTTCTGATGTAAATAGCTTTTCAACAGTCCACGTTCTGATGTAAATAGCTTTTCAACAGTCCATGTTCTGATGTAAATAGCTTTTCAACAGTCCATGTTCTGATGTAAATAGCTTTTCAACAGTCCATGTTCTCATGTAAATAGCTTTTCAACAGTCCATGTTCTGATGTAAATAGCTTTTCAACAGTCCATGTTCTGATGTAAATAGCTTTTCAACAGTCCATGTTCTGATGTAAATAGCTTTTCAACAGTCCATGTTCTGATGTAAATAGCTTTTCAACAGTCCATGTTCTGATGTAAATAGCTTTTCAACAGTCCATGTTCTCATGTAAATAGCTTTTCAACAGTCCATGTTCTCATGTAAATAGCTTTTCAACAGTCCATGTTCTGATGTAAATAGCTTTTCAACAGTCCATGTTCTGATGTAAATAGCTTTTCAACAGTCCATGTTCTCATGTAAATAGCTTTTCAACAGTCCATGTTCTGATGTAAATAGCTTTTCAACAGTCCATGTTCTGATGTAAATAGCTTTTCAACAGTCCACGTTCTGATGTAAATAGCTTTTCAACAGTCCATGTTCTGATGTAAATAGCTTTTCAACAGTCCACGTTCTGATGTAAATAGATTTTCAACAGTCCATGTTCTGATGTAAATAGCTTTTCAACAGTCCATGTTCTGATGTAAATAGCTTTTCAACAGTCCATGTTCTGATGTAAATAGCTTTTCAACAGTCCATGTTCTGATGTAAATAGATTTTCAACAGTCCATGTTCTGATGTAAATAGCTTTTCAACAGTCCATGTTCTGATGTAAATAGCTTTTCAACAGTCCATGTTCTCATGTAAATAGCTTTTCAACAGTCCATGTTCTGATGTAAATAGCTTTTCAACAGTCCATGTTCTGATGTAAATAGCTTTTCAACAGTCCATGTTCTGATGTAAATAGCTTTTCAACAGTCCATGTTCTGATGTAAATAGCTTTTCAACAGTCCACGTTCTGATGTAAATAGCTTTTCAACAGTCCATGTTCTGATGTAAATAGCTTTTCAACAGTCCATGTTCTGATGTAAATAGCTTTTCAACAGTCCATGTTCTGATGTAAATAGCTTTTCAACAGTCCATGTTCTGATGTAAATAGCTTTTCAACAGTCCATGTTCTGATGTAAATAGCTTTTCAACAGTCCATGTTCTGATGTAAATAGATTTTCAACAGTCCATGTTCTGATGTAAATAGCTTTTCAACAGTCCATGTTCTGATGTAAATAGCTTTTCAACAGTCCATGTTCTGATGTAAATAGATTTTCAACAGTCCATGTTCTGATGTAAATAGTTTTTCAACAGTCCATGTTCTGATGTAAATAGCTTTTCAACAGTCCATGTTCTGATGTAAATAGCTTTTCAACAGTCCATGTTCTGATGTAAATAGCTTTTCAACAGTCCATGTTCTGATGTAAATAGCTTTTCAACAGTCCATGTTCTGATGTAAATAGCTTTTCAACAGTCCATGTTCTGATGTAAATAGCTTTTCAACAGTCCATGTTCTCATGTAAATAGCTTTTCAACAGTCCATGTTCTGATGTAAATAGCTTTTCAACAGTCCATGTTCTCATGTAAATAGCTTTTCAACAGTCCATGTTCTGATGTAAATAGCTTTTCAACAGTCCATGTTCTCATGTAAATAGCTTTTCAACAGTCCATGTTCTGATGTAAATAGCTTTTCAACAGTCCATGTTCTGATGTAAATAGCTTTTCAACAGTCCATGTTCTGATGTAAATAGCTTTTCAACAGTCCATGTTCTCATGTAAATTGAGTCATCTTAAAATAGTTAAGAGTTAATTTTAGATTTTTAATTATTGAGGATATGGATTTGTCTAATTGTCTTCCTTTAGACGTGTTTTTATTTCGTTCGCCTCATTTTCTTATTGATTCGTCTCTTAGTTGTGTCTTTAAAGTCTGCGATGTAAGATTACAATGATACAGGTTGTTCTTTTGAAGCCTATTTGGCAAGTAAGTAAACTGTCTCTTTCCCTAATAGTCCTGAATGTCCTTTTATCCATGTAATTGGAACTGTAACATTTTTCTGTTTACACATAATAAAAGCAAGGATCTATTGTGTTCAGTCTGTTCGTTGTGGTTGTGGTTGTTGAATATGTTTGCTATGTTTGTCTTACTGCTAGTGAACAGCAGCATGTGTTTCTGTCTTTAATTAGAGAATAAAAATCTTTAAGATTTGAAGATTGTGGAAACGTGTTTCTAACCAATATTGGCAGAACCTTCCAAGTTTTTAGATTTAATACTTATTTCGACATTTCAGGCCTTATAGTGCTTCGTTTTGCATCTATTCTGTAATTGAGCATTTTTAACAAAGCATATAAATTACGAATAATCACAAAATGTATCATATGGTGAACGAATACTAAAATTGTGAAAATATTAAAATATTGAACATAATTAATAAGTGTACTTGAAACAATAAATGATTACTAATATTAAGTCATACCTTCAGCAAATTTCAAGTCTAATTGGCAGTCGACAAGTAAAAAATAAAAACAATAACGATTCTTTAAATCACAAGCCCTGTTTCATAAATGCTGGAGTCCCCCAAGGGAGTATTATTGGTCCTATCCTTTTCCTTCTTTACATTGCGGATATTCCCACACACCCCCAAACCCTACTAACCACATATGCAGATGATACTGCCATTCTGTCATCTTCCCCTGATCCTTCAGTTGCATCCCAACACCTGCAGGAACATCTTTCCGCTACAACAACGTCAGAGTACAAGGGGAATAAAAATAGACGAAGAAAAAATTAAATAGATAACATTCACTCTCAACTTGAGATGATGTCCTTCTGGCTACATCAAAAACACTCCACTACCAGAATCTGATGAGGTTGGATATCTAGGATTACTCCTTGACATCCGTCTGACATGACTGAAAAGAGAATAACTGAACAAAACACTCCACTACCAGAATCTGACGAGGTTCGATATCTAGGATTATACCTTGACATCCGTCTGACATGACTGAAAAGAGAATAAATGAACAAAACACTCCACTACCAGAATCTGACGAGGTTCGATATCTAGGATTATACCTTGACATCCGACCTACATGACTGAAAAGAGAATAACTGAACAAAACACTCCACTACAAGAATCTGACGAGGTTGGATATCTAGGATTACCCCTTGACATCCGGCTGACATGACTGAAAAGAGAATAACTGAACAAAACATGCGGACTACTTAGGCAACTCCTTGGACCTTCATCTTGATTATCGATACAGAACAAACTTAAGATATACAAAACAATTATTCAATCAATATGGACATACGGACTTGAACTCTGGGGATCTGCAAAAACATCCAACATCAACAGAACACAGGCACTCCAGTCATGAGTAGTCCGTAAAATTGTAAATGCCCCTTTCTACCTCTTCAACAAAACCCTACACAATGACCTTAACATCCCATTTGCACTTGAACTTGCTAAAGCCCGATTCCAAATGTTCTACTCTCTTATCTTCCCAATCCCACCCGGACAGTCCTCCCAGGCGGCTTAAGAGACAGTGGCCCCGAGATAATTTACACACATAGCCCTATCGGGATCATTGTAATATGTAATTACTCATCTAGTTAAGTACCAACAATGGTTGGCTTTTTTCAAATATTGTATTGTTTTTATTTTATTTTACTTCTCCCGTTTTGGAAAATTTGTACATAGTTTATCAGTGTCGCCAAACTTGATTATTTTATGTTAATAATTTGTACATAGTTTATCAGTGTCACCAAACTTGATTATTTTATGTTAATAATTTGTACAGATTTCAATTAAGAAAGTCACAAGCACCGGAACACAAGTCGTCAGAAATTTGAACAGTATGATTGTTTTCAATACATTGTTTTTTAATAATATTTAACTGTTTATTTGATATAAAAAACAAAACATGATATCGTCGATACAAAAGCAAACTAACGAATATGAAAAAATGCATCTTTCATTGTCCATCTTTAATAATTTCTGCTGGACTTATTTACAGCAAATTCTTCAATCTGACTTCACTCTATTAAAGGTAAAGTATTTCACTACCAAAAGGTCAAATCTGCCGAATATTTGACTGTCCAAAAAAAAGTTATGAATAAATACTTGGAGTGGTGATTTTCATATTCGTTAGTTTGCTTTTGTATCGACGATATATAAATTGTGTACCTACAGACCACAAGGATAAATTTACATTGTTTTTTTTGACGCCATAAAGACAGCATAACAGAAAACAAATAAAGGTGGGTTTCTTAAAAAAAAAAAAAAAAAAAAAAAAAAAAAAAAAAAAAAAAAAAAAAAAAAAAAAAAAAAAAAAAAAAAAAAAAAAAAAAAAAAGGAAAAGAGTTTGAAAAATCAGAAGGATCTTCCTGGAGAAAAGAGTAATTTGTTAAGAAAAGGTATCCATGTGTTGTAGGTGCTGTGATGTAGGAGGCTATTCGTGTTTTTCAGCTTGTGAGTTCCTGGGATATATCACCCTACTAACTCATACCTTCTCTCAGCTCGATCTGTGATCTTACAAGCAGAATATAAACCAGTGTCGTATATCTCTAGACCGTCTGGATCCGCTCTGTCGAATTTATCATAGTTACCAAACGCAACATTCATAACGGCCGATTCTCTACCGATAACAACAGTCCTCCTTTCGGAATACCGAATTTCGAATCCCTCTGTGGCCTGGTATCTAGTTTAAAGTAAGGAATATTTAATTAAGAAATCCGAACTTCGTCATCTTATCCCTAGTGATAAAATTCCGACTTGCAGGAACTTCGTCATCTTATCCCTAGTGATAAAAGTAAAGAAATAGAAATAGTTTTTGATACGATTTAATCGTTAATGACAAATGTAAAATGAATTCCCAAAGAGAAGTAAGATTTTATGCACCATAACAGGAATGTGACAGTATCCAAAGCGGAAATTACTCCAGCCTCTTTCCCGACGGTCCCTCTTGGAAACACTATACCTAACCCCTATACCCTATACCTATACCCTATACCTAACCCCTATACCCTATACTATACTATACCCTATACCCTATACCTATACCCTATACTATACTATACCCCTATACACTATACCTAACCAATGCGTTTCTCATTTTCTTACCTGCTCTTACCAAAATAATGATTTTACCGTTCAAGACTGACAAGTTCCAAGTTTTAAGGACTTATTTTTCCGATTGAAATGATATCATCGAAAATGACATCAAACCCTTTTTTTTGTAGATAATTAAGTAATTTTTCGAATGGGCACGATTTTCCAACTTTTTTCATTATATTTAAGAAAATACAACAGCCAATTAAAACATTAGGTGCAACATTGAAAAGAGTAAATTGCACATTGGCGCGCTCTAAAGACAAATAAATAAAACATTAGGTAAACATACACAAAAACCCGTTCAAAAGAGTAAAACTAACATTATCAAAGTTTCAAGCAGTTATTTCTCCGATTGGGATCACTCCAACGAAAATTAAATTAGAACCTTTTCTGTAGAATGGTTAGTATGCTTTCGAAATGTCGCTTTTCAATTACCACGATTTTTCAGCATTTTTTTTTTTTTTTTTTAGATATTTTAGAAAATATACAGAAATCCCAAAACTATTCATTCTTGTTAATGAAATATTTTATTTCTGGTACTTACTTAACTCCAAACGTTAACTTTAACTATTAAACGTTAACTTAACACGATAAAATTAACTATCAGAGCTTAGATGAATTTCAAACATCTGGAAATGGTTCCAACTGAATCAATGGTTGTTGAATACCAAATCTGAAAATTAGTTTATAAAAGTAGTTGTATCAATTTTTATCGTAAATAGTTACGGATATCGCTTTGAAAATGGTTTCAGTTGTTTCCTTGCGTTAAGAAACCTATAAAACCGTTTTTAGTTCCTAGATTGGTAGAGATTACATTCCATCAGTGTAGATGGGCGTTGCTGGTTCGGTGAATTCCGTCTCTAAAGTATGTTGATTGAGCAGATACATTGAAGGATTTTAGAGGATTAGACAGGATTTACCTAGTTCGATACTCGTAAGTCGGGAACAGATTTTGTGGATTATTGTCTGCTAATCCGGCGGACGAATACTCAATCCTACGGAAGCTAGTCATCAGGAGTAACACCCTTCTGATTGCTGTTCCATACATCGGTGATAGTGAAGGCATTTAGCGTTTTGGAGTCAGCTGCAAAATGTTCGAACCACACTTTTAACCAAGGACCGAAACTTTTATCGCTTTTTTTGAAAAATATTCATTTGTAGCTATTAAATCAGAATTTAATCTACACAAAGCATTTTCAAATAGAAGTTTAAAACGTTTTTTATAAAAAAATTATGTTTTAATTTAATTTTTATTTCATTATAGTGCCTCTACCCTGCTGGGTCATTGGCAGTGTGGTCAGTTCCAAGTCAAATGAATGTTTTAATATACTTGATTTTAATTTTTTAAGGTTAATTTTTTTTAATATAAATTATTTTTTTTTTTTTTATATAATTATTTATTTTTAATTATCGGGTTTGAATATTTTACCTAGGCTATTTATAATCATGCTTTATATTATTCTTTTCTTAGGGTTAGTATATTCTTTTGTTTATTTATTTTTTTCTCTCTAAGTAAAAATGTTTCATATTTGACATTCTTGGAAACGATTTGTTGAAAGAATCATGTCAATATCATTTTCCAAATTCCAGATATAAAATAAAGCATTTTCAACATATTTTAGTTTACTTCTTAGCTCCTAAGGCGCATTGGACGGAACGCTCGGACATGTGTCGACTATTTTTCGATGCAAAGTCACCAAAAACATTTGGCCCCTTATGAGATCAAACCGGCGTCATTTCACATTTGACAATTTAAAAAAATGCATGTTGTGGTTAACAATTGTCCAAAATATTGTATGTAGAAATTTTCAACTGTTTTTTTAACCTTTTAAAATGAGCTCCTAATTTTTATTTAGGCTTAATTTTTTAATATGTTATAGAGTTTTAGTCATTTTGTTCTTTGCGTTTTCAAATTTTGTACATTCAATTCATGCTTTTATGCTTTCATTTTCAATATTTTATAGTGTTTTAGGCATTTTTAACTAAATATGTTCATTATTTTATTAAATATTTCTTTATAAATAGTTAAATATATATTTAAATATTTTGAATTCTATTTTACACGAACGTCCGTTCCATACTAATCCGTAAAAAACTTGATAATCATTATTGATCGAAATAGCTTATTGCTTGATAGAGAAGGTTTCTTATCACCAATCCGCTGTATACCTAAATATAAACTTGTTCGTTTCGTACAAAATACGTTTAGAGAGGGTGGTTACGCCAAACCACCAGCCAGATTGCGACGCAATGAAAAAAACAAAAAAAAAACAAACCCAAGCATACGAATTGGTCAAAGGAAGCCCGCGCTCTCTCGAATGATATGAGTAACATGAAGCCGGGGAAATTGTGAAAATAAATATCGCTTTCCCACTAGAAGGGACAACTGAGGATAAACCAACAATATCTACTACAGCGAATATGAAAAGGAATAAAAAACACAAAAACCACAATTCCAAAGGAATAAATGTTGAAGCAAAGAAAACATTGACTAGTCATCTCTGCAGAAGGGGAATGTTGTCTCTACAAAAGCGTGGTAGTCATATCTGAAAAATCACTTATTTAAAAAATTCATAAAATAATATTTCTTGCGTAAAATTGTTAAAAAATAGCAAGTAATGGAAGAAGTTTATAATATAATAATAATTATGTCTCCCTGTGGTTTAATGGCTAGCCCGCTGGATTCTCATGCGGGAGATGCGGGTACGAGTCGCGCATACACCTTTCTTTATATTATATGTTAATAAAACTTTATAAAAATGTTATAATGATTACACAGGACAACATTTGATCTAAAAAAAAAAAAAAAAAAACACTCGCATCGGTATGGTCAATATGGGTTCTTGGGATCGCATATTACGATGAGCGGGTTGGTTAACCTTCATCACATCAGATTCAAGGTATTTGAAGGTCAAATAGAGAAAAACCGTACACAAAATCTGAAAAAAGTTGATCCGTCCGAATCCGTAGTTTGTTTGACCTAACGCGTTTTCCTAGTGGTCATTTGAAGGTCAAAAACGTTGAAAGAAACTGCAATCATTCAAAAATCAATTTTCTGTGAGGAACTGCGAGTCAAAGAAACTACGGATTCGGACTCAGGGATCTGAAAAACATACGCATGAATTATTTCAGTTTTTTCCTACGATTATTTAATAACTGTTTATTATAATGCTTGTCAGTAGGAGTGCCTATGGCTTGATATTACTTGTCACTTCTACCGCTAGGGGTGCTGTATCCCGTTCCTGCGTCACATCAACATACGAAAATGTGATTTTTTTTTGTATTTATTGAGTAGTGTAGTACCATGTATAAAAAAGTGAAGGAAATTAATTACAAAATTAATAATTAAAACTGTCGCTCATTACAAATGTAAAAAAACAACAAAGCTATTCATGGTTTTATTTTATTTATATAGGTTATTTTAAGCAAATGAGAAAAGTGCGAAAAGTGTCTAGTTATGCCCAGTGTTGTGTAAATATGAATTAAAATGATATTTGAATTATGAATTACATTTTTTAATTGTAATTGAAAAGCCTAAAAATGTCAATTACAATAATTGAAAAAATAATTCAATTAGGATTAACTGTATTTCAATTAAATAGAACTCAAGTACTTGAATTATGTAGTTAATTGAAATTAGTGTTGAGTACATTTGAATTACAATGTATAATATTGGAATTATGAATTACATTTTTTAATTGTAATTGAAAAGGCTGAAAATATAAATTACAATAATTGAAAAAATAATTCAATTAGGATTAACTGTATTTCAATTAAATAGAACTCAAGTATTTGAATTATGTAGTTATTTGAAATTAGTGTTGAGTACATTTGAATTACAATGTATAATATTTGAATTATGAATTACATTTTTTAATTGTAATTGAAAAGCCTAAAAATATAAATTAAAATAATTGAAAAAATAATTTAATTAGGATTAACTGTATTTCAATTAAATAGAACTCAAGTATTTGAATTACGTAGTTATTTGAAATGAGTGTTGAGTACATTTGAATTACAATGTATGGTATTTGAATTATGAATTACATTTTTTAATTGTAATTGAAAAGCCCAAAAATATCAATTACAATAATTGAAAAAATAATTCAATTAGGATTAACTGTATTTCAATTAAATATAACTCAAGTATTTGAGTTACGTAGTTATTTGAAATTAGTGTTGAGTACATTTGAATTACAATGTATAATATTGGAATTATGAATTACATTTTTTTATTGTAATTGAAAAGCCTAAAAATATAAATTACAATAATTGAAAAAATAATTCAATTAGGATTAACTGTATTTCAATTAAATAGAACTCAAGTATTTGAATTATGTAGTTAATTGAAATTAGTGTTGAGTACATTTGAATTACAATGTATAATATTGGAATTATGAATTACATTTTTTTATTGTAATTGTAAAGCCTAAAAATATAAATTACAATAATTGAAAAAATAATTCAATTAGGATTAACTGTATTTCAATTAAATAGAACTCAAGTATTTGAATTATGTAGTTAATTGAAATTAGTGTTGAGTACATTTGAATTACAATGTATAATATTGGAATTATGAATTACATTTTTTTATTGTAATTGAAAAGTCTAAACATATAAATTACAATAATTGAAAAAATAATTCAATTAGGATTAACTGTATTTCAATTAAATAGAACTCAAGTATTTGAATTATGTAGTTAATTGAAATTAGTGTTGAGTACATTTGAATTACAATGTATAATATTGGAATTATGAATTACATTTTTTTATTGTAATTGAAAAGTCTAAACATATAAATTACAATAATTGAAAAAATAATTCAATTAGGATTAACTGTATTTCAATTAAATAGAACTCAAGTATTTGAATTATGTAGTTATTTGAAATTAGTGTTGAGTACATTTGAATTACAATGTATGGTATTTGAATTATGAATTACATTTTTTTATTGTAATCGAAAAGGCTTAAAATATCAATTACAGGTACCAATGACCCTAGCAGTCGAAGCACCCAAGTAATTATAATTGTAATTCTATTACAATTCTTGATGAATTTCATATATTAATTACTGACTATCATAATTAGTAATAAGTGAACTTATAATTCAATTACAATTCTTGGTAATTGATATTTGAATTACATAATTAGTGCTTCAATTACTTTACAGGATTACAATGTAATTATAATTCACGTTTTAATTGAATTATTACTCTTGATGTAATAATAATTCATGAATTACAAATACAATGTAATCGTAATTCGTAATTCTTAATTGAATTACAATATACCCTACAATGGTTATGCAGCTCCTGAATGACGGATTTTTTATATGTTTCCGCTTGAAATTCAAGCTTTCCGGTAGGCTTACTTTTTGTGCGTTTCTTCCATAGTACGACAATCAAACACATTGGAATAAACGCGAAATTATATTTCGCCGCCAAGCAATCTTTTAATTATTAAAATAGTGCTATACCCTGAACAGCAACAATTGTTCGACAATTAATTGGGAATATTCCACTTATTTTTAAAAAAAGTATACCAAAATAAAAGCCAAAAGTAAATATTCATTTTATTTATTTAAAGCCACAATGTTTCATTGGACATGAGATGAAAGAAAACCTTTGTTGTGCGTTCGTAGAAATGTATTGAAGCAAATGGAACGTGTTTATTGAACGCTTCTGTTGGTTCAGAGCTCTTTATGAGTGGAGTGCTTTGTATTGCTAGTTTTGTTGAAAATTTATTAAATTCAGGAGAAATGAAGGATTTTTCTGGGCAACCACTTTTTGCCTAAATCCTTTGACTATGTGTCAACTACCATTTTTGGTTTTTCTAGGAGTGGTTAAAACCTGTTTTTCAATAAACCTCTTCGAATAATAAAATAACATAATTTCCCATTAAGATCTTAATTATTTTTGAGCAAGTCGGGGTGGAAACGGAAATGAGCCGAGCTTTTAGCACGATTACACACTCTACATGTGAAGGAGAACCTGTATACAGTGAAACCTCCCTTAACGGACACCTCCCTACAGCGTACACCTCTATTAACGGACAACTCCCTACAGCGGACACCTCCCTTAACGGATACCTCCCTACAGCGTGCACCTCCCTTAACGGACACCTCCCTACAGCGGACACCTCCCTTAACGGACACCTCCCTACAGCGTACACCTCTATTAACGGGCATTTTCTCGCAGTCCCGAATTTTTCTATAGGTAAAATGAACCTCTATATTGCAGACACCTCTGTACAAAGGACACGGACAGAAAACCCTGATTTTTTACCTCCTTACTACGGACAATTACAGCTAATGTTATTTATAGAAGCGTGTTCCCATGGGTGTAGGTTTCCAGAAAAATGCGTTAACAATAACAAACTCTTTGTAAGAATAAGATATATATATATATATATATATATATATATATATATATATATATATATATATATATATATATATATACAGAATAGTGACTAGTAATATCTTCCTAGGAATTTCACTACACGAACCCCTTCCTTTTCAGCAAGAGCATATGATTTTCCCGCTGGCAGATTACTATTGTTTTGCCTACGCGATATCACGGTTCCGGGAATATTCCATAAGTCTGTTCGGTTCACATTCCTTCCGCAGAACTTCCCTCTCTTCACTTTTCAGTTGGTTTTAGCACTTTCCTCCAAAGGAAAGTAGCTATTGAGGTTGGACTCATGACGGAATTTTTGAAAAATTTCTTCAAATCTTTATCGATCCTACCTAGTAGACACCGAAAATGACCCCCGTTAAAATTTATATATATATATATATATATATATATATATATATATATATGTATATATATGCATATATATATATATATATATATATATATATATATATATATATATATATATATATGTATCTGTTAACACGATAGCGGCCAGAGTTTTTGTTTTTTCGTCACGAAACTTGGTATATAGCATTCAATTAGCAAACGATTGAAGGAGTTCGTTAACCACCAAAGTCGGTCCACCGGAAGGGGGGGTTTACCCCGAACCCAAAACACTAATTTGACCATGTCAGCCGTAATATTTGTTATATTCAACGAAACTTGGTATTCGTAGTGGTAATATAGAGAGAAAAGTGAGATATAAAAATGAACTAAATCGGTTTATTAGGAGGGTGGTTTTACTCCGGACCCACAATACCAATTCGCCACTACCAGCCGTGATTTTTGGTATATTTCGACGAAACTCGGTATTCGTAGTGGTAATCCACAGGTAAATATGTGTTGTAAAAATAAACTAAATCGGTTCATTAGAAGGGGGGGTTTACTCCTGACCCACAATACCAATTCGCCACTACCAGCCGTGATTTTTGGTATATTTCGACGAAACTCGGTATTCGTAGTGGTAATCTACAGGTAAATATGTGTTGTAAAGGTAAACTAAATCGGTTCATTAGGAGGGGGGGGGTTTACTCCGGACCCAAATTCTTAATATACTCATACCGGTCGTAATTTCTGCTGTATTGTAACGAAACGCGGTATACGTCGTGGGTAACTCATGAGAAAGAAGTGTTGTAAAAATGAGCTGAATCAGTCAATCGGAAAGCGGGGGTTTACTTTGTAATATATTTCAATAGAAAATCCCGCCAGACGTAGGTTCACAAAGCCGCCGCAAGGAGCGCTTTGTATCTAGAGGGACTGTATCCTGTTCCTGCGTTAGATCAAAATACGATAATAAGAGGTTTTTTGTATTTATTACGTAGTGTAGTAGGTACCATGTGTAAACATAACTCTGGAAGCAAATTAATAATTGATCAGTTACTCATTACAAATTTAAAAGAGAACTATTCATGTTCATGTAGGATATTTTAAGCAAATTGTTCTGGAAAGCAGTCTACTACTACCCAAATTCTGAGGAAAGTGCTTAGTTATGCAGCTCCTGCGTGACGGACTTTTTAGCTTTTGTTGAGTAAATATCGTGCTTTCTCTTCAATATGTCTACTTGGAAATCTCTGACACTTAAAGAAAAAATTGACGTGATAACATTTTCCAACCGCGAAAAATGTGGTGTGCGTAAAGTTGCCGAGTTTTTTTTTAAGATAGGGAAAGCACAAGCAGCAGAAATATTGAAAAAGAAAGATGAAATTTTGAAGAAATGGACGGAAAATTGTGACAAAAATTTTGTTCGAGAACTAAGAACTTCTTTATGCTTTAAACTTTTTAGAATAAAAACTTTTCTTAAGTTTATACTTATTGAACTTCTTTCTATATACTTAAAAAAACTTGTTTTGGGTAATTATTAAATGGTTAATTAAAACATTAATTAAAAATTCGGTATGTATCTATCTCGACCAACCCTTCTGTATAGCGGACACCTCTCTATAGTGGACAACTTTGGTTCTCCCAGAGGTGTCCGCTATAGAGAGGTTTCACTGTATATCTATACATCACGTATCTATCTCGACCAACCTTTCTGTATAGCGGACACCTCTCTATAGTGGACAACTTTGGTTCTCCCAGAGGTGTCCGCTATAGAGAGGTTTCACTGCCTATCTATACATCACGTATCCATCTCGACCAACCTTTCTGTATAGCGGACACCTCTCTATAGTGGACAACTTTGGTTCTCCCAGAGGTGTCCGCTATAGAGAGGTTTCACTGCCTATCTATACATCACGTATCCATCTCGACCAACCCTTCTGTATAGCGGACACCTCTCTATAGTGGACAACTTTGGTTCTCCCAGAGGTGTCCGCTATAGAGAGGTTTCACTGTATATCTATACATCACGTATCTATCTCGACCAACCTTTCTGTATAGCGGCACCTCCCTCTCTTTAGTGGACAACTTTGGTTCTCCCAGAGGTGTCCGCTATAGAGAGGTTTCACTGTATATCTATACATCACGTATCCATCTCGACCAACCTTTCTGTATAGCGGACACCTCTCTATAGTGGACAACTTTGGTTCTCCCAGAGGTGTCCGCTATAGAGAGGTTTCACTGTATATCTATACATCACGTATCCATCTCGACCAACCTTTCTGTATAGCGGACACCTCTCTATAGTGGACAACTTTGGTTCTCCCAGAGGTATCCGCTATAGAGAGGTTTCACTGCCTATCTATACATCACGTATCCATCTCGACCAACCTTTCTGTATAGCGGACACCTCTCTATAGTGGACAACTTTGGTTCTCCCAGAGGTGTCCGCTATAGAGAGGTTTCACTGTATATCTATACATCACGTATCCATCTCGACCAACCTTTCTGTATAGCGGCACCTCTCTTTAGTGGACAACTTTGGTTCTCCCAGAGGTGTCCGCTATAGAGAGGTTTCACTGTATATCTATACATCACGTATCCATCTCGACCAACCTTTCTGTATAGCGGCACCTCTCTATAGTGGACAACTATGGTTCTCCCAGAGGTGTCCGCTATAGAGAGGTTTCACTGTATATCTATACATCACATATCCATCTCGACCAACCTTTCTGTATAGCGGCACCTCTCTATAGTGGACAACTATGGTTCTCCCAGAGGTGTCCGCTATAGAGAGGTTTCACTGCCTATCTATACATCACGTATCCATCTCGACCAACCTTTCTGTATAGCGGCACCTCTCTATAGTGGACAACTTTGGTTCTCCCAGAGGTGTCCGCTATAGAGAGGTTTCACTGTATATCTATACATCACGTATCCATCTCGACCAACCTTTCTGTATAGCGGCACCTCTCTATAGTGGACAACTTTGGTTCTCCCAGAGGTGTCCGCTATAGAGAGGTTTCACTGTATATCTATACATCACGTATCCATCTCGACCAACCTTTCTGTATAGCGGACACCTCTCTATAGTGGACAACTTTGGTTCTCCCAGAGGTGTCCGCTATAGAGAGGTTTCACTGTATATCTATACATCACGTATCCATCTCGACCAACCTTTCTGTATAGCGGCACCTCTCTTTAGTGGACAACTTTGGTTCTCCCAGAGGTGTCCGCTATAGAGAGGTTTCACTGTATATATATATATACATCACGTATCCATCTCGACCAACCCCTCTGTATAGCGGACACCTCTCTATAGTGGACAACTTTGGTCCTCCCAGAGGTGTCCGCTATAGAGAGGTTTCACTGTATATCTATACATCACGTATCCATCTGGACCAACCTTTCTGTATAGCGGCACCTCTCTATAGTGGACAACTTAGGTTCTCCCAGAGGTGTCCGCTATAGAGAGGTTTCACTGTATATCTATACATCACGTATCCATCTCGATCAACCCCTCTGTATAGCGGACACCTCTCTATAGTGGACAACTTTGGTTCTCCCAGAGGTGTCCGCTATACAGAGGTTTCACCACATTCGCTCTACCGTTTACACAGATTGTCTGCTTTGGAATTTTGTTTTTGAGCATCGACTGCGGATATCATCATCTTTGATGCTGGGGGTCAGATCTTGCTATGTTTAGTTTCTGGAAATTCCTACAAGATATGAAGCCCCTCTAAAAAAATCGTCCCCCTCATCTTTGCCCTTATAAAGAAAAATATTTCATAGATACTACATATTAGACAGCAACGAAAATTGAATAACAAATTATAATTAAGTTACCTGAGCATTATTAATTTAAAGATTTAATAAATATTCTCTTAATGAAATAAATTAATATAATATTTTGGAGCCGAGAGAATAACTTCAGTAGAAGAACGCATCCAACTTTATCCAAATTGGTTTCTAATAAGCCTCTATCAAACTACCAAACAGATCATCAACCCAATGAGAAGTCAACTCAATATATAGCTTTGCATGGATAATGAAATCCACACTTCCCTGACTAAAAGTCCATTTATACACCTGAAATGTATTCCATATTCCGGGCGACTAACGATGCTCTTTCTTCATCAAAAGACAGAGGTCAATTTATAATAGCCACAAGCTGGCAAAGCATTGACCAAAACCGCAGTTAAGTAATGTTGTCTTACAAGATGATATGATATTTATTTATTAAGAGTTTCGCAACTTTTGGCGACTTGCTCTTTAACATACATCAAGATATTACAAAATACTTTTTGCACATTGTATATATAACAAGTCAGTACATTTTATGAGGATAGCTAGTACATTAGTGAGCTAATTAATAATAACAATAACATGTTTTATATAATATATTTCACAATAACAATACGGTAATATGATAGATATTAAATAGAGTGTGAAGAGGGGGAAAAAAAAAAAAAAAAAAAAAAAAAAAAAAAAAAAAAAAAAAAAAAAAAAGTGGGGGGGAGGGTAGAAGAGGTAAGATTATATTGGAGATAGGGCTTTATATTTAAATGTAGGTTAATTAATTAATTTCTTAAAATGTAAATGATTTTGTAAAGGCTATTTCGTTCATTATTTTAAATTAACATTAGGAGGTAAATTGGAGATAAGGCTAGATTTTTGAATATAGGTTAATTGTCTTTAAGTGAGTTAGTATGGTGTTAATATGTGGACTATTTTCGGCAAGTAAGTCGTGTAAGTCATGAGGAATTGTTAGGTAGTCTCGTAATCTGCAGTCAGTAAGTATGTGTTTAACTGTTAATGTCTCGTTACAACATGCGCATACAGGTCTGTCTTGTCGTTCCATTAGATAGGAGTGCGTTAGTAAACTGTGTCCTAAGCGAAGTCTTGTAATAATAACTTGGTCTCGTCTTGTTAGGTTTTCTCTTGACCAGGGTATTATTGTATTTTTTATTTCCCGCAGTTTGCTTTGAGAGTTAGTCCATTCTGTCTGCCAGTCGTTTACTGTCTTATTTTCAGCTAGTTTGCATAGGTCAGTTGCTGTCATTTTGTTCAGGTCAGGTGTAGGTCTTTGAGTTGCAGTTTTCGCTAGTAAGTCTACTGTAGTGCTCTGTGAAATCCCTTCATGTCCAGGTAACCAAAACATAGTGATATGTCTGTTCTTTGTTTGTAGTTGGAATAATTGTGTAAAAATCTCTATGACAATAGGGTGTGTGCTGTAAATGTTTGTCATTGAGTGTAAGGAGCTTAATGAGTCAGTGCATATTGTTATGTCGTTCGTGTCTGTATCTTCAATGTTTTTGAGTGCTAAAAGGATTGCGTGTAGTTCTGCTGTGTAAACAGTAGTGTGATCGGGTAATCTTATGTGATAGGATTCGTTTCTCAACGTATTATTTTCATTTGGATACCATCACATATGGGAGTAAGAGGAAACGAGCTAGCCGATAAAGCACCTAAGAATGCGATACAGGACTCAGTCAGGCTAGAACCATTCCTTTCTCAAAGAGATAGGAACCATTACTAAAGGAAGAAATTTATAGAGAAATGGGAAATAACCTGGTCAAGCAGAAATAGTCTTCTTCTTCTTCCTTCTTCCTCGGCGCTACATCCCACTAGTGAGACATGGCCTCCAAAATCAGCTTCCGCCAGTTGTCACGGTCTTGTGCTGCCACTTTCCAGTTCCGGACTCCGAGTAAGCTGCGGGCATCGGCGGCTACTCCATCTTGCCATCTCAGCTTGGGTCTGCCAACTCGTCTGGTTCCATGAACTCTCTCAGAAAATAGTTTTTGAGGCGTGTCTTGGTCTGGCATCCTGGCTAGGTGTCCTGCCCAGCGGAGACGTCCACATTTTATATGCTTTACTATGTTAGCCTCCCTAAATAGGTTGGCCAATTCTTGGTTTGTTCTACGTCTCCAGTTTCCCTGGTCGAGGGCACCCCCATATATGCTCCTCAAGACCCCTCTTTCAAAATAGAGAAGGGATAATTCTTCTCGCTTCGTTATAGTCCATGTTTCTGAGCCATAACATAGGACTGGCCTGATTAGGGTTTTATAGAGCAATATCTTTGTGGATCTTGTAAGAATGCTCCCTCTCAGTTGCCTACAAGTCCATAAAAACTTCTGTTTGCTGCCAGTATCCTACTATTAATCTCCTTGGACATGTCATTATCAAAAGTGACAAAACAGCCCAAATACTTAAACTGGCTCACTTTTTCGAAGGAGAAGGAGCCCATGGTGACAGTTTCTCCTGGCCTAGCTTGTTGTCCGGCCACCATATACTTGGTTTTTCCTTCGTTAACTTTGAGACCCATTCTACGAGCAGCTTCCTCTAAAGCAAGAAATGCCTCTTCTACTGCATTCAGGGACCTACCCACTATATCCAGATCATCTGCATACCCCAATAGCTGAATGCAAGCAGAATAATGTCAGGATAATGAAATCCACACTTCCCTGACTAAAAGTCCATTTATACACCTGAAATGTATTCCATATTCCGGGCGACTAACGATGCTCTTTCGTCATCAAAAGACAGAGGTCAATTTATAATAGCCACAGGCTGGCAAAGCATTGACCAAACCCGCAGTTAAGTAATGTTGTCTTACAAGAAAAGTAACTGCAACATTGAGGAATTCGGGCAAGAGCATTATTTTCATTTGGATACCATCACATATGGGAGTAAGAGGAAACGAGCTAGCCGATAAAGCAGCTAAGAATGCGTTACAGGACTCAGTCAGGCTAGAACCATTCCTCTCTCAAAGAGATAGGAACCATTACTAAAGGAAGAAATTTATGGAGAAATGGAAAATAACCTGGTCAAGCAGAAATAGTAAACTATCAAAAATATATAAAATGATTGGACCCTGGTAATCCGCTAATAGAAAAACCGGAGAGAAGAAATAATTCTAGCCAGACTGAGACTAGGCCACAGCAAATTGATCCAATCTTATTTACTAAATATGTCCCCCTCCCCCACATGTTTTAATGCGACAATGGTCCCCCCACTGTGGAACACATCCTTACTAAATCCCACCAATTTATGGAGAAAAGAAAAAAAAATGGATGCTACAAGGAAATTTTTCTGAATATTGGGAGATAATTCAAGCAAATTATACAATATTTCAAACATTTTGAAAGACGTGAATTTGTACATATTCATATAATAATATTGTCACAGGTAATAACTTCAGACGAAGAGGTTTAAAACTATAAAATAATACATAAAAGCAAACGTACTTCTGTCTATTTTGCATTTATATTATATACTAGCTGTTACCCGGCGTGCCATGCTACACCTACTTTCTACATGTAGAAAAGCCTAAATAAATTAGAAACCAAATAAGTTTTATTAAAATCTAATAACACGAATCTGTAACTGTTTCGAACCTGTGATCTCCCAACTCTGAGTCCTAGACGACTTTGACATAACTTATAACACCCCCCGTATCAAGACATACATGTATGCCAAGTTTGGTAAAAATCGGTCTAACGGTGTGGATTTTTAGAAAAAGAAACAACAACATACAGACAGCAGCTGGTAGACGTTTTTGACCTGGCCTATGACAATCCCCTGATCAAGACCAACCTTTGTGCCCAGTTTGAAATCCGTCAAACGGTGTGGGTTTGTATAAAGAACAAACATGCAGACAGACATCTGGTAGACTTTTTTTGACTTAACCTACGACACTCCCCATATTAAGATCTACATGCGTACCGAGTTTAGTCAAAATCGGATGAACGGTATGGATTTGTATAAGGGACAAACATACAGACAGACAGCTGGTAGATTTTTTTGACCTAGCCTAGGAGATTTCTCGTATCAAGACCTACCATTATTCCAAGTTTGGTCAAAAACGGTCAAACGGTGTGGATTTGTATAAGGAACAAACAAACAGAAAAACAGACAGACACGTGATTTTTATATATATAGATAGGTTATTTAAAACAAATTCTTAAAGAATTTGACGTAAAATACCCACGTGAGGTGTGCTTAGTTATGCAGTTTTTACGTTAAGCACCAATAAAACCAAAGAGCTATCTGGAATAAATTCTTTGAACTACTAAATGATTGTGAGTGGAAATCCATGTACATATATAATTACTTCGATTTGATCATTATGAAGGGAATATGAACTAATGGCCGACCCTGGAAGTATCAATGAAGCGGAAGAGATTAATGAATGAATGAATGAGAACTATTAAAAAGTGATTAAGAACGATTAGTGACTATGACTGGGTTCATTCACTAGTTAGTCATTCCTTCAAAGCCACTTCTTATCAATGGAACCTCTTCAATCAGTAATCTCTCTCTTAGTTAGGGAGAATATTTCATGGATTATTATCCCTCGGGAGCGCGCGCTCATTTCCTAACACGGGAACGCGCGATGTATCTGAGAGATACAAGAAGGGTTAATGTCCAATAAATACGTACTAATCCATTAAAATCGTTTATATTGTTCTAATATAATATTTTTTCAATTTTAATAATACAATATATCGTATTGGATGAATTATAAAAGTTTAATTTAGCTAAATTATTAAAATATTCTCATAATTATTGTAAGGATAACCAATGAAGTATTTTTGTATTTAATTTATATTTAAGAAACATACAATAAGATAATAAACAATCTCTTTAATTGAATTAAATTATTACATATTTGGAAAACATACTGCTATATAAAAACAGACTGCTTTATGAAAACATAAAGCACTGATATATAAAAAATGTTGTAACTGTTATGGTGAGTATACTAAAAATAAGTCAAATCATTAAAACATACAAAGATTAAAAGAATAATAGAACTATATACAAATAATAATTCAAAAGAAGATTTTCTGAAATAAAAAAAAACTAAAAAAAAAACGATATTATGACGCTCAAGGAACACGGGGACGCGTGATATTTGAGAGATAATACTGTAATTTTAATCCTCAAATGGATATTTCAGACATAGTCATGCATTACCTAACATGCAAAGGACCAAATAGAACCTAATAGAGACACAATTTTTTTAAAAATCGTAAATAAGAATTAATTACCTAGGAACGCGCGATCTATCTAACAAGCACAAATTAGGCAAAATCAGGCTTAACCTCATCTGACGAGCAACAATTAAAAACTGAAGTGACGGTAAGAATGAAACAAGCAGCTAGAAGTGACGGTAGCTGCCTCACTCTATCATATCATAGCGGATTCCCCTAAGATGTTGCGCCTATGTATCTACTGGATACCGCGCTTTGTCGAGGGTTAAAACCCTCTGTTCGGAAAGAAGCATTCATTTCAAAAATAATGCTTATATATATGTATATAATACATTGTGCGGTATTCTCATATAAAAAAATATTAAAATAAGACCTCCAGGGAATACTAACACGGGGTTTTGTTTTTTTTTTGCAGGAACTTCTTCAAGGTCCTAATGAAGATATTCAACCTGCTACAGGTGGGACTCGAACCCACGTCTCCCACATGATAATCCGAGGCGTTAGCCACTAGACCAAGGGGAGACCCTTGAGTGAATTTAAACGCAAACAAATATTCCCCAAATAGTGTTTTTTTTATTTGATTATTTATTTATTCTTGAGCTCTCCCGACAAAGGCGACTCACCCAATATAACAATAACATATATACAAGGACAATATAACCATAACATATATACAAGGACAATATAACCATAACATATATACAATGACAATATAACCATAACATATAAACAAGGACAATATAACCATAACATATATACAATGACAATATAACCATAACATACATACAAGGACAATATAACCATAACATATATACAAGGACAATATAACCATAACATATATACAATGACAATATAACCATAACATACATACAAGGACAATATAAACATAACATATATACAAGGACAATATAACCATAACATATATACAATGACAATATAACCATAACATATATACAAGGACAATATTGAAATTATAACATCTAATACAACATCATATACTTATCGCAGTACATATACTTATTCAGAGAGTTTAAATTAGTAGCTCAATGTAAAATAAAATAATTAATTATCTCAATATAAAAGTTAACTTCATATCAACAACATATTACAAATATAACTTAAGGATGAGACGGGAAGTAATGCTGAACAAGGATTTTGTTTAAAAAAAAAAAACATACGATTTTATTTCAGTATGTGGTTATATTTTGGAAATTATTTTAATTCGTTTAATATGTTGGAGTATTGTGTTAATATATGGACTACCTTGAGTTAGTAAGTCGTGTAAGTGATGTGGGATGAGTAAGTTCTCTAGTTTCCTGGAGTCTGCCAGTATGTGTCTTATAGTCAACTCTTCATTACATTGGCCTTTCATTCCTCTCCATTAAGTAGGAGTGTGTAAGAAGGGAATGACCCCTCAAATAGTGTAAGGGTGCGTTTACACCTGATAGTTATTGCAGGAAATTTATGTCAGACAGAAAATGTGACTTATGAAAACTGCGAACAATTTCTGTCTGATATATATATTTCTATCAGGAGCTATAAGTGTCGACACTTCTATACCATCAGGTGTAAACACTGATTATAAAGAGAAGAATTTAATGTCAGAGATGAATATCTTGGCTACTAGCTGTATTGTCGACACTTCTATACCATCAGGTGTAAACACTGATTATAAAGAGAAGAATTTAATGTCAGAGATGAATATCTTGGCTACTAGCTGTATTGTCGACACTTCTATACCATCAGGTGTAAACACTGATTATAAAGAGAAGAATTTAATGTCAGAGATAAATATCTTGGCTACTAGCTGTATTGTCGACACTTCTATACCATCAGGTGTAAACACTGATTATAAAGAGAAGAATTTAATGTCAGAGATAAATATCTTGGCTACTAGCTGTATTGTCGACACTTCTATACCATCAGGTGTAAACACTGATTATAAAGAGAAGAATCTAATGTCAGAGATGAATATCTTGGCTACTAGCTGTATTGTCGACACTTCTATACCATCAGGTGTAAACACTGATTATAAAGAGAAGAATTTAATGTCAGAGATGAATATCTTGGCTACTAGCTGTATTGTCGACACTTCTATACCATCAGGTGTAAACACTGATTATAAAGAGAAGAATTTAATGTCAGAGATGAATATCTTGGCTACTAGCTGTATTGTCGACACTTCTATACCAACAGAAGTAACCACTGATTATTTGCGCCATGACCTATGATTAGCCCTCCATTTATCGCAAATTTGAACAAATCCAGAGCTGTCGTATACATATCCATGACATAATTGTCTCAGATTTCCTGCGAGAAGTGTCAGGTGTAAACGCACCCTAAGAGAAAAGTTAGATTTGACCACTACATTCAATACACAGATGTTGTGCGGGTCAGGCGGAATTCATTTGGCTAGAGCTGTACGCCTCACGCGGACCTGATTTAGTATTTCTCTTCGTCTCTTTACTCATTAGTTAGCTTAGTCCTAATATAGGAGACGGGAGCAAGTTACACAGCAAGTACTATCTAGCGGTGAACTAGGAAACTACTAGAACAACAAGAAAAAGCCGCTAGGTAGCCCTCAGCAGTGCGGGAGCACCTAAAGAGAGGATAGTTGTAAGCCCGTTTCAGTGCGGTTGCAGCGGTAAGGCAGTCAACTAGAGAGTTATTAGCAAAGTCCGATCAGGTTCCTACGGAAGATGTCCAAAAATTAAGAGAGAGGTTAAGAAAGATAGGGTTATAGGAAGAAAGGGGGGTTAATCCATGTTTCTAACTGCAAGATAAGTATAAAGATGAGTGAGTCTCAGCTGGAAGTATCCCCTGAATATCTCTAAAGGTGCTAAACAGATTAGTGAGTGATCAAGACACCGACCAGTCAGGAGATTGACTATACTCGGAAGAACAATATAGGTAGTCATGTAGTCTGCTGATTTCACTCAGAACCAGAGATGGGCATAATTTTATTTATAAATAAAAATACGAATTTATTCGTACTTCATATATTTGTGAATACGAATATAAATAAATTCGTATTCATAAATTTGAATTTGAATTTATTTTTATTCACATATATTAAATATAAAAATACGAATAAAACTTTATTCGCAAATTTTTCTGCGAATAAAAATAAATTCACAGAAAAAATTGTAAATAATCACAAAAATGTAAATATTTACAAATAAATCAAGTGATTACAAAAAAAATCACATTAAAATATACGAATAAAAATTTATTCACATTATAATTTGTGAATACAAATTTATTCACAATAAAATTCGCAAATAAATTATGAATTTATTCATATTAAGATGATATTAGGAAAGTTATTGAAGGTGATTTTTTTTTTTTTTTTTTTTTTTTTTTTTTTTTTTTTTTTTTTTTTTTTTATAAATGCGTTTAACGTCTAGGTTATTAGCGCCTAGATTTTTTGTTTACTCCGAGTCCGCCACGGGACCACCAGTTTGTCATCTGTACCTCCATTAAAAAAAAAAATAAATAAATAAAAAAAAAATAAAATCACCTTCAATAACTTTCCTAATATCATCTTAATACAAATATATTCATAATTTATTTGCGAATTTTATTGTGAATAAATTTTGATTCACAAATTATAATGTGAATAAATTTTTATTCGTATATTTTAATGTGTTTTTTTTTGTAATCACTTGATTTTTTGTAAATATTCACATTTTTTGTGATTATTTACAATTTTTCCTGTGAATTTAATTTCATTCGCAGAAAAATTTGCGAATAAAATTTTATTTGTATTTTTATATTTAATATATGTGAATAAAAATAAATTCGTATTCACACTTATGAATACGAATTTATTTATATTCGTATTCACAAATATATGAAGTACGAATTTATTTATATTCGTATTCACAAATATATGAAGGACGAGTAAATTCGTATTTTTATTTATAAATAAAATTTTGCCCATCTCTGTTCAGAACGAACTGCTAGGCGTCTGTGTATCTATCCTAATCCCCATGCAGACGTTTGATTGGTTAGTTATGGCCAAATAAAGCCCATAAAAGGTAAATTTGCCTTATATTCTATATGACAGAAAATAAGCTCAGACAGAAAGAATGAAACAAGTCTGCGTGAAAAGAAAATCAACTTATCAAAAAAGTGTTAATTTTATTTCTTGAGCTACTTCTGGGCTAATACCTGATTAATAATTGATTTGTTAATTATTTATATATTATAGGAGCTCCGACTTCTAAAGTTGTAGAGACCAGCGAATAATATTAATGCATATGTTACTAGCTGAATACTCGTGCCTCGTCACGGTGATAACTAGTTTTTTTTATTGCGTCAAATAATGTATCATCAAAATTAACGCTATTACATAATTTTTTGCAGTTTATAATTGCACGGTTTCCGTCATACTATATGTTATTCATCAATTAATGAGTACTCAAAGTATAATGTTTCTTGACACTGGGGCGCTCCGGACCCATGTTTATGTATTTTCCATCTGTATGTTTCCCAGATGTCATTTGAAAACACCCATTATATTTGCAAGCATTACCAAGAAGTGTTCTGACTGGGGATGCTGATGGGTGAGGAGGCTGTGCAAGGGTTAGGGATATTATTACCTCGGATGGACCATCACCAGGAAAACTCTATGGGAGACAAGTTGAAATGAACCTCTATTAAAATGGTGATCTGTCCCTCATAGCGTAACCTATAAGAGGGGGAGTTTATTTCGAGTAATTCAAGGACTGCCATCATAATTGAAATTAACCGCCAATAAAAATAGTATTATGAAATAGATACAGTACGGTAACAGCTGTTCTGTTATCGCCCTAGCAACACATGCTGCCTTGGATTGCCTGCTCTAACCAACTAAAACTTTAAACCCCTCTAAAAATACTTACAAATTTGAGTATCAAAAAATCCTTTCTTAGCGAGTGCTTACGTTATCAAGGGGGTGTCCATGGAAAATTTTCTGTCTAGTGGTTTGGGCTGGGCGATGATAGGTCGGTGAGTGAGTGTTATTTGACAAATATATATATATATATATATATATATATATATATATATATATATATATATATATATATGTATATATGAATTTACTTTAGATTTGCGGAACTTTTGTAACACGAAGCGTCAGGCTTTCAGACATATTTCATGATACTGCGGAATTTTAGATGGACGAAACTTGATACGGATATTGTTTACACCCTCGCAACGAAATTCCATATGCCATATCAAATGTCAGATGGTGAAGATAATGGAAATTTGCCATATTAATTAATTAATTTCCTGAGACTATACATGATATTCGAGTAATATAAAGTTGAATATACGAAATATTATGGTCTACAAATTTTTATATTTATTCCAGCCGTAGGCTAAGTGAGGAATGTGCTATATGAAGGCAGCTCCTGTGCGTTGAGCTGGAAAATAATATATTTTTTCATTGAAAAAAAAAATAATAAAATAAAATTACAAGAAGAATAAATAGTTACAAGAAGAATAAATAGTTACAAGAAGAATAAATAGTTACAAGAAGAAAAAATAGTTACAAGAAGAATAAATAGTTACAAGAAGAATAAATAGTTACAAGAAGAATAAATAGTTACAAGAAGAATAAATAGTTACAAGAAGAATAAATAGTTACAAGAAGAATAAATAGTTACAAGAAGAATAAATAGTTACAAGAAGAATAAATAGTTACAAGAAGAATAAATAGTTACAAGAAGAATAAATAGTTACAAGAAGAATAAATAGTTGCAAGAAGAATAAATAGTTACAAGAAGAATAAATAGTTACAAGAAGAATAAATAGTTACAAGAAGAATAAATAGTTACAAGAAGAATAGATAGTTACAAGAAGAATGAATAGTTACAAGAAGAATAAATAGTTACAAGAAGAATAAATAGTTACAAGATGAATAAATAGTTACAAGAAGAATAAATAGTTACAAGAAGAATAAATAGTTACAAGAAGAATAAATAGTTGATGGAAAAAACGGATTATAAAGAAAAAGATTTTCCTTTGAATAACAAGAAAATTGTCACTAAATATGGCCAGCCTTTAGGTCGAAATTGCTGTTTATTCATTCCCTCGATAGCGATTTGCAAAAATAACACTAAAGTGACCAATTGTATTTATAATATTGGAACCAGGTCGAATTATCAAATAATAAACTTTTATTTATTTATTTTTATTAAAACATGGCTCTACCCGATTCACGTCCACTTTGATGCCTCCATAGGGGCACTAAGACTAGTAAAACAGTCCAAAAGTTAAACGCTGGAAGGGTTACCTTTTCAGAACTTACGTTGATATAACAGGCAACACGGCTTGGAGCTATAATGACTTTTTTATAAAATTTGTCGTATTTCGTTTAAACGTAAAGAATTAGCTCTGTAGTACCTACAGTTTTCTATAGTCTGACCGCAAACGAAAGAACAAAAAAGGGCGTGGCCGGAGGAGAGCTAGGCCTCTCTCATATTCGCTAAAGGCTGTCCGTGCGCACTAACTTGTTCTTTTTTGCGGGCGGACTAGTTTCATGTATAATCCCAAAGTTACATTGTCTTCCAAAACGGTGAACCATCCGTATATATACAGCCTTATATGTCCTGTGGTTTAGCCCAACCTATTCTGTCCCGAAAGAAAGAAATCCTGTAGAAACGTGAAGAGAGAATGTCATAGACAGACAGCGGGATAAAGCAGACCAACACAGATTTAGAACAAGAATAAGTGTAAGACAGAGATAAAGATACCGTGGAATGGAGATGGAATTCAGAAGGGTGTGGCTAGTGAAGATAGATACGGGGTTCCTAACTACCCCAGGATCCTACAGGTTACATCCTTCTAATCCTACCTAAAATCAGTTCTAGTTAACTCCTGTCGAGCAGTAAACTCCTTTACATTGACACTTAGGGAGTACGCACACGGGTATGCAAAAAATATTTTAATCAGAATGAATTTGTTAGTTCGCATTACATGTACATTTGTATCGTTCAGAAATACAGGGTCCGTCTGTAAAACGCAAAGATTAAATAAAGTAATTGTTTGTTGATAAAGAATTGTTTTAATACTTTCTTACAAAGTGATCGAAAGAACAAGAATAGACATTGAGGGTGAAATAAAAAAATAGTCCGACTTGCAGGAACTGCATCATCTTAGCGCGGTTCCGATCTTATCCCTTATGTCAATTTGGAAAGGTTGAAATAGAAACAGTAATAATTTTGGTTAGACTTTCCATAAAATAATTTACGACCCCAAATAGGTCACGGTTGTAAGGGTGCATACCTCTACCTGACATAGGAAAATGACTCCCTGGCCTTGTCAAAGGTCGCTCTAGAAACACACTACTTACTGTTTCTTATTTTCTATTACTATAATACTAATTTTACAGATAAAAGCAATTCTTAACAAAAAAAAATCAATTAAAAAGTGATTGAAACACAGACAAAAACCCGTTCAAAAGAACAAAACAAAAACAATTTGTAAGGACTTATTTCTCCGATTGACATCGCCTAACCGAAAGTTGCTTCAGAATAATTTTTGTAGAGATTTCAGTAAGCTTTCGAATGACCCCTATCTACTTACCACGATAACCCAAGAGTTTTTGATATATTAAGGAAAATATGTGATGTTCCTAGAACTTTTCATATCTCTTAATAAAATAGTTTATTCTAATCATTTTTTAACTCTAGACGTAACCAAAATTTAAACATCTTTGTTTAAGTGAATTTTAAACATGCAGAAAATATGTTAACTGAATCCCATGATTCTAAGTACCAAGTTCTAATATTGCAGATTATACATCAATGGAAATCCCCAAACTAGGTCATTTATTCCAAGTGAGAATGTCAATCGATTTCCAATAATTAAAATTTCCATTTTTTTTCTGGGGTTGTTACAGGGATTATTTCCCTAGATTTTCCTTCACGATACAGTAGCAAATCCCTTTTTCTGTATCGCCTCATGGTAGAATCCTTTGAGAACCCCATTATATCATAAATACTTTTTTATTATTTAACTTCTCAGTAGGGAAAATATTTCGTTATGTTCCTTTTCCTCCAATATTTTTTTATGTGATTTTGGAGCTGCAAAAATAATGTAGTTAACAGCTAAAGGGGTTACTACTACTTTAAAACGCAGACAATTTTGTCCTTCTGGTCTGTATAAAATCGGCTGAGTTTTGTTAAAAATTAATTGAACTAATGAAGGCGTCGATGGAACAGGGCACGTTCCCGCCATATGTATTGTAATAAATCAGCCAATGAAGGAGATACGCACGATGAATTGTAAGGACCCTGTGACTTCCTGGACTTAACGAATTGATAAGAGATAAGAACCATCCCGAGATCTATTTGCGGAACCTCTCCACCACTATCTTAACCCTCCCCCCCCCTCCTTTCCGGGATTTACTGGAATATTGGATCTGGTAGATTGCTCTCTTGATAATTACCAATCAGAAATATACCATCAACTTATCAGCTTGATAATGTTGTCACTGTCACTTAAAGTGATATTCCTACCGGATATTCCAATAAATAAGAAATATTACTGAGTTTCTGTATTTATATGTTTGTTGAGTTCCAACACATTCGTGACAAACTCATCTCCTTTCTATTTGCTATGGCAAGGCAGTAAAATTATTAAATTAGCAACTTAAAATCCAAGAGAAACGTGAAAAAAGAAGATAAAGAAAAAAAACTAAAAAAAAATAATTTCGTTTAGAACCTGCTGCTAAAATTCAGGTCCTCCCGACAAACCTATGTAATATACTGTACAACATACATATATATATATATATATATATATATATATATATATATATATATATATATTCTTACATGGCCATCGCGCATGCGCGAATGCCAGCGGACACTTTTTTGTAACTTTTTTTTTTTTTAGTTTAGTCATCACTAAAATCACTCATTTTCTGCTAAAAATTGATGAAAAATATGAATTTTTAGCTGAATTTAAGGCGTTTCAACCGTTGGGCTCATTAACGCCAGAAAAATTTTAATTTTAAGTAGGGATTATGGCACTTAAATGAATTATTTACTGTTTAGTGTATTAATAGGTACTTTTCAAATATTTGAGAAGTGTATCGATGTGTTTTTAAGTATATGTGGTCAGAGTCTCATCGCAGTATTCATAAGTTGGTCTTTCCTTTCTTCCTGGTAAAGGCTGGTCCTGGAGAAGGCTGGTGCCCAACCCTGCATTGGCAGGAGGGGAGACACCCTGTATGCGAGGCGCCTCTTCATGTCCGGGGTGAAGCTACGGGGTCCACTTGACTTGCTTGCTGGAAGTGCCTGTTCGTGGGAGCCCCGGTTCTATCGGCTTGGCTGAAGATGATATGCTTTGTAACGGGTATGGGACCCGCCCTTCTTACGGAAACCGTAGGAAGTTCTTGCTTCTGGGCGCAGACCATTCTTGGCCTCCGGAGACTCAGGCTTGTTTGGCACTATGGTTGCTCAACAATGGTACTATGGGCACTGTTGATGGCCATTTTGTGGTTCGCCTGTCGCAGCGTAGAGGCTATGTTTTGGAAGCACTGCAGTTGTGTCGAGAACTTCATGGAGTTCCGAATTCAGCATAACTCCAGGGTGAAATCTATGTATAGTTGGCGAGGACCACGGCTAAACCCCAGGGGGCTCACAGCGATATCCATCTTTTTTTTTCTTTGTTGTTTAGAGGCCAATCAACCACTATTGGGGCAGGCCACAATATCCATCTGTTGATAGCCAAAGTAGGGTGGTATTAGGCGGGGCCTGTTTTAGAGGATTTCACACGCTGGACTCGATCTCTTTGCCGTTCCCACTTTTTGAGGCGTACACTCCTCTCTTTTCTTTCCACTAAGTACGAATTGGTAAGTTGGGTTTGTCCGAATCAAAGCCTGCTTGTATTATTTATTTGCCAACGTTTCGGTTTGAATTGGAAGCCTCCTTCAGACCTATGGACGAAATAGAGAACATTTCCTTATCTTGGAGGCTTCATATATATATATATATATATATATATATATATATATATATATATATATATATATATATATATTTATATAATGCCTAAGCGGTTTAGGAAAAGTATTGAAAGTATTAGTTTTTACAAGATATTACACACATTGCCTAGGTATTGTATATAATGCCTTGGTATTCTATAGAATGCCTGTTGCTTATTTGGCATTGTATAAAATTGGAATGATTTTGAGTATACTCTATACACTTAAACCTAGGTAATTTGAATAACTTTAATATTGGTTAAAAACAAGCTCTTTTCGTACGGCCTATAGTTATCCTATAGATAACCCGTCCTAAAATTCGTTGTTAATAATAAATAGACGTTAAATATAATAATAATAATAAAACAATATTTTAAGTGAGATTGTTATTTACATATTTAGAGCTACTTGTTGGAGCAGGGCTGAGTAATGTCACACTTAGAATTCCATTTTCTTTGCTCTTTAACACATTTACATTTCCTATAGAATGCCACATTACGGCGTGCCGTCCGCCGGTAGTTACTACTACAAGCTACAAAGTCTGTCATTTATACTTCGCCTAAAGCACAGTATGCATTCTATATAATGAATGCCTAGGGAATGTATGAAATACGCTTTGTTTCATACATTGTCGGCTGGATTTAGGCATTCTATAGAATCCCTGATTTTATACTTTGCCGGCAATATATATATATATATATATATATATATATATATATATATATATATATATGTATGAAACGTCCAAGATACGGAAATATGTAAATATTCCACAACTAGTTGCATATTCTAAGGGGTCTGAAACGTGGCATGTTTTGGTGGACTCTTTCGTATTGTGTCATCTGGCCGGTGACGTAGCTTATGGAGACAGATAGGAAACTTTGAAAAATGCTTTAAGACATTTTCTAAATAATCTTTGATAAGTGCAATTTAGAACGAAGTGTCCTAGATTGCCACATATCCTATTTCCCTACTCATTCCTTCACTCAGAGACTGTACTATCTGTCATAAGAAATTACCCCCGAACCGTAGCGACCCCTAGTAATATTCTCCTCAATTTGCATAGAACACGAGCTGGGAAATGACCTAACCTAATAGACCGTGAGGGGTTTCGCTGTCCAGGTCATCTACCTGATCCTTCTGCCTATCTAATTCCCTATAGGAGAATCCAGGCTCGTCTCATCAACATTCAACACATTCAATGATCATTTTTCTTATATCTTGGGTTTTATGAAATGTTGACAAACAGCTTCTTTTTATATTACGATATTTAACCGCTTATTTACCTCACCCGAGATATTTTGGTTGTATTAATTTTATTAATATTTCAAGTAATGGCTCCTACGTGAATTTAATTGATTTTAAAATACATGATTTTTGGGTAATCCTACCGACTTACAGATCTTACTTGCACTACTTCCCCGACCGTTAATATTCCTTGGAGACCTAAACGCTCAAAGCACTGTTTTGAATTCCAATCACACAAACACGGAAGGACGAATTCTCGAAAATGGTATAAAAAACAAATGATTTGATCCCACTCAACCATCTCTCACCACCGGTTTTAAAAAGGCATAAAGGTCAAACAAACTACGGATTCGGACAGAGGGACGTCAATAACATACGCATGAATTTATTCAGATTTTTCCTATGGGTTTTTCATTATTTGGTCTTCAAATGCCCTTGAATCTGATTTGATGAAGGTTAAGCAACCCACTGATTGTAATCAGCGACCCCAAGAACCCTGTAAGGACCCCAAGAACCCTGTTAAGGACCACATCGCTCCGAGAGTTTTTCTTATATCAAATGTTGACCTGTGTTATCTACCAATCTAATTGTTTTATTTCGAGGCTCTGGGTGTTTCGGTGGTTAAGGAAATGATTGGCATCTTACTGTTTATTATATTTTAAATTTGTGTTTTTTGTATTTAAAAGGAGCAAGTCGCCGTCCTTGCGAAGCTAGTAAAATAAATAAATTAAAATATATATTATAATCACAATTTTTTATTTGCCATTTTTGACGTAATAATGATTTCTTGAGTTATTGTCTCTTTAGATTTTTTTGAAGTTATGTTCTCTGTAGAACTTTGCAGTAACTGTCGTGGATTTTATTATTTTCAAGTAATTTTCTATGCGGACTTCATTGCGTTTATTTTAAATGGCATTTCCCCCCCCCCCCTTTTAATGCTTCCTTCGCTTTTTATAAAGCTTGAATTGCTTCTCTAAGCCCAATCTTTCCGATTTGTTTTTCCCTTTGAAATAGCTTTAAATCTGTGCAATGTCATTATTCTTCAAGATTATAATTATGTTTAAAGTAAAGGAATAAATTTTATGTTTTCCCTCAGTTTTATCAACCCTTGTTTTAGCTCTCTTGTCAAAAACCTTTTATATTTTCAAATTAACTTCTATGAATTCAATTATTTCCGTTATGAAAAGCCCCAGAGCGGTTAATTATACAATGCAGATATCTTATTTGAAGGATTGCTATTTTATTTAACTTTTTCTCTTATATTGTTTTGATGGAATTCTTATCCATTTAAAACGTTATTCGTTCATTTTTATTTTTATTTTTTGCATTACCTTTTAATGAATTAATAGTACAGAGCATAAGCGAAACACAAAATAAAAACTGTATGAAGCGTTAATATAACAGTATCCATCTGTATACTTTATCACATTCTTCCTGCTCATGTGGTGAAGAGTTTATCTCTTTGGAGGTAATCCATTCTCAAAGTGAAGATAATAGAGCACAAAAATGAAAATGATAATAATTATTATTGATATAAGTAATGTAAACTTGTAATAATAATAATAATGAATAAATGAATGAATGTATCCTACAGAATTGTCATAATACCATAAATAAGATAAACATTATTAATACATAAGTGATTTTAACTTTAATAAATAAAACATAATACATAATTTTTAGCGCGGGTCCTCCCTCCCTCCATAGGGAGGAACCCCGCTTATAAGTTTGACCTCATGACGCAATCCGGAAGTGCCGAGTAGAAAAGTTTTCGTTTCAGAGAACGAAAATAACGGTAGTTGAAATTTATATATATATATATATATATATATATATATATATATATATATATTCGGCCTCCTATGCCAACCCAGCCTTTAATTAATTTAGTAATGGGTACCTTGGGTCCTAATGACTCTTGCAGTCGATGCAGCCAAGGGGAAAATCAGGCGGTCGGAGCATAGTACTGACCACACTATCTCCCTAGTATGCCGTATGGTCATGAATCAGATACCTCTATAGTATCTGATTCATGACCCCCTCAGGGCCCCCGTAGCCTGTTACGGGACTGATTTTTTTGTTATATATATATATATATATATATATATATATATATATATAAAAAATGGTCCGATTTTGATGAAATTTGGTAAACATATTTCGTCTCATTTGAAAGGTGAAGTTCGTTAACCAGCAGAATCCGTCCAACGGAACTTGGTTTTCAGAGCAAAATTCCTGCGAAAATATCGTTACACATACGTACTTCTTATTCTTGCAAGTTTCTTGGCCTAGAAAAAAGAAAGAAACCATTTTTAAGGCAACAGCTTTAACCGTTTTGAGAGAACTGGAATAAAAGTTGTCGAATAAAGTCTTTGGTCAGGGTACTTTACCAAAAACTTTGGGGATACTTAACCTAATCATTGGATTAAGTTTAAATATTTTCTGAATGTTTAAAATTCCGGAAGGATTAGTATAAACTATTTTATTAATAGACATGAAAAGTTTTCATGTAGGAACTTCGTATATTTTGTTTAGATATTCGTAAGATAATGTGAAGCATTTTGATTTTTTCAATGCATTGAACTGTGAAATAAGTATCTCTGGAAGTGGATGGAGGGAAATGTTCTGAGGGAATTTTCGATGGGACAATAAAATTTTAAGAAGTAAGTCCTTAAAACTTTGAAGTAATTATAACGAATGTTGGCGTTCTAGGGTTAAACTCTAAAATCTAATTTTCTGAGTAGTTACCATTACTAATCAAAATTTGTAGTAGTAATGAAGTTAGCAAAATTCTTTTTCAAGTATTCGAGTTTCAGCAATAAACTTGAAGTAAATAAATACATTAGAAGAGTTTGTTAAGCAGCTCCGAGATATCGAATTACAGATAATTGTGGTAATTCTATAAGGTTATTCTAAGTAGTTTTTACCTTAAGCTGAAGTATTGTCCTAGATCTAATAAAAGGGGAACATAGTGATATTTCCTCTGGAAACTTCTTCTTTTTTCCGAAGGGGGGATCCCATTTCCTCTCCAACTTCTAAACTTTCCCTTTTGGCTTGGCCTAGAGCCCTAAATGGCTTGGATTAAGAAGTTTCTCTACTTTAAAAGTCCGGGAAGTTTCGATTTGTCATTAGAGGTGAAAAAAAAAATAAGTTGGGCTTATTGGCGCATTTTGGATTAAAAGAAACTTTATATGAAGGGTAAGGGGAAAGAACAAGAAATGTCCATTTTTATCGAATTTCTAATTATTAGCTCATTATACAGTTTGATAGAGGTACTAAATAACTGACACACAATCACATTGACAATTCTACACAAATCCGAGTTACACACGATGAAAGTTTTGGCATACTGGGGAAAACAAGGAATGTCCCAGCAGAAAGGTGAAAAAAACTGGAACTGTCCATATTTTCTCACTTTCCACACTTATCAGCTTTATCCCCTTTTCTTTCTTATCTATCCCCCTCTTCCTTCTAAGCTAACTTTTGTTGTTCAAAGTCTTTAGTTGCTTATGAATAGTGAGTGTTTATTGTGTGTCGTATATTAAAGTCATTTCGGCTGACAAAATGAAATCTGACGCGAGTGATGATGAATTTAGGATTGTTGAAGTGGTTGAGAAAAGTAAAAAGAGGAAAATAACTGGTTGTGTGACAGATGTGATGAAGAAATTACGCCTTCAGTCACATGAAACAGGAGAAGACTCCCAGTGTAAACATCTACAATGTTTTAAAAACACTACAGCTGAAGAAAGGAGGAATGTAATTTCTTCATTTAACAGTTCCATATCCTGAATGTGATTAAAATATGGGCATAGTAAACCAAAAACCAAGAATGGAGGTGCCAGAAGATTGGGAAGAAAACCTAAGATGGACCAGAAGAAAACCAAAGCCATTCACTGTAGTCAAGGTAAAACTACAACTTTAGTCAAGGTAAAACAAAAAAGCCAAGAAGCGAAGATCCTAAAATATATAAATATATAAATACAAAATAAATAAGTAAAACAAAAAAATATTCTTCAAAGGCTAAATATGATGATGTACAAGATTAAAAAAATGCCCAGACAACCATCGTTTCTATCTATACAACATTGCCCCATAAATTGTAGAAGTAAATAGGAGATTCAAATCTGCAAAATGCTGGACATTCCTTGTTCTTTTCTCCTAATAATATTACTTTTGTGGTCATTAAAAGCTCTATTTTGATTTATTTATTGTCAATTTTAGCACTTTCCTCCGAAGGAAAGTAGCTATTGAGGTTGGACTCATGACGGAATTTTTGAAAAATTTCTTCAAATCTTTATCGATCCTACCTAGTAGACACCGAAAATGACCCCCGTTAAAATTTATATATATATATATATATATATATATATATATATATATATATATATATATATATATATATATATATATATGTTTTTTTGGATGGAACGGCATTTTTCTCCAGCGGTGGTTCTCCTCCTCACTTCTTCCTGGAATATTTCGATGGATTCATCTCCATCTTCTTCAGCCAGGTACTTGTTTGTTCCGAGGAAGAAACAAGTACCTGGCTGAAGAAGATGGAGATGAATCCATCGAAATATTCCAGGAAGAAGTGAGGAGGAGTACCACCGCTGGAGAAAAATGCCGTTCCATCCAAAAATACTATCCCAGCGACGAAAAATAACATCAAACATATATATATGTTGTCATACCTGTCGGTGGAGACCGTCGTCACTGGCATCTGTGCGAGTACTGTGGGCGAGCGCTTTCGACGTAAATACGTCATTATCAAGCCACTGTTAAGTTAGGGTCAACGTACTCCACCCTGTATAAATACTCTGACACTACAAACACAGTTCAGTACTAACTTAACAGTGGCTTGATAATGACGTATTTACGTCGAAAGCGCTCGCCCACAGTACTCGCACAGATGCCAGTGACGACGGTCTCCACCGACAGGTATGACAACAGTATATTTACTGGCGGACCTAACCCCTTAGATTATTTATATATATATGTGTCTGTTAACACGATAGCGGCCAGAGTTTTTGTTTTTTCGTCACGAAACTTGGTATATAGCATTCAATTAGCAAACGATTGATTCGTTAACCACTAAAGTCGGTCCACCGGAAGGGGGGGTTTACCCCGAACCCAAAACACTAATTTGACTACGTCAGCCGTAATATTTGTTATATTTCAACGAAACTTGGTATTCGTAGTGGTAATATAGAGAGAAAAGTGAGATATAAAAATGAACTAAATCGGTTCATTAGAAGGGGGGTTTACTCCGGACCCACAATACCAATTCGCCACTACCAGCCGTGATTTTTGGTATATTTCGATGAAACTCGGTATTCGTAGTGGTAATCCACAGGTAAATAACTGTTGTAAAAATAAACTAAATCGGTTCATTAGGAGGGGGGGTTTACTCCGGACCCACAATACCAATTCGCCACTACCAGCCGTGATTTTTGGTATATTTCGACGAAACTCGGTATTCGTAGTGGTAATCTACAGGTAAATATGTGTTGTAAAAATAAACTAAATCGGTTCATTAGAAGGGGGGGTTTACTCTTGACCCAAATTCTTAATATACTCATACCGGTCGTAATTTCTGCTGTATTGTAACCAAACGCGGTATACGTCGTGGGTAACTCATGAGAAAGAAGTGTTGTAAAAATGAGCTGAATCGGTCAATCGGAAAGCGGGGGTTTAATTTGTAATATATTTCAATAGAAAAGCCCGTCAGACGTAGGTTCACAAAGCCGCAAGGAGCGCTTTCCCGCAAGAGAACTATTCATGTTTTTATTTTATTTATGTAGGATATTTTAAGCAAATTGTTCTGGAAAATAATCTACACTACCCAAATTCTGAGGAAAGTGCTTAGTTATGCAGCTCCTGCGTGACGGACTTTTTTTTACATGCACAATAGGACTTCTAATTTCTGATTTCTTTACATAAATAAAATAAAATAGGTTGCTGTACATATTTTGGTAATTTTAAATACAAAAATAGCTTTTTCTCGAAAAGTAGATTTTGTGACAATCCTTGTTCTTTCCCCTTACCCTTCATATAATACTTTATAACATATTCATATAGTTTTTGTTATAGAAACATTTCAGCTGTTAAAATCAAGGCACATAGGCTTGGTTGCGGGTTGCGATCCGGGGAATGCTTGGCTTACTGGAGAACAATGTTGGGCATAATTCTATTTATAGATATGAATACGAATTCATTCGCACTTTATGTTTGTAAATATACATACATACATGTTCGTAACTGATGGGACCAACTCAACATTAATTGTCCACTAAGCGTGAACGCTTACTTGTCACTTGTCACTAAGCCAGCATAATGAGAGTGTCAGATACGGACGAACCGTTCTAAACGCACTTTTCCACCAACCTGTGGACGAGTACTTGTGGCTTGACACTAAGCTACTTTTTGTTTGTATCGAGCTGCTGTCAATTGATTACAGTGCCTGCAGCTATTGGACCAATGAACTCAGTTTGACTATAAACAAATCCCAGGGCAGTCATTAAGTGTTTGTGGTATTAATCTAGAAAACCCATGTTTCTCGCATGGTTAATTGTATGTTGCCTGTTCCCGTGTTGGAAAACCATCTGCTCTGTTTATTTACGCGTCAGGTAGTGAAATAAAACACATAGTGTACTATTAAGTATTACAATAAAAATGAAACTTAATTTAGAATAAGTAAAAATAAAATGAAATATAATAAGTAGGTATCATAATAAGAAATCTGATATTGTAATTTTGATTGTGATTTTTTAGTGACTATTAAAAGAATTTTAAGTGTTTTATAATTTTTATTTTTTGACATAATGTAATTGTCGACTTTTCGACGAGTTTTTTTTTTCTTTTTTTTTTTTTTATCTTACTAGCTGTCCGGGTGTCCCAAATAGCAGAATAAGTATTAAAAAAAAAAAATCAAAGAATTGACCGTTAGGCGGTATGAAGTTCGCCGGGTCAGCTAGTATATATATATGTATTTGAACAACCTATATTTTCGTGATCTATGGGATCTGAAACATGAGATTTTCCGTATCGGCACTTCCGGATTGGGTCATGAGGTGAACCTCATAAGCGTGTTTCCTCCCTATAGAGGAAGAGAGAACCCGAGCTAAAAAGAGAGGAAACCCCGACTATAAATGGAATAAAGAATATCGCCGACGGAAGCGAGGGGATATTATTTAAGTTTATTTTCCTGCGCCTTGGGGGTTAGTTATGGTGCCTAATTAACCTAGAGCAGGGGTTAATTAATTAAACCCTTGCAATTTTCATAAACTTCAATTACCGGCTGCCTTCTCAATTAACTTTTATATAAACTTTTCTTCTTCTTTCTTTTTTTAATAAGATATCACTGTATTTGCTCGTTATTTTGCACGCGAAGAACCTATTTTATAGACACTTATTTGAATATTGGAATTAATTATTTCCATTAAAATACAAATGGTATAGGATTGCTATACAAGAGTACAGCATTATAATGCAAAGCACCTGGTGGGGTTGTCAGGGTTCGATCATAAAACTTATAACTTAACCCATATTTATAACCCTTACCTTACGACGCATAGTGGGGCCCAACGACATTTCGTTTTTCAAAAAAGGCCACAGCCTCCAATTCTAAACCAATTTCAATGCATTTTTTATTAAATGAAAGCTTATTAAATTTAAAACAACTTTTTCTGGCCAGATTTTTGTTTTTTGTTTCTCTTGTTTATTAAATTATGTGTAAATTATTGTTTATCTATTGTATAAAAATGAATCCCTAAATGTGTTGGTAAGCGCAAATCTCAAGAACAACTGAACCGATTTCGCTAATTCTTTTTTTATAGTATTCCTTGAACTACGAGGATGATTCTTACGGAGCGAAACATTTAAAAAATTGCCTGAAAAAGTCTAAAAACAACACTTTTCGGGCCTTTTTCACTTCCTTAACGCAAATTCATTTTTCAATAAAAACATATGTTCTCAGTTATAATATTTTTAACAGTTAACGTATTTGGTTATTTGTGTATAAGGAAAAAAATTTAAATAAATAAGAACATGTAATCACTAGGTGACATTAGAATCACATGTTAATAATGCAATTTAAATTAATTTATATTTGCATTAAGGAAGTAAAAAACACTCCACTTTTCTATATTCCCATACAAAAGATTCGTAATAATACTTAAAGGTCAATTTGAACTTTAATACCTTACCATAAAGTGTTAGTGGAGGGGTTCTGGGAAGGCAAAACAATTGTTGACATTAGTATCGTATAAATATTAATGTCAATATTTGTCAATATTTATACGATGGTAACATTACTCAAAAACAAATTGTCTGTGGTAAAATGTAAATTGTCTGTGGTAAAATGTCATTTGAAATTTAAACATCTCTTTGCTGTGCATCTATAATATTACTAAATCTAAAAGCCGCAAATTTCTATAAAATTACTAAAGTGTTGTGTGTTTGTGACTTACTAAATATGCCTCCTATAAGGCGGCGGACAAATTTAGGTTGAAGACCCCGAAATGCAAAGAATCAAATTAATTATCAATCTAATCGTACTGCCCAGGAACGTGAAGTTCGCAATGAACGTGAAAGAATTCGGTTAAGACAGAACCGCGAAGCGCGACATTCGACTAATAATGGTGCAAGTTTGAATCGAGCTGCTGTGAGTTCATTACAGTGCCTGCAGCTGTGTTGCTATTGGACCAATGAACTCAGTTTGACTATAAACAAATCCCAGGGCAGTCTTTACAAATAAAAATGAATAATACAATAAAAATGAAACTTAATTTAGAATAAGTAAAAATAAAATGAAATATAATAAGTAGGTATCATAATAAGAAATCTGATATTGTAATTTTCATTGTGATTTTTTAGTGACTATTTTTTTTTTTTTTTTTTTTTTTTTTTTTTTTTTTTTTTTTTTTTTTTTTTTTTACGGCGCATCTACAACTTGGCCATTAGCGCCGGGCTATCTAAAGGTTGCCGCCCTTTTATAATGCCAACAGCACGTGGTCGGTCTCGCATTCAGGTACTAACCACGCCCGACGTTGCTTAACTTCGGTGATCTACGGGAACCGGTGCATTCAACGTGAATATGGCTGTTGGCTTTAGTGACTATTAAAAGAATTTTAAGTGTTTTATAATTTTTATTTTTTGACATAATGTAATTGTCGACTTATTAAGTTTATTTTTTCTTTTTTTTTTATCTTACTAGCAGCCCCAAATAGCAGAATAAGTATTAGAAAAAAAATAGTGAAAGAATCGACTGTTAGGCGGTACGAAGTTCGCCGGTTCAGCTAGTAGACTATATTTTTTAATACGAAGAATACATTTTTTTTATGGTATAGGTACTAATCAATGATGCTATATTATAGGTACTAATCAATGATGCTATATTATAGGTACTAATCAATGATGCTATATTATAGGTACTAATCAATGATGCTATATTATAGATACTAATCAATGATGCTATATTATAGGTACTAATCAATGATGCTATATTATAGGTACTAATCAATGATGCTATATTATAGGTACTAATCAATGATGCTATATTATAGGTACTAATCAATGATGCTATATTTTAGGTACTAATCAATGATGCTATATTATAGGTACTAATCAATGATGCTATATTATAGGTACTAATCAATGATGCTATATTATAGGTACTAATCAATGATGCTATATTATAGGTACTAATCAATGATGCTATATTATAGGTACTAATCAATGATGCTAAATAAATAAATACTGTTTATTAACAACAAAAACGTTTTCCTCCCATTAGGGAAAGTGACAGCTATATTTGTCAAAGCTGTAGGAACACCAGGCGAGTCGGACCCTGGTATCCCTAATCCCTAGCTCCCTCCTTGCAAAGAGTTATTTCCCCCGACAACTAGTGGTGGAAGAAATGGCTAAAGCTGTAGGAAGACCAGGCAAGTCGGACCCTGGTATCCCTAATCCCTAGCTCCCTCCTTGCATAGAGTTATTTCCCCCGACAACTAGTGGTGGAAGAAATGGCTAAAGCTGTAGGAACACCAGGCAAGTCGGACCCTGGTATCCCTAATCCCTAATCCCTAGCTCCCTCCTTGCAAAGAGTTATTTCCCCCGACAACTAGTGGTGGAAGAAATGTCTAAAGCTGTAGGAACACCAGGCAAGTCGGACCCTGGTATCCCTAATCCCTAGCTCCCTCCTTGCATAGAGTTATTTCCCCCGACAACTAGTGGTGGAAGAAATGGCTAAAGCTGTAGGAAGACCAGGCAAGTCGGACCCTGGTATCCCTAATCCCTAGCTCCCTCCTTGCAAAGAGTTATTTCCCCCGACAACTAGTGGTGGAAGAAATGTCTAAAGCTGTAGGAACACCAGGCAAGTCGGACCCTGGTATCCCTAATCCCTAGCTCCCTCCTTGCAAAGAGTTATTTCCCCCGACAACTAGTGGTGGAAGAAATGGCTAAAGCTGTAGGAAGACCAGGCAAGTCGGACCCTGGTATCCCTAATCCCTAGCTCCCTCCTTGCAAAGAGTTATTTCCCCCGACAACTAGTGGTGGAAGAAATGGCTAAAGCTGTAGGAACACCAGGCAAGTCGGACCCTGGTATCCCTAATCCCTAATCCCTAGCTCCCTCCTTGCAAAGAGTTATTTCCCCCGACAACTAGTGGTGGAAGAAATGGCTAAAGCTGTAGGAACACCAGGCAAGTCGGACCCTGGTATCCCTAATCCCTAGCTCCCTCCTTGCATAGAGTTATTTCCCCCGACAACTAGTGGTGGAAGAAATGGCTAAAGCTGTAGGAAGACCAGGCAAGTCGGACCCTGGTATCCCTAATCCCTAGCTCCCTCCTTGCAAAGAGTTATTTCCCCCGACAACTAGTGGTGGAAGAAATGTCTAAAGCTGTAGGAACACCAGGCAAGTCGGACCCTGGTATCCCTAATCCCTAGCTCCCTCCTTGCAAAGAGTTATTTCCCCCGACAACTAGTGGTGGAAGAAATGGCTAAAGCTGTAGGAAGACCAGGCAAGTCGGACCCTGGTATCCCTAATCCCTAGCTCCCTCCTTGCAAAGAGTTATTTCCCCCGACAACTAGTGGTGGAAGAAATGGCTAAAGCTGTAGGAACACCAGGCAAGTCGGACCCTGGTATCCCTAATCCCTAATCCCTAGCTCCCTCCTTGCAAAGAGTTATTTCCCCCGACAACTAGTGGTGAAAGAAATGGCTAAAGCTGTAGGAACACCAGGGAAGTCGGACCCTGGTATCCCTAATCCCTAGCTCCCTCCTTGCAAAGAGTTATTTCCCCCGACAACTAGTGGTGGAAGAAATGGCTAAAGCTGTAGGAACACCAGGCAAGTCGGACCCTTGTATCCCTAATCCCTAATCCCTAGCTCCCTCCTTGCAAAGAGTTATTTCCCCCGACAACTAGTGGTGGGAGAAATGGCTAAAGCTGTAGGAACACCAGGCAAGTCGGACCCTGGTATCCCTAATCCCTAGCTCCCTCCTTGCAAAGCGTTATTTCCCCCGACAACTAGTGGTGGGAGAAATGGCTAAAGCTGTAGGAACACCAGGCAAGTCGGACCCTGGTATCCCTAATCCCTAGCTCCCTCCTTGCAAAGCGTTATTTCCCCCGACAACTAGTGGTGGAAGAAATGGCTAAAGCTGTAGGAACACCAGGCAAGTCGGACCCTGGTATCCCTAATCCCTAGCTCCCTCCTTGCATAGAGTTATTTCCCCGACAACTAGTGGTGGGAGAAATGGCTAAAGCTGTAGGAACACCAGGCAAGTCGGACCCTGGTATCCCTAATCCCTAGCTCCCTCCTTGCATAGAGTTATTTCTCCCGACAACTAGTGGTGAAAGAAATGGGTAAAGCTGTAGGAACACCAGGCAAGTCGGACCCTAGTATCCCTGATCCCTAGCTCCCTCCTTGCAAAGAGTTATTTCCCCCGACAACTAGTGGTGGGAGAAATGGCTAAAGCTGTAGGAACACCAGGCAAGTCGGACCCTGGTATCCCTAATCCCTAGCTCCCTCCTTGCAAAGCGTTATTTCCCCCGACAACTAGTGGTGGAAGAAATGGCTAAAGCTGTAGGAACACCAGGCAAGTCGGACCCTGGTATCCCTAATCCCTAGCTCCCTCCTTGCATAGAGTTATTTCCCCGACAACTAGTGGTGGGAGAAATGGCTAAAGCTGTAGGAACACCAGGCAAGTCGGACCCTGGTATCCCTAATCCCTAGCTCCCTCCTTGCATAGAGTTATTTCTCCCGACAACTAGTGGTGAAAGAAATGGGTAAAGCTGTAGGAACACCAGGCAAGTCGGACCCTAGTATCCCTGATCCCTAGCTCCCTCCTTGCAAAGAGTTATTTCCCCCGACAACTAGTGGTGGGAGAAATGGCTAAAGCTGTAGGAACACCAGGCAAGTCGGACCCTGGTATCCCTAATCCCTAGCTCCCTCCTTGCATAGAGTTATTTCTCCCGACAACTAGTGGTGAAAGAAATGGCTAAAGCTGTAGGAAGACCAGGCAAGTCGGACCCTGGTATCCCTAATCCCTAGCTCCCTCCTTGCATAGAGTTATTTCTCCCGACAACTAGTGGTGAAAGAAATGGGTAAAGCTGTCCTCAGCCGTTTATTAACCCTGGATTGACACACCCATTGGCATCTACGTTAATGACACCGTGGGGTAAATTTTACCCCAAACTTTGAAAAATTTAAAATAAATAAATTTCAATTTTTTTCTTTTGCTTTTTTATAAAACAACATTTTATAGAACAGGAACAGCAAGAAATAAATTTAAACAGTAATAAATCTGCAAAATATTTATTAAAAATTCACAAAAAAGCTAGAAAATCCTAAAACTCAGTATTGTATATTAAGGTGTATCGATTTTTAACTTTTTTTTTTGTTTCCAAATTCCAAGTTGAAAAAAAGTTGCTACTAGGCACCACAGTGTACCACAAAATATTTTGGATTTTTTAAAAAATGTTTAGGTCTCCCGCACAAGGCCTGAAGTTTAAAAAATTTACTCAAAAAGTCAATTTTTACAAAAATATTAAAAGAACCTAAAACGATTTTATTCTACGTTGCAAGTTAAAATTCCACTAACAATAAGCACAAAAAACATAAAAAAAATATTTCAAAAATTTTTCACATCATTTAAGTCTCCCGCACAAGGCCTAAAAGTCGTAAATTTCAGCACATTTTTGAAATTTTGCAGTCCATTGATATTTGTGTGGTTCATGGTTTAAACCCTAAATATAACTAAAACCTGGTTGGAATTGTTGTTATAATTGAAATAATGAAGATAATTTCAACACGTAAAGCGTCGACTTGAAGCAAGGTTGTTGGGGAAGGCCATACTGTCGCACCGCGGTGACGCGCCTCCTATGAATCAGCGCACAGACTTGTCAGTACTTGCGTACCGGCAAGCAGTAGAGGTTGTGTTTTGAGTGCGATAGTTCTGTTTCTATGGCTCGATTGAGTGATTGTTGTTATGTTCAAGATGAGTAAATAACCGCCTTTAAATAGACAAACTACCGACATGCCGGTTATAGTGCAACCTACCTTTGTGAGTGGTTTTAAAGTCCTGCAGATCAAGATTGAAGTATTTTGAATGGGTAAACATTGAAATGAAACAGGAGGGAATTTACCTGCCTGCAATGAAGGTAATTACATTGAGAGTTGCTTTAACACTTGAGGAGATAAGGAAAAGAGCTTATATTCCTGTTAGTGGCATCAAAAACACAATGTTCTTGGTTATAAGTCTGCACGAGCAGCTTGAGAAAATTAAAAAGTGTTCAGGGTCTAACAGGACGTATCCTAGAAAGATTCAGTAACTGCCTTTCGGCCCAAAACTAAAACTGCAGTGGTTGATATTTCTACTCAGCATGTACAAATGTGACCCCAGCAACTGCATTTGCTCTATTGACAAAAAAGTCCCGGCACAAGCCCTTCGTTCCAGGGGCACGGCAGCTCTCGACTGCTGTACAAGTCCTTCGTTCCAGGGACACGGCAGCTCTCGACTGCTGTACAAGCCCTTCGTGCCAGGGTCATGGAAGCTCTCGATTGCTGTACAAGTCCTTCGTTCCAGGGGCACGGCAGCTCTCGACTGCTGTACAAGTCCTTCGTTCCAGGGGCACGGCAGCTCTCGACTGCTGTACAAGCCCTTCGTGCCAGGGGCATGGAAGCTCTCGACTGCTGTACAAGTCCTTCGTTCCAGGGGCACGGCAGCTCTCGACTGCTGTACAAGTCCTTCGTTCCCGGGGCACGACAGCTCTCGACTACTGTACAAGTTCTCCGTTCCAGGGGAACGGCGCGCCTTTACTTCTACTGCAGTCTTTAGTAAGTAAAGGGTTAGGCATGGAAGATTCTTTAGCCTTTACTTAGCTAACCGCGAACGTTGTGCGAATATGAAGTATAAGAAAAATGCGATTACAAAGTAGCACACTCACTTTCTCTTAACGTCCTGCTGATTTCCACGTCACTTCCGGAATATTTTCTTGTTACACTATGTACACCTCAGGCGGTCCATTTCCCGCTCACAACCTCTTCACCTCCTGTTCAGTAAGTAACATCCATCATCTTAACTATCTCCCGTAAAATGGAATTATAATTTGTGTAATACCTTCTCAAGTAAAAACCTCATCAAATTAGGTTTTTCTTTTAAAAATAATGGTATTATTGCTCCTCCGTTTTTTGATGGCTATGAATAGTCTTAAGTTCCGTGTTTTTATTTTAAAGTATAAAAACAAGTTATATTTGGCACATTTTCGACATGAATTTCATCGAGGTGTTGAGAGTAAGAACTGAACCGTATAGAATTATATTAGTGTAGTGTGGAATTTTATCAATGCTCCTGATATCTGAGAACCGATATTTGACGTTTCTTTTTTAAACCAAAATAATTTCATTGCATTAATGTTGTTCCTCTGGCATATTCGGACTAGAAATGTTAAGCCCGGCTATAGGTTAGAGCCGAGAAGGAACCGGTGCGGCTCCCATATTGAAACGAATAGCAAGAGGAGGGTTGGGTCCATTAGTAAAGCCGACAAAGGGATATGCGATAGGACCCTGGATACAATCTCTACCTAGATATACATAATTCAAGGATAGGTCCGATCATGAGTTTCGGAGGTCCAACATTGCTGTAGTGGTCTATACGAAGGTTTAGTGGGGAATTCCAACTAATGCTTTGGTCATTGAAATCTCCAAGTATTAAACCATGTCTATGTAAGAGTGGTGTAAATTAAACAAATTCCTCAGAACAAATTAAACATTTATACAAAACAAAATTGTTTAAATTTTGAGATATGTATTTTTCACTGAATCTTTATTTTTCCTCATTTCGTTTCCCCCTTCAGCTTCCAATCATATACACTTCCTGACAAAATTATAGGCCACCTTCATTTTTCTGTTAAAAATGAATTAAAGTTGATGAATCTTTATAAATATAGTTTAGGTTAATGTTTTTGCAACGACAACAAAAAAAAAAGGAAATTTATGACACAGGTATATTTCGAATTAAAGAAAAAACAAAAAAACACATTCAATGGCCGAGACATAAATATAGGCCAGTTTATTTATTTCTTCGTTACCTTTGAGTAATTGTCTTTCTAGTAATGTGTTAAACCGTCATTTCTTTCCAATACTTCAGTCAGTCATTTTGGAATAGATTTTAAAAGTTTCTTTCATACTTCGGCCTACTTTTCTACGATGCAAGATTTCAATTCTATGGAACCTGTGTCCTTCGAGAATAAACTGCTCGAGAAAGATCCGTCTAGCAGCTCTCATGAATGTTCAGGTCTGGTGATCGGGCTAGCCAGGGAAAGATGGAAATATTTTTGGCAGCAAACAAATTGTTTACTATGCGAGCTGTGTGGATACGTGCATTGTCTTGCTCAAAGATGAACCCTTTGCTAATGAAAGTTTGAACAATTTGCTCCAGTACGATGTTTATATAATTTTTCGCAATGTCCTACTAATTCTGTCTTTACTTATTCGAAAACGGTTGTGAAATCGTCGTAAGTGGAAGGTGACTATTCGAATGCTTACTAAATTCACGACAAAAAGGGAAAGCAATTTTCGATGTGCCAATGTAAATCGGGGAAATAAGTGCTTAAATCTTTAAAAGTGTTTGTTTTGATCTTTTGAACGGGGTTTGTGTGTGTTTAACTCATTTTTTAATTTTTTGATTTTTGTTTCTGTTTTTAATTGTATTTATCAGTAAAATTAGAATTTTCGTAAAAGAAGGCAAGAAAATGAGAAACTTATTGGCAATAGTGGTTTCCTAGAGCGAGCGTTGAGATGGCGGAGGAGTCATCTCTAGGCTATAATTTAAGAAAGTTTCTTACATTTAATGTAAAACATTTCCCAGTCCTTCCTTTCAGAAATGTCAGTCCCTCCACAGCCTACAAATGCCCTTAGCGACCTATCCTTAGTCGTCAAAGGACTACCTATTCTGTATTAGGCCATTAATATGATCCCACGCACCGTAACATCAGAGCCTCATCATGTACTCAGCCCGTGTTTCGGACAATTTGACATTACCGATCTCAGAGGCTGTGGATAATTTATTCAGTAGATGCTAGGCACGTATTCGCCGTTTATTCGGCAGTGTATAGCAGTCAACCTTGTTAAGCACCAGAGGTCCAGGCCCCATCTTGATTCGAATAATTGACTATTAACTCAGAACATTCCACGTTATTTGGTCATGTGACTTAATCATTATTTCATGTTTCCGGTGTATTCTCAGGACGTTAGCATCATAGTCATCACATTGGCGGTTATGAACAAAACTATTTTCTTTCCCAGGAATAAGATTTAATGAAATAGTAGGCAAAATGTATAAATCTAAATTTAACCTATACTATTTAATAGAAAATATTATTAAAAAAATAATAATATTCTTTTCAAAAATCCTGACGAACCACATAAATAACACTAAACCTAATGGAAGTACTTCCTTAAAGTAGTCAATATCACAGAATAAATTCTGAGAGATAAAAGGAAGTGTTAAGCCTTGGAAGATATCCATAAATGATACAAGAAGAAAGGAAGTAGTCTTAAGCCGAATGTGAATTGGCCATACAAACCTCACCCATTCCTTCCTCGTGGCAAAGGACCCCCCACCGATTTGTAGCTCATGCAATGTGCTGCTAACTGTGAAGCACATCTTGACTAATCGGCCATACAAACCTCACCCATTCCTTCCTCGTGTCAAAGGACCCCCCACCGATTTGTAGCTCATGCAATGTGCTGCTCGCTCTGAAGCACATCTTGACTAATCGGCAATACAAACCTCACCCATTCCTTCCTCATGTCAAAGAACCCCCCCACCGATTTGTAGCTCATGCAATGTGCTACTCGCTCTGAAGCACATCTTGACTAATCGGCCATACAAACCTCACCCATTCCTTCCTCGTGGCAAAGGACCCCCCACCGATTTGTAGCTCATGCAATGTGCTGCTAACTGTGAAGCACATCTTGACTAATCGGCCATACAAACCTCACCCATTCCTTCCTCGTGTCAAAGGACCCCCCACCGATTTGTAGCTCATGCAATGTGCTGCTCGCTCTGAAGCACATCTTGACTAATCGGCAATACAAACCTCACCCATTCCTTCCTCATGTCAAAGAACCCCCCCACCGATTTGTAGCTCATGCAATGTGCTGCTCGCTCTGAAGCACATCTTGACTAATCGGCCATACAAACCTCACCCATTCCTTCCTCGTGTCAAAGGACCCCCCACCGATTTGTAGCTCATGCAATGTGCTGCTCGCTCTGAAGCACATCTTGACTAATCGGCAATACAAACCTCACCCATTCCTTCCTCGTGTCAAAGGACCCCCCACCGATTTGTAGCTCATGCAATGTGCTGCTAACTGTGAAGCACAGCTTGACTAATCGGCCATACAAACCTCACCCATTCCTTCCTCGTGTCAAAGGACCCCCCACCGATTTGTAGCTAATGCAATGTGCTGCTCGCTCTGAAGCACATCTTGACTAATTGCCGGGCCTATGAGCAACCGAAAGAGCAACACCAACTAGCAGATTCATTAGATCAAATTCTAGATGAACATACCAGTCAAGTGGAGCTGCTTTTTGAATTTTTAAGGGCCGTCAAGTTGATGGACAAAATCTAGAAACAAAATCTAGAACAAATGAGCATTTGAGTTCTGTTTGTTCTCAAACAGAACTCAAATGCTCATTTGTTTATTTAATTATAATTTGTATATATATTATTTTATTATTATCTGTATTTTTTTTATTGTGCTTTAAAATATTTTTATTGATCTATTTTTTTTTTTTTTTTTTTTATAAGCAATTGATCATTTCTCTTTTGTCGTTTGAACAAAATGTGGGCAAATATAAGAAATTATTAATAACAATTTAATCAGGTCATCGGCCATAGCCACGTTGTAGGCACCTGTTCCCATATATCACCAAAGAAGAAACCGTTCATACACCGGCCATAGCCACGTTGTAGGCATCTGTTCCCATATATCACCAAAGAAGAAACGTCATGCGTGTCCAACCCCCAACCGTTCATACACCGGCCATAGCCACGTAGTAGGTACCTGTTCCCATATATCACCAAAGAAGAAACGTCATGCGTGTCCAACCCCCAACCGTTCATACACCGGCCATAGCCACGTTGTAGGCACCTGTTCCCATATATCACCAAAGAAGAAACCGTTCATACACCGGCCATAGCCACGTTGTAGGCACCTGTTCCCGTATATCACCAAAGAAGAAACCGTTCATACACCGGCCATAGCCACGTTGTAGGCACCTGTTCCCGTATATCACCAAAGAAGAAACCGTTCATACACCGGCCATAGCCACGTTGTAGGCACCTGTTCCCATATGTCACCAAAGAAGAAACCGTTCATACACCGTTAACACACACACACAAAAATCAATCTTATTCACATAGATTAATCCTTATTAAAGAGTCATAATGTAAATGACCACACAAAGCAATAGCGTTAATGATCTAATGACCTTAAGGGTTGACACGCCATTATAAATTAAAATAAAAAAAAAAAATAGCAGAATAAACAGTATTACAAACATAAAAGTCCGTCACGCAGGAGCTGCATAACTAAGCACTTTCCTCAGAATTTGGGTAGTGTAGATTGCTTTCCAGAACAATTTGCTTGTAATGAGTAACTGATCAATTAATAATTTGCTTCCAGAGTTATGTTTACACATGGTACCTATTACACTACGTAATAAATACAAAAAACCTCATATTATCGTGCTTTGATCTAACGCAGGAACAGGATACAGTCACTCTAGTGGTAGAAACCGCTCCTTGCGGCGGCTTTGTGAACCTACGTCTGACGGGCTTTTCTATTGAAATATATTACAATTAAACCCCCGCTTTCCGATTGACCGATTCAGCTCATTTTTACAACACTTCTTTCTCATGAGTTACCCACGACGTATACCGCGTTTCGTTACAATACAGCAGAAATTACGACCGGTATGAGTATATTAGGAATTTGGGACCCCCCCTTCTAATAAACCGATTTAGTTTATTTTTACAACACATATTTACCTGTAGATTACCACTACGAATACCGAGTTTCGTCGAAATATACCAAAAATCACGGCTGGTAGTGGCGAATTGGTATTGTGGGTCCTGAGTAAACCCCCCCTCCTAATGAACCGATTTAGTTTATTTTTACAACAGTTATTTACCTGTGGATTACCACTACGAATACCGAGTTTCATCGAAATATACCAAAAATCACAGCTGGTAGTGGCGAATTGGTATTGTGGGTCCGGAGTAAACCCCCCCTTCTAATGAACCGATTTAGTTCATTTTTATATCTCACTTTTCTCACTATATTACCACTACGAATACCGAGTTTCGTTGAAATATAACAAATATTACGGCTGAAATAGTCAAATTAGTGTTTTGGGTTCGGGGTAAACCCCCCCTTCCGGTGAACCGACTTTGGTGGTTAACGAACTCGTTCAATCGTTTGCTAATTGAATGCTATAAACCAAGTTTCGTGACGAAAAAACAAAAACTCTGGCCGCTATCGTGTTAACAGACACATATATATATATATATATATGCATATATATATATATATATATATATATATATATATATATATATATATATATAGATATATATAAATTTTAACGGGGGTCATTTTCGGTGTCTACTAGGTAGGATCGATAAAGATTTGAAGAAATTTTTCAAAAATTCCGTCATGAGTCCAACCTCAATAGCTACTTTCCTTCGGAGGAAAGTGCTAAAAGCACACATTCATTCAATAAATAACATTTACACCAGTAAAACACATAAATTAACAAAATATGTGTCTACATATTTCTTTTTAGCACTTTCCTCCGAAGGAAAGTAGATATTGAGGTTGGACTCATGACGGAATTTTTGAAAAATTTCATCAAATCTTTATCGATCCTACCTAGTAGACACCGAAAATGACCCCCGTTAAAATTTATATATATCTATATATATATACATATGCATATATATATATATGTGTCTGTTAACACGATAGCGGCCAGAGTTTTTGTTTTTTCGACACGAAACTTCGTATATAGCATTCAATCAGCAAACGATTGAACAAGTTCGTTAACCACCATAGTCGGTCCACCGGAAGGGGGGGTTTACCCCGAACCCAAAACACTAATTTGACTATGTCAGCCGTAATATTTGTTATATTTCAACGAAACTTGGTATTCGTAGTGGTAATATAGAGAGAAAAGTGAGATATAAAAATGAACTAAATCGGTTCATTAGAAGGGGGGATTTACTCCGGAACCACAATACCAATTCGCCACTACCAGCCGTGATTTTTGGTATATTTCGACGAAACTCGGTATTCGTAGTGGTATTCCACAGGTAAATAAGTGTTGTAAAAATAAACTAAATCGGTTCATTAGGAGGGGGGGTTTACTCCGGACCCACAATACCAATTCGCCACTACCAGCCGTGATTTTTGGTATATTTCGACGAAACTCTGTATTCGTAGTGGTAATCTACAGGTAAATATGTGTTGTAAAATTAAATTAAATCGGTTCATTAGAAGGGGGGGGTTTACTCGGGACCCAAATTCCTAATATACTCATACCGGTCGTAATTTCTGCTGTATTGTAATGAAACGCGGTATACGTCGTGGGTAACTCATGAGAAAGAAGTGTTGTAAAAATGAGCTGAATCGGTCAATCGGAAAGCGGGGGTTTAATTTGTAATATATTTCAATAGAAAAGCCCGTCAGACGTAGGTTCACAAAGCCGCCGCAAGGAGCGCTTTCTACCACTAGAATGACTGTATCCTGTTCCTGCATTAGATCAAAATACGATAATATGAGGTTTTTTGTATTTATTACGTAGTGTAATAGGTACCATGTGTATACATAACTCTGGAAGCAAATTAATAATTGATCAGTTACTCATTACAAATTTAAAATAGAACTATTCATGTTTTTATTTTATTTATGTAGGATATTTTAAGCAAATTGTTCTGGAAGGCAGTCTACACTACCCAAATGCTGAGGAAAGTGCTTAGTTATGCAGCTCCTGCGTGACGGACTTTTTTAAATATTCCTTTATGTATTTGAAATTGTCTGAGTTTGGCCAGAAAATAATTATACGCACATATATATATATATATATATATATATATATATATATATATATATATATATATATATATATATATATATATATATATACATATATATATATATATATATATATATATATATATATATATATATATATATATACACATATATATGTATATATATATATATATATATATATATATATATATATATATGTATACATATATATATATATATATATATATATATATATATATATATATATATATAAGTTTTATTTATTTTTATTTTATTTTTATTTTTTTTTATTTATTTTTTTTTTTTTTTAATTTAAATATGTTTATTGAATAAAAGACAACGATTACAATTACACGTGTGTACCTCTATACCACACAAACACTCTATTTCTACTTTATATATTAATACCTTCTTAAGTCATTTCACTTATATATATAGAAACCACATCCAAGAGATCTATATATATATAAGTGAAATGACTTAAGAAGGTATTAATATTAAGGATCGTGGGTGGAGGAGGGATGAAGGGGGACGTGGACAAATTTTATTTACTAACTTTTAAATTATTATTATTAGTATGCTCCTCAATTTTCCGGAGTCTAACTTGTTCTCAATTTTCTTTAACAAGAAGAGGGCAAGGATCAAGCGGAAAACTGATTACAACTAATACTTGGCTAAATGAGGTGGTAGGGGAAGTTATAATGAAACCTTAAGCTCTTCATTTTCCTCTGTTCTTGAGGTTATTTTAATAACAGCCTTATTATGCGAAAGGCTGGTCTCTTAGAAAAATAGACTTTTGAGGCCTCGAAGGGCCAAAAATATATTTAAATATACGGTTATATATTGATTGGAATGTCTGATTAGTTTGTTTAAAATTAATTTTTACAAATTTTAATACAATTTCTGTCATTTGCCTATAAACCATTTTTATGTCATCGTTTTAGCACTTTCCTCCGAAGGAAAGTAGCTATTGAGGTTGGACTCATGACGGAATTTTTGAAAAATTTCTTCAAATCTTTATCGATCCTACCTAGTAGACACTGAAAATGACCCCCGTTAAAATTTATATATATCTATATATATATATATATATATATGCATATATATATATATGTGTCTGTTAACACGATAGCGGCCAGAGTTTTTGTTTTTTCATCACGAAACTTGGTATATAGCATTCAATTAGCAAACGATTGAACGAGTTCGTTAACCACTAAAGTCGGTCCACCGGAAGGGGGGGTTTACCCCGAACCCAAAACACTTATTTGACTATGTCAGACATAATATTTGTTATATTTCAACGAAACTTGGTATTCGTAGTGGTAATATAGAGAGAAAAGTGAGATATAAAAATGAACTAAATCGGTTCATTAGAAGGGGGGGTTTACTCTGGACCCACAATACCAATTCGCCACTACCAGCCGTGATTTTTGGTATATTTCGACGAAACTCGGTATTCGTAGTGCTAATCCACAGGTAAATGTGTGTTGTAAAAATAAACTAAATCGGTTCATTAGAAGGGGGGGGTTTACTCCGGACCCAAATTCCTAATATACTCATACCGGTCGTAATTTCTGCTGTATTGTAACGAAACGCGGTATACGTCGTGGGTAACTCATGAGAAAGAAGTGTTGTAAAAATGAGCTGAATCGGTCAATCGGAAAGCGGGGGTTTAATTTGTAATATATTTAAATAGAAAAGCCGGCAGACGTAGGTTCACAAAGCCGCCGCAAGGAGCGCTTTCTACCACTAGAGTGACTGTATCCTGATCCTGCGTTAGTTCAAAATACGATAATATGAGGATTTTTGTATTTATTACGTAGTGTAGTAGGTACCATGTGTAAACATAACTCTGGAAGCAGATTAATAATTGATCAGTTACTCATTACAAAATGAGAACTATTCACGTTTTTATTTTATTTATGTAGGATATTTTAAGCAAATTGTTCTGGAAAGCAGTCTACACTACCCAAATTCTGAAGAAAGTGCTTAGTTATGCAGCTCCTGCGTGACGGACTTTTTTAGTGTAGGATTTATCCAGTAGTTGATTTTGCAAGGAACAGAACCAAAGCATTAATGTCAGGCCTTCCTGCCGAGTCCTTAAAGAGACAAGTTGCAAAGGAAAAACTAAACACGTACAGACAGCCTCAGATATTAAAAAAGTCCGACTCGCAGGAACTGCATCATCTTAGTGCGGTTCCGTTCTTATCCCTAGACTAATTTGGAAAGATTAAAATATTTATTTATTGATAAGGCTTCGCAACTTTGGAGAATCGCCTGAAGATTAAAATAGAAGCAGTTATTATTTTGGTTCCACCAGTCTTGAAAGGTCTTGATTTACGATCTTACCTGGAAGGGTCGGTCAACACTAGAAAGGGTCCCGCTAGTTACAAGGTCTTGGAATCTAGGAAATCTATATTTCTAACAATAAATTGTTTTGTTATTTTACTTAACCAGTTTTATTGTAAAATACATTATCCAACTATAAGCAATTAAGAAATAACAAGGAATAAAACAGACAAAAAAAACCGTTCGAATAAACGAAATCAATTACTTTAATGTTTTAAGCACTTATTTCTCCGATTAACATTGCCTAATTAAAACTTTCGTCAGAGAATTTTTTGTAGAGCATTTAGTAAGCTTTCGAATGGTAACCTTTCTCTTCCCAAGATTTTCAATCGTTTTCGAGATATTAAGAACTTATGCGAAGTTCCCAAAACTTTTCATTATTTCTGGCAACAGAAAATTGGTCTCATTTTACCTATCCTGTTTTACACACAAATACATTTTCCTTACAAATACAACATAAGAAATTAAAAAAATAAAAAGCAATAAAAAACCAAGGGAAAGAGACAAAAATTACAAAAAGAACGACAAAAACCCGTTCATAAGAACAAAACAGACGTATTTGAAGTTTTAAGCACTTATTTCTCCGATTGACATAACCTAATCAAAACTAGTTTTAGAATTATTTTTGTAGAGAATTTAGTAAGCTTTCAAATAGTTTCTATACACTTACCATGATTTCCCAACCGTGTTCGATATATGAATGAAAGTATACGAAGTTCCCAAAACTTTTCATGTCTGTTCATAAAATATTTTATTCTAACCCTTCCTTAACTCCAAACGTAACATAACTTTCAACATATTAGTTTTAATGAAAGTAGAATATGCAGATAATGTTTCAACTGAATCCCGTGATTCTAAGTACCCAAACCAAAAACGGTATTCAAAAAATATTTTTCCAATTTTCTCGAAAACGGTAAAAGCTATCGCCTTGAAAATGGTTTCATTCGTTTTCCTAGCCCAAGAAGCCTATAAAAAGAGTACTTACAAGCTTATGAACTCAAAAACGTAAGCGTTACGAATTTTTCTGCGCGAATTTCGCCCCATACGCCATCTTCCAGTGGGCGGATTTTGCTGGTTAACGAACTTGACCTTTCAAATTGGACGACGGATTTTTGTACCGAATTTCATCAAAATCGGACCATCAGGGAAGCCAGAAATGAGCGAACAGACAAATATATATATATATATATATATATATATATATATACACATATATATATATATATATATATATATATATATATATATATATATATATATTTATACAAATTTGAACCACCGTTATTTTCGGTCTCTAGGGGTTCTAAAACGCGAAATTTTCTAGTCGGCACTTCCGGATTGTTTCATTGTATCAACCTTATAAGCGGGGTTCCTCCCTATGGGGGAGGGAGGAACCGCGCTAAAAAAGCTGTTGGTTTAAATTAATTTAATATCGCAACATGCCGATGGCCCGAAATACGGAATTGCTTTTAAAAGTATGCGTGAAATTCGCAAAACCGATCGATAAACACCGTCCAGCCCAGTAAATATCTTCCAGATCGGAATCTCCAGTATTGAACAGCAAACGCCACTTCTGAAGAACAGCTATTACGAACGGAATCGTAAGCGCTAATCCTATTTCCAGTTTGGACTGGTTTTTTTTCAGGAGCATAATGTATGGGTAAGAAGACGATAAACCACTTCAAAATACTTCCCCTCCCCTTAAAATAAATCTTCAATACATATTTCTTAAATGTACTTACCAATGAGAACAATATATCGTCGATACAAAAGCAAACTAACGAATATGAAAATCACCACTTTTCAGAGTGGAAAAGTATTTATTCATAACTTTTTTTTGGACAGTCAAATATTCCGCAGATTTGACCTTTTGATAGTGGAATACTTTCCCTTTAATAGAGTGAAGTCAGATTGAAGAATTAAATAGGTCCAGCAGAAATTATTAAAGATGGACAATGAAGAATGCATTTTTTCATATTCGTTAGTTTGCTTTTGTATCGACGATATATCCCCACAATTTAAATATATTTCCCTTTATAATGATGAATCCCGTTTTTGACGCCGATCCGATGTTGCAGCCAAGAAGTTACTTCCTTGCATACTCTCGAGTTTGCCCCACTAGTGGTCTTCTATATGGGCGTCATGCCGCACTAGGTCTTCTATATGGGCCTCATGCCCCACTAGTGGTCTTCTATATGGGCGTCATGCCGCACTAGGTCTTCTATATGGGCCTCATGCCGCACTAGGTCTTCTATATGGGCCTCATGCCGCACTAGGTCTTCTATATGGGCCTCATGCCCCACTAGTGGTCTTCTATATGGGCCTCATGCCCCACTAGTGGTCTTCTATATGGGCGTCATGCCGCACTAGGTCTTCTATATGGGCCTCATGCCCCACTAGTGGTCTTCTATATGGGCCTCATGCCGCACTAGGTCTTCTATATGGGCCTCATGCCGCACTAGGTCTTCTATATGGGCCTCATGCCCCACTAGTGGTCTTCTATATGGGCGTCATGCCGCACTAGGTCTTCTATATGGGCCTCATGCCGCACTAGGTCTTCTATATGGGCCTCATGCCGCACTAGGTCTTCTATATGGGCCTCATGCCCCACTAGTGGTCTTCTATATGGGCCTCATGCCGCACTAGGTCTTCTATATGGGCCTCATGCCGCACTAGGTCTTCTATATGGGCCTCATGCCGCACTAGGTCTTCTATATGGGCCTCATGCCCCACTAGTGGTCTTCTATATGGGCCTCATGCCGCACTAGGTCTTCTATATGGGCCTCATGCCCCACTAGTGGTCTTCTATATGGGCCTCATGCCCCACTAGTGGTCTTCTATATGGGCGTCATGCCGCACTAGGTCTTCTATATGGGCCTCATGCCCCACTAGTGGTCTTCTATATGGGCCTCATGCCGCACTAGGTCTTCTATATGGGCCTCATGCCGCACTAGGTCTTCTATATGGGCCTCATGCCCCACTAGTGGTCTTCTATATGGGCGTCATGCCGCACTAGGTCTTCTATATGGGCCTCATGCCGCACTAGGTCTTCTATATGGGCCTCATGCCGCACTAGGTCTTCTATATGGGCCTCATGCCCCACTAGTGGTCTTCTATATGGGCCTCATGCCCCACTAGTGGTCTTCTATATGGGCGTCATGCCGCACTAGGTCTTCTATATGGGCCTCATGCCCCACTAGTGGTCTTCTATATGGGCCTCATGCCGCACTAGGTCTTCTATATGGGCCTCATGCCGCACTAGGTCTTCTATATGGGCCTCATGCCGCACTAGGTCTTCTATATGGGCCTCATGCCGCACTAGGTCTTCTATATGGGCCTCATGCCCCACTAGTGGTCTTCTATATGGGCCTCATGCCGCACTAGGTCTTCTATATGGGCCTCATGCCGCACTAGGTCTTCTATATGGGCCTCATGCCGCACTAGGTCTTCTATATGGGCCTCATGCCCCACTAGTGGTCTTCTATATGGGCCTCATGCCCCACTAGTGGTCTTCTATATGGGCGTCATGCCGCACTAGGTCTTCTATATGGGCCTCATGCCCCACTAGTGGTCTTCTATATGGGCCTCATGCCGCACTAGGTCTTCTATATGGGCCACATGCCGCACTAGGTCTTCTATATGGGCCTCATGCCGCACTAGGTCTTCTATATGGGCCTCATGCCGCACTAGGTCTTCTATATGGGCCTCATGCCCCACTAGTGGTCTTCTATATGGGCCTCATGCCGCACTAGGTCTTCTATATGGGCCTCATGCCGCACTAGGTCTTCTATATGGGCCTCATGCCGCACAGTGGGGCCAAACGACCTTTCGTGTTCCAAAAATGGCTACAGCTTCTAAATCTTATCCGATTTTAATGGATTTTTTTAAAAAAAATAAGTGTGAAGCCTGATTTTTGTAGTTTGTTTCTCCTGTTTATTATATTACGCGTAAATAAATCACGAACTTTTACAATAGAACATAAAATAATGTTTTATTTTTCATCTAAGTTAAATCCTTGAAATTAAACATTCAAATCCTGATTAGACTTGGAAAAGGTAAAAGTCTATTTTCAAATTATTCAAAAATCATATTATTTCAATTAATCTCATTGTTGAATTAAGATAAATTTACGTTTTGAAGATGTTAGTATAATTTCTTCCAAGTCTAATCAGGATTTGGATGTTTATTATGAACGATATATTAAGTTAGATGAAAAATAAAACATTATTTTATGTTAAATTGTAAAAGTTCATGAAGTATTCACACGTAATGTAAATAAACAGGGTAAGCAAATAACAAAAATCTTCCTAGACAAAGTTTTATTAAATTTTATTAGCTTCCAGTAAAAAAAAAAAAAAAAAAAAAAAAAAAAAAAAAAAAAAAAAAAAAAAAAATGTATCATGAGTATATGTAGCTTTTAAACAAATTTTCTTTTTTGCCAAAATGTACCATGAACTTGGAACATTTAGGTTGTGAATATATCTGTAATGGAACTCAATTATCCTTAGTTTATTTGGTGTAGAAAAACAAAGCTGTACTTAGCTGTGCTCTCCACATAGTTTGGTGTAGAAAAACAAAGCTGTACTTAGCTATGCTCTCCACATAGTTTGGTGTAGAAAAACAAAGCTGTACTTAGGCTATGCTCTCCACATAGTTTGGTGTAGAAAAACAAAGCTGTACTTAGCTATGCTCTCCACATAGTTTGGTGTAGAGAAACAAAGCTGTACTTAGCTATGCTCTCCACATAGTTTGGTGTAGAGAAACAAAGCTGTACTTAGCTATGCTCTCCACATAGTTTGGTGTAGAGAAACAAAGCTGTACTTAGCTATGCTCTCCACATAGTTTGGTGTAGAGAAACAAAGCTGTACTTAGCTATGCTCTCCACATAGTTTGGTGTAGAGAAACAAAGCTGTACTTAGCTATCCTCTCCACATAGTTTGGTGTAGAAAAACAAAGCTGTACTTAGCTATGCTCTCCACATAGTTTGGTGTAGAGAAACAAAGCTGTACTTAGCTATCCTCTCCACATAGTTTGGTGTAGAGAAACAAAGCTGTACTTAGCTATGCTCTCCACATAGTTTGGTGTAGAGAAACAAAGCTGTACTTAGCTATGCTCTCCACATAGTTTGGTGTAGAGAAACAAAGCTGTACTTAGCTATGCTCTCCACATAGTTTTCCTAAAAGTGCATATGTTGAAGTTGCTGTCCTATAAATTTCATCGCCGTACTCGGCCGTATGTGTGCACAGCCTAATAAAATGAAGCGATGCGATTATTTTACGAAAAATGAGTTTACCGTTACTATTATCTGCAGAGAGTTGTTGAACACTTTGTGATAGCAAGTAACTGAACTTTTACAGTGAGATCTACCTAATATCTCCTGTAAAAATGTCAAAATGTATTCGTTATAAGCGAAAGTTTTAATAAAGATAAATACGTCGAGACCAATTAACTGTATTACATTGTTTGTTAACTCAGCATTCAAAAATACATTTGGAAAGATACAAATCTCTACCAATTGAGTAAAATGTGACTTTTTGAAATCGTATACTTGTTGTTTTTCACGGTTTTTGTACTACAAAACCCCCTCTTCCGAAATAACGAATCTATCGAATTGGTAGTGGTCTCATTCGACTCAGCACTACAAAATACCTTAAAAACGATACCAAAATAAGAAATATTCAAGTACCTACAGGTTTGTTTCCCAAGATCAGGCGATTAACACCACTGTGCGTCGGGGTGTAGGTTCTCCTAGGTTGTTGATCGTGGCAGCTTAAGAAAGAGGTAGTTTGTCCTGATACCTTCGGGTCAGTACTTCGATGTGAAATGCGATTGGATCAACTCCCACTTCCCGATGGAGCAAGGTGTTCCGAACGAACCAAGGGGCGTTGGCTGCAATCCGTAACAATACCTGAGACATTACTTACAAATGACTTCTAAATAATGTGACAATGTACAACATGAACTCGACTGCTATAATCTAGATGGTTTCCCCGCATACTGAACACCATTACCAATTCAAAGCCTTACCTCGATACAGCAGGAACTAAATGGGTTTTGATTCCGCGCGGGTAGTTTCCCTGAGTTTATCCGATCCGAGAGCTGAAAGCTGATTAGCATGTGATCTGAAGGAAATTGTTCTTGATAAGTTATAATGAAACACGTGGCACCTCTGCAATATCTAACTCGACACAACTAATAATTCAAAGACAGAACTTCGAGTCATCCACGTTCCATAAACCAGAACGTAACTTTTATTATGGATGTCCATAACATCAACACTATCGGCAAAAACTTCGGCAATCGATGCAGGATGAAAGAATAAAAGTCCTTTGGTATTTTTCTCGTTTTTGCTTCGTTTCCGAGAAAAACGAAAAAAAAAAAAAACGACAACACAATTGAGAAAAGGCATTCTTGCATAACGCCAATACAAAAATATATGTTTTATCTCCCACACCCTCTACTCTCCCACCTCCCCCCCAAAAATATCAAATGAAAATTTCTGGGGGCTGCAGCCCCTTTATATACGCCCATGGTGAGTGGAGGGGGTAGAAGATAAAACATATACATGATTTTTATATAGGAATTCTGAAAGAATGCCCTTTCACATTTGTGTTGTTTTTTTTTTTGGAAACAAAGCAAAAACGTGAAAAATGCCAAAGGAGTTTTTTTCTTTCTTTTTTCATCCTGCATCGATTCCCGAACTTTTGCCGTTTATTTTGGGGACAGCGTGTATATGTGCAGTAATGTGAACAATAATTCTGTAATGGAAGATTTCCCACATTGATTATGGTAGGTATCTGGTTCCTTTCTGAATTTCTTTGTATCTTGATGATGTGTTTAACGTGATGTGAAATGTGACTTATAAAAATAATCAATACCGGTCTATTAGATGGAGTGGATTATTCCGAGCCAAATTATTAATTGTCCCGCAGCGGACGTATTTTTTTCTTTCCTTCAACCATTAATACTATTTATATATATATATATATATATATATATATATATATATATATATATAGTAGTTTATATAATGCGGGTTAAGTACTGAGCCGTGAAATATGGCTGGGAGGGGCGGCGAAACATAGACGGTCGGGGGGTGGTATAGGCAGGGGCAGAGTTTGGTTTTACCCACAATGCATCTTTGGGTGCGGTACTTATTCGTCGAGATTGGATTTCATTAGTCCTATTCGCACAATCGGAAATTTTTACAATAGCTGAACTTGTAAAGATGTACATCTAGTTAAGGCAGCTGTTAACTTCCTCGTTCTTTTTTTCGAATCCCTCATGAAAAAATAACGAAATATAAAGAGATCCAGGCCCAACGAATTGGGCCTCAGTTTTCGAAAGTAGCCGACCAGAAGTCAACCATGCTACCGACAACGTCGTATGTAATAAGCGATTGTAATATTATTATGAGGGCTAGTTTTCTCCGTTAACGCGATTCAATTTACATTGAAGAATTTATATGCAACCGAAATAAGTGATCTATATAATACCAATAAGGATGAGGAATAACCCTTCACAGCTGTACAACATACTTTTATTTCAACGTTTCGGACCGTTCGTCCATCTTCAGGCAATCTACAAAAGTATACTCGTTACTAGACACTGCCGAAAACAAGCTTTATAATTACTATCAACCAAAAATCTTAAATCATCTAATGTCAATTATTAAATTTTATTTACTTAATTATAAACTCACCATAAATAAAATTTAATAATTTATATATTTTATTTATTTTAGATATTTATCTCTGCATCATGGATGAATTCATTCCTTAGCATGCGTTGTTGTGTATTCCTTGGGCACTTTCTGACAGGAGCGGGAGAAGGATCCCTCTCCTCCAAGGTGAAGCAAGTTTTTCATTGTATACTTCTTAAATATCCATTATCTTACGTGCCAGTATGGCATCGGATCACCGATAGCACTGCTTTCAAGATGACAAGGTCTGAAAAATTATCCTCTATGGAGCAGACATCACTCCGGATTCATGCAAGCTTAGACGCGGATTTTGTTCACCACTTTGTGTGGGTATTGCATTTTATCCCTAATGCCAGGTGTATCTTTCTGGGAAGATGACCCTGGGGTGTGTACTATACATGACCATGTGGCAGTGTGTGTGATTACTGTACTCGGAGTATACTGCGTATAGTCACACATAATAGTTATACCGATTTAAAAACTGTAGTAATATACTCACCATTTTCCTTCCATTGAAATGTATTTGATGCTTCATAATGAGAGCCTGTTTAGTAATGCTCCTGGTCGAATTGGTTTACTAAAGAGGCAAGATTAGCTAGTGAAATTAGAATATTGAAGCTCTACTAACACCCGACTACTAACACTGTTTACTCCATCACTAAATCTAGGATTATCTGATTAGCAGTCTGCTATTACAGGGCTTTTAACGAATCTAGGATTATCTGATTAGCAGTCTGCTATTGCAGGGCTTTTAACGAATCTAGTTCCAATGGATTAATAAATAAATGTGATCTGTCTCATTAGAGTTGGTGCTGTTTGTTTTGCTTCTGTTGTTTATTACAGTTCTCCATTGTCCTTTTATTGAAATTTATCATAATTGGATATAATCCATAATTGGAAATAATATCGTATTGGTTTCTGGAATAATTTCCGAAATAATAAATATTCATATTTTTGCTTTTCGTTATTGAATTTCTCTCTCTCTCTCTCTCTCTCTCTCTCTCTCTCTCTATCTCTCTCTCTCTCTCTCTCTCACACACACACACACACACGCGCACACACTCACTATCTCTCTTCCTCCTCTTCTCACGATTCTAGCATAAGTTGGCAATCAGACGAACCATCATTCAATAGGGTTTTCTTTGCAAAGGCCGAAAACTGCCTTAAGAATAAACAATAAAATTAGTTATTGAAACCGTAAAGTAAATAAATTCTAATAACAGAGTGTTAACAATTGTTCCTGAGATGATATATTTTGCCAAAACTTTGAGTGAAGCCGCCCTTTGCCTTTTCCCCGAAGTTTGCCGACTAAAACTCAACCCCCCACACGACACCGACAGGACCAGTAGACTTCAAAGGGAACCGCCTAACGTCATAGAAACCTCATCAACCAACGTCAAAGCTAGTCATTAACCTAATATGACCAACAGCCAAGGCGCATATATGACCAAATCAAACACATTTCATTTACACCTTCAAGTTTTAAATTTGTAAAAAAAAAAATCGGCAATTTATTTAATTCATAAACAGCTGATCAAGAATCCAGCTTTGTCGACTTTTGCTGCCTCCTGCATTTGGTTTTCGCACAACACATCTAAAAGATTCATTCGAAGAAATATCTAAACAACTTCGGCTATCACAGATTTATATCTAACAAGTTAAATAAGTTGATTAAATATGCGAAAAAGAGGGATTAACTATATTTTCCAAAACATTTGATTGTTCCATTTAGCGCGGTTACTCCCTATCTCCATAGGGAGAACCCGCTTATGAGGTTGACCTCATGACGCAATCCGGAAGTGTCGACTAGAAACTTTCACGTTTCAGACCCTATAGATCACGAAAATATAGGTGGCTAAAATTCGTATATATATATATATATATATATATATATATATATATATGTTAATATATATATATATATATATATATATGTTTATATATATATACATATATATATATATGTATATATATATGTTTATATTTATATAAACTCGTATGCTTGTCTGTTCGCTCTCTAGCAAGCTCAAAAATGGTCCGATTTTGACGAAATTTGGTAAAAAAATCTGTCGTCTAATTTGAAAGGTCGTTAAGTTCGTTAACCAGCAGAATCCGCCCACTAAAAGATAGTGTTTGGGGCGAAATACGCGCAAAAAAAATCGTAACGCTTACGTGTTTGAGTTTATATGCTTGCAGGTACTTGTTTTATAGGTTTCTTAACATAAGAAAACGAATCAATTGTGATTCTATCTATATAACCTTCCTCATAGCCTCCAACTGAAGTTACCGTTATTTCTTATTTTATAGAAAGAATTATCCCTCGACAGAATTGAATTTTATTCGCCATGAAGCACATATTTACAGTTGATTATAAAAGTAAAACGAATTTGCTAGTAAAACAAGATACTTAAAGTGACAAGGAATTTTTGGTTGTTTAGAATAGAGCCTTCTCAGCAGTGGTCGAAGAGTAAGTACGTTTTCAGTACATAATTGTATTGACTTTTAAATATTAAATATAATGATGAAATTAGTTATACAAATGGATAAAAAGTCCGACTCGCAGGAACTGCATCATCTTAGCGCGGCTCCGTTCATGTCCCTAGTGTCATTTGATAAGCTTAGAAAAGAAATAAAGTTATTTTTTTTTATATATCTCGTGAAAATTGTCAAAATCCTCTCGAACATCTCGAATAAAAGTGATATTAAGGCGTCAGGGAGACCGACAGTAGCTAACTTATACACAGAAGCGGCAATTACACAATCCGGCTCTCATTCTAAAGCAAAGCTCTATAAATCAATACAAATTATGCCTAATAAAGCCTTTCTAGTGGATACAGAAGCATGGGCGTATATGAGGGGGGGGGCTGAGGGGGCTGCAGCCCCTCTCGAAATTTTGAATTGATGATAAAAACTTGTCGTAAAACCCTTAAAAATAAATTAAATAAGATCACTTAGTTCATAAAACATATTTTATTTTACGTGTAATAGCGTTTTAGTTGCCTAAAACTATTCCAAGCTCTAAATATTTAGTATTCCATACCCTGGAAATGGTCTCAGCCCCCCCCCCCCCCCGAAATCTTCCCAGCCCCACCCGAAATTGTTTTCTATATACGCCCATGTACAGAAGGATCAAGAAGAAGTACAAGAAAGATTGAGTAAAATACCCTGCCTAATAAAGCCTATATAGAATAATATGCCGAATAAAGCCTATCTAGTAGATACAGGAGGACAAATAACAAGTCTTGACGAATAACGAGTCAATATAATAGAATAATATACCTAATTAAGTCTATGGAGTAGATACAAATGGACCAAAAACAAGTCTTGTGGAATATTGTTTTTTTTCTAATTAAACACTTTTTATCAATATTTAGTATATAACCTGTGTTGAAAACTATTGATTGCTAATTGATGAATCGGGTTACAACTAAGTAGTCTTTATGAATATTTAGTATGTACCTATGTTTGGATCTGTGTTTTTGGGGTGCTTTCCGCCTAGGCTTTGTATTTCTGTCGGCAGATACCTGGGGTATATTTACAGCTCTTGAGGATTAACTCTTAGTAGGTAAATATCCTGCGGACCTTATGTTTGTACGGGCACTGACCCCACTCCCTATTCCCTCATAGTATCTAACCGTTGTGAAGTTTATTTTTTGGATTTAGGACTTAATATCATAGCAAGAAGTCAACCTCCGTCGTCGGTTCTTAACTATGTAGACTCGCTAATGTTACCCAATCTTAGACACATCGTAATTAAAATCCACAGAAAAAACACGACATTTCATCAGAATCCCCTGCTAAATAAAACATATATAGAATAATATGCCAAATAAAGCCGGAGCAAGGTGTTCCGAACAAACCAAGGAGCATTGGCTGCAATCCGTAACAATACCTGAGACATTACTTACAAATGACTTCTAAATAATGTGACAATGTACAACATGAACTCCACTGCTATAATCTAGATGGTTTCCCCGCATACCGAACACCATTACCAATTCAAAGCCTTGCCTCGATACAGCAGGAACTAAATGGGTTTTGATTCCGCGCGGGTAGTTTCCCTGAGTTTATCCGATCCGAGAGCTGAAAGCTGATTAGCATGTGATCTGAAGGAAATTGTTCTTGATAAGTTATAATGAAACACGTGGCACCTCTCCAATATCTAACTCGGAACTAACTCGACACAACTAATAATTCAAAGACAGAACTTGGACGGGGGAGTCATCCACGTTCCATAAACCAGAACGTAACTTTTATTATGGACGGGGGAGTCATCCACGTTCCATAAACCAGAACGTAACTTTTATTGTGGACGTCCATAACATCGACAAGATATACAGGGTGTTCCCAAAATAAACGGCAAAACTTCGGCAATCGATGCAGGATGAAAGAATAAAAGTCCTTTGGTATTTATCTCGTTTTTGCTTCGTTTCCGAGAAAATGAAAAAAAAAAAAACGACAACACAATTGAGAAAAGGCATTCTTGCATAATGCCAATACAAAAATCATTAAAAGTATATCTTTTATCCCCCCCTCTACCCCCCCCCCCCTCTACCCCCCCCCCCCCTCTAGCCTCCTCCCCCCGAAAATATGTTGGGGCTGGAGGGGGTAGAAGATAAAACATATACTTTTAATGATTTTTGTATAGGCATTATGAAAGAATGCCTTTTCACATTTGTGTTTTAGTCCTTTTTTGTCCTTTCTTTTTTTCGTCCTGCATCGATTCCCGAAGTTTTGCCGTTTATTTTGGGGACACCGTGTACATCGTCGCTACAAATGCAAAGTATCGAATGTGAAAATCACCACTTTTCAGAGTGGAAAAGTATTTATTCATAACTTTTTTTTGGACAGTCAAATATTCGGCAGATTTGAACTTTTGATAGTGGAATACTTTCCCTTTAATAGAGTGATCTAAGATTCAAGAATTTGCCGCACGTAAGTCCAGCAGAAATTAGTAAAGATTGACAATGAAAGATGCATTTTTTCATATTCGTTAGTTTGCATTTGTATCGACGATATGTGCAGTAATATGAACAATAATATTGTAATGGAAGATTTCCCACATTGATTATGGTAGGTATCTGGCTCCTTTCTGAATTTCTTTGTATCTTGATGATGTGTTTAACGTGATGTGAAATGTGACTTATAAAAATAATCAATACCGGTCTATTAGATGGAGGGGATTATTCCAAGCCAAATTATTAATTATCCCGCAGCGGACGTATTTTTTTCTTTCCTTCAACCATTTACACTATATGTATATATATTTATATATATATATATATATATATATATATATATATATATATATATAGTAGTTTATATAAAGCGGGTTAAGCACTGAGCCGTGAAATATGGCTGGGAGGGGTGGTGAAACATAGGCGGACGGGGGGTGGTATAGGCAGGGGCAGAGTTTGGTTTTACCCACAATGCATCTTTGGGTGCGGTACTTATTCGTCGAGATTGGATTTCATTAGTCCGATTCGCACAATCGGAAATATTTACAATAGCTGAACTTGTAAAGATGTACATCTAGTTAAGGCAGCTGTTAACTTCCTCGTTCTTTTTTTCGAATCCCTCATGAAAAAATAACGAAGTATAAAGAGCTCCAGGCCCAACGAATTGGGCCTCAGTTTTCGAAAGTAGCCGACCAGAAGTCAACCATGCTACCGACAACGTCGTATGTAATAAGCGATTGTAATATTATTATGAGGGCTAGTTTTCTCCGTTAACGCGATTCAATTTACATTGAAGAATTTATATGCAACCGAAATAAGTGATCTATATAATACCAACAAGGATGAGGAATAACCCTTCACAGCTGTACAACATACTTTTATTTCAACGTTTCGGACCGTTCGTCCATCTTCAGGCAATCTACAAAAGTATACTCATTACTAGACACTGCCGAAAACAAGCTTTATAATTACTATCAACCAAAAACTTTAAATCACCTAATGCAATTATTAAATTTTATTTATGGTGAGTTTATAATTAAGTAAATAAAATTTAATAATTGCATTGGATGATTTAAAGTTTTTGGTTGATAGTAATTATAAAACTTGTTTTCTACAGTGTCTAGTAACGAGTATACTATTGTAGATTGCCTGAAGATGGACGAACGGTCCGAAACGTTGAAATAAAAGTATGTTGTACAGCTGTGAAGGGTTAATCCTCATCCTTGTTGGTATTATTAATTAATACCCTTCATCTAGTCATCAAAACGATCTATATATTTACTTATACAAACCTATAATGGATATTTATACATACATACATACATTGGATATGTAACAAGTACATGGATATTTATCTCTGCATCATGGATGAATTCATAGCATGCGTTGTTGTGTATTCCTTGGGCACTTTCTGACAGGAGCTTGAGAAGGATCACTCTCCTCCAAGCTGAAGCAAGTTTTTCATTGTATACTTCTTGAATATCCATTATCTTACGGGCCAGTATGGCATCGGATCACCTATAGCACTGCATTCTATTTGTTCACCACTTTGTATGGGTATTGCATTTTATCCCTAATGCCAGGTGTATCTTTCTGGGAAGATGACCCTGGGGTGTGTACTGTACATGACCATGTGGCAGTGTGTGTGATTACTGTACTCGGAGTATACTGCGTATAGTCACACATAATAATTATACCGATTTAAAAACTGTAGTAATATACTCACCATTTTCCTTCCATTGAAATGTATTTGATGCTTCATAATGAGAGCCTGTTTAGTAATGCTCCTGGTCGAATTGGTTTACTAAAGAGGCAAGATTAGCTAGTGAAATTAGAATATTGAAGCTCTACTAAGACCCGACTACTAACACTGTTTACTCCATCACTAAATCTAGGATTATCTGATTAGCAGTCTGCTATTGCAGGGCTTTTAACGAATCTAGTTCCAATGGATTAATAAATAAATGTGGTCTGTCTCATTAGAATTGGTGCTGTTTGTTTTGCTTCTGTTGTTTATTACAGTTCTCCAATTCCCTTTTATTGAAATTTATCATAATTGGATATAATCCATAATTGGACATAATATCGTATTGGTTTCTGGAATAATTTCCGAAATAATAAATATTCATCTTTTTGCTTTTCGTTATTGAATATCTCTCTCTCTCTCTCTCTCACACACACACACACACTCACTATCTCTCTTCTTCCTCTTCTCATGAATCTAACATCTGTTGGCAATCAGACGAGCCATCATTCAATAGGGTTTTCTTTGCAAAGCCCGAAAACTACCTTAAGAATAAACAATAAAATTAGTTATTAAAACCGTAAAGTAAATAAATTCTAATAACAGAGTGTTAACAATTGTTCCTGAGATGATATATTTTGCCAAGACTTTGAGTGAAGCCGCCCTTTGCCTTTTCCCCGAAGTTTGCCGACTAAAACTCAACCCTCACACGACACCGACAGGACCAGTGGACTTCAAAGGGAACCGCCTAACGTCATAGAAACCTCATCAACCAACGTCAAAGCTAGTCATTAACCTAATATGACCAACAGCAAGGGCGCATATATGACCAAATCAATCACATTTCATTTACACCTTCAAGTTTTAAATTTGTAAAAAAAAAAATCGGCGATTTATTTTATTCGCAAACAGCTGATCAAGAATCCAGCTTTGTCGACTTTTGCTGCCTCCTGCATTTGGTTTTCGCACAACACATCTAAGAGATTCATTCGAAGAAATATCTAAACAACTTCGGCTATCACAGATTTATATCTAACAAGTTAAATAAGTTGATTAAATATGCGAAAAAGAGGGATTAACTATATTTTCCAAAACATTTGATTGTTCCATTTAGCGCGGTTACTCCCTATCTCCATAGGGAGAACCCGCTTATGAGGTTGACCTCATGACGCAATCCGGAAGTGCCGACTAGAAACTTTCACGTTTCAGACCCTATAGATCACCCTATATATATATATATATATATATATATATATATATATATATATGGTTGTCTGTTCGCTCTCTAGCAAGCTCAAAAATGGTCCGATTTTGACGAAATTTAGTACAAAAAACTGTCGTCTAAATTGAAAGTTCAAGTTTGTTAACCAGCAGAATCCGCCCCCTAGAAGATAGTGTTTGGGGCGAAATTCGCGCAAAAAAAATCGTAACGCGTACGTTTTTGAGTTAATACGCTTGCAGGTACTTGTTTTAGAGGTTTCTTAACATAAGAAACCGAATGAAATCATTTTAAAGGCGATATCTTAAGCCGTTTCTGAGATAAGTGGAATCAATGTTTTTGTAAGTCATTATTTTTTATGAGTACTTAAAATCGCGGGATTCAATAGAAATATTTTCTACATCTTGGAAATTAGTCCCAACTAAGATATTTAAATTTTGGTTATATTTGGATATAAGGAAGTATGCGAAAAAAATTATTTTATTAATAGACATGAAAAGTTTCCGGATCTCCATACATTTTTCGTAAATATCTCGATAACGGTTGGGAAATCGTGGTAAGTGGAAAGTGACCATTCGAATGCTTACTAAATTCTCTACAAAAAAGGTTCTGAAGCAATATTCGATGGGGCAACGTCAATCAGAGATATAAGCGCATAAATCTTAAAAAGTGTTTGTTTTGTTGTTTTGAAAGGGGTTTTCTCTTTGTTTATCTCACTTTTTAATTGGTTGTTTCTTGTTTTAAATTGCATTTATCAGTAAAATTAGTATTGTAGTAAAATAAGCTAAGAAACGGTGAAAGGCATTGGTAATAAGTTTGGAGTGGCTGTGGTAATCATGACGGCAGTGGCTAATCATGATGACGTAGGTTGTTTTGAATTCTCCTACATATATAACCTACCTCATAGCTTCAATCTGAAGTTATCGTTATTTCTTATTTTATAGAAAGATTTAACCCACGACAGAATGGAATTTTATTCGCCATGAAGCACATATTTACAGTTGATTATAACAGTAAAACGAATTTGCTAGTAAAACAAGATACTTAAAATGACAAGGAATTTTTGGTTGTTTAGAATAGAGCCTTCTCAGCAGTAGCCAAAGAGTAAGTACGTTTTCAGTACATAATTGTATTGACTTATACAGATGAAGAATTATCTGCTTCTTTGTAAGTTGACTACTGTCAGTTTCCTGTGATTTGTGATGCTAATCTATTCCATTTCTTCGAGATGAAACCGCGCTAAGATGACGCAGTTCCTGCGAGTCAGACTTTTATCTATGGCATTCCAAAAAATAAGAAAAAAAATATAAATTCATTAAATAAATTAAATATAATGATGAAATTAGTTATAGAAATGGATAACAACAACAAAGGTATAATATTAAATACTACTAATAAATAAATCAAACCGTTATATAATAACACAGGTGGCGTTAACAGCCAAATTGTTGATACGCCGTTAACTGCCAAATTGTTGATACGCCGTTAACAGCCAAATTGTTGATACGCCGTTAACAGCCAAATTGTTGATACGCCGTTAACAGCGAAATTGTTGATACGCCGTTAACTGCCAAATTGTTTATACGCCGTTAACAGCCAAATTGTTGATACGCCGTTAACTGCCAAATTGTTGATACGCCGTTAACTGCCAAATTGTTGATACGCCGTTAACTGCCAAATTGTTGATACACCGTTAACTGCCAAATTGTTGATACGCCGTTAACTGCCAAATTGTTGATACGCCGTTAACAGCCAAATTGTTGATACGCCGTTAACAGCCAAATTGTTGATACGCCGTTAACTGCCAAATTGTTGATACGCCGTTAACTGCCAAATTGTTGATACGCCGTTAACAGCCAAATTGTTGATAGGCCGTTAACAGCCAAATTGTTGATACGCCGTTAACTGCCAAATTGTTGATACGCCGTTAACTGCCAAATTGTTGATACGCCGTTAACTGCCAAATTGTTGATACACCGTTAACTGCCAAATTGTTGATACGCCGTTAACTGCCAAATTGTTGATACGCCGTTAACAGCCAAATTGTTGATACGCCGTTAACAGCCAAATTGTTCATACGCCGTTAACTGCCAAATTGTTGATACGCCGTTAACAGCCAAATTGTTGATACGCCGTTAACAGCCAAATTGTTGATACGCCGTTAACAGCCAAATTGTTGATACGCCGTTAGCTGCCAAATTGTTGATACGCCGTTAACAGCCAAATTGTTGATACGCCGTTAACAGCCAAATTGTTGATACGCCGTTAACAGCCAAATTGTTGATACGCCGTTAACTGCCAAATTGTTGATACGCCGTTAACAGCCAAATTGTTGATACGCCGTTAACAGCCAAATTGTTGATACGCCGTTAACAGCCAAATTGTTGATACGCCGTTAACAGCCAAATTGTTGATACGCCGTTAACAGCCAAATTGTTGATACGCCGTTAACTGCCAAATTGTTGATACGCCGTTAACAGCCAAATTGTTGATACGCCGTTAACAGCCAAATTGTTGATACGCCGTTAAACACAATAAAAAATAAATAAATAATGCAGGTCAACATTTGAAAAAAAACAATAACATTCGGAGCGGTATGTTCCTTACAGGGTTGTAGGGGTCGCTGATTACGATGAGAGGGTTGGGTAACCTTCATCACGTCGGATTCAAGGTCATTTGAAGGGCAAATACAAAAAAAAAAAAAAAAAAAAAACGTAGGAAAAATCATTCGTATGTTTTTGGGGTTCCTGAATCTTAATCCGTAATTTGTTTAACCTTTACGCTTTTTCCTTTGAAGGTGAAATAGAGAAAAACACGTAGACAAAATTTATTTTTTGGAAATCAGCAAACAAACTACGGGGTACTTCTTACGGTTGATTTTTTCTACATATTTTTCTCTATTTGACCTTCATATGACCCCTAGGAAAAGGTGTAATGGTCAAACAAACTAAGGATTGGGACCTCAATAACATACGCATGAATTTTTCAAATTATTCCTACGGTTTTTTCACTATTTGACATTCAAATAACCTTGAATATGATGTGATGAAGGTTAACCAACCCACTCATTGTAATTACCGGCCCCAAAAGGACCATACCGTTCCGAGTGTTATTTTTAGATCAAATGTTGACTATTGATAAGAAAAAATATAAATAATTTTTATAAGTGACATAGAATGATGGTGATTGAGTGAACGGGAATTCATTCAGCAATACTTCCTTGAATGTTCTTGCTGATCCTATTTCCTGAAAGAATGCAGCTTTCTCCTTGAGAAATGATCAAAAATTTCCCAATAAATTAATTCAATCTATTAATTAAATCATAATACATATGAAAAGCGTGTCCAACGATATTTTAATTTTGCAGGTAGGCTCTTGTATATTATATTTTGGTAACTATTATCGTCACACTTTATACTATTAGCAATGCTTTTGTCCAATATCATGGGCGTAAATATGGAAGGGCTGAGGGGGCTACAGCCACCCCCGAAATTTTATTTTGGTGAGATCATTTCTTGTAAAAAAATCCTATAACAACGAAAAATGTCTTCTTCATTTACCCTGGTCAATTAGGTGTCCAGAGGACCTTAAAACTCGCCTTTTTACACTAAAATATTACAATTTTCCCTACCCCCCAAATGACTAGGTGCTCCCAGCCCCCCCCCCCCGAAATTATTTTCTATATACGCTAGTATCCAATGTGGAAGTTCACTAGTGGAAAAATCAACCAAAATTCAGTGCTCATTTTATAATTTTTAAATTTCCTAAAATGTGTTTTGAGGAGAAGTTTTAACGGTCTAAAAAAAAAGGTTTTTTAGTAGATTTGTAAAAACTGGAGACTAGGAGAAAGTATTTAACAAGAGTGGTCTATAAAAACCCCCGTGGAAGGAGTGTATCCTGAAGGTGGAACTCTTATACGTTCCAGTAGGGGGTTTATGGGGTCGTACAACAGGTAGGAATTCATGGAGAATTCAGACTCCAGGTTCCAGGATACTAGTCACGAGATCTCATCACGTGAATTAGTAATTAGGCAAGCTAGCGTGAGAATTCTTCGGTTCGTTTTTGTGTTTTATTTAAACTCACGTTTCCCTTTGCTGTAGTGTTGATATCATCAAATATACAGGAGATATTCTCACTGGGAGTCGCATATATGCCTGGGATTAACCGTACGCTCTAAGGGCGAAAGGGCGAATGTGCTTTTAGAAAAAAGGGCTGGGCTTACATATTTTAAGGTTCATGGCTCGTTTGGACGCTTTTTAAGGCTTCAAGAGAGCTATGAACTTCAGGATATCTGGTTACTTAAGTAATAAAAATTTAATTTATTTAAGTATAGAATAACGTAAAACTACAGTATTCTTAGTGGCTGTCTGCAATATGAACACTAGTAAACCTTTTTACACTCGGATGTGTCAGGAACTACGCTATCAAACTGGATATCTCAGCGTAGAACAATTATTTATAATTTCTTACAAAATAAACATTTAAAAATTGACACTGGCATTGACATCTACGGTAATGACACCGTGGGGTAAATTTAACCCCATACTTGGAAACATTTAAAAAAAAAAAAAAATTCAATTTCTTTTTTTTTTTTTCATTTTTATACAAAAACAGTGTGTACAGAACAGGAAAATCACGAAATAAATTCAAACAGGAATAAATCTGCGAAATAGTATATCAAATTCACAAAATAGCTAGGAAATCCTACAATTCAATATTATTAATAGACCTAATAATTATCCTGAAAAAATATTACTAAACTGAAAATATTTTTTACGAACAATAAACTAGAATGATCAAAACTCATAAAAAATAGAAACTTTATGAAAATACAATGTTCTGTCCAATTGAGACTCGTCAAGATTTAACCCATTTTGGTCAGATCAGTGATCGAGGCACATCGCTCTTCTACACACAGAACATGGTGTTTTGGTCTTCCTGTCATAAAATGAACATCTCACGGATTTGTCCAAGTTAACGAAATATGTTGAAGGTCCATCAGGAGTTGATTCATCTTCCGAAACAACAAGCATCAGTGTCTTCAGTGGTTTTGGTGTTCTCCAGTTGGGCACTAACTGCCACCTGAGCTTTCACCAGTTGGTAGCCCAAAACAAAGAGAAAATCTTTTCTGGGCAGTTTTCAGGCCATTTTGTCACTTGGAAAGCCGCAACATGAAAGTGATCGATCCGTGAAGATCTTTCAGATGAGCGAAAACGTTATCCGTTATTTACACCGTGGGGTAAAAAATCCCCCATATACAACTCGTGACTTTCTCATGCAGCGATTAGAAGACAACTGGCGTTGTTTATATTAGGTTATACCAGATAATGCATTTCCGAGTATTCAGGAAGAAGGAGGGAGTCTCAGTGATTTACAGAAATTAAGAAACACGCTACAGTGTGGGGTATTTTTCACCCCACAGTGTCAATCCAGGACTGCTCAAGGTCTCCTAACTTCATCCTCGATTCACGCCAGAAGGACGCTCAAGGAGGTTGAGAGGTGCCTACCCAAGTTCCCTTCTGCTCCGACCAGTGGCTGGAGTCGAAGAGAGATCGGTGTGCTACAGACATTGGCGCAATTGAAGGAAGGAAAGCCATTGTTAACACTTCACTTGGTCACTGCTGCAGATCTCTGGGCCACTGTCTTCTGAGTCACCTTGGCTTGATAGAGAGAGGACTTCAGGATTTTGTTGAGTGGAAAGTTTGGTGTGGAAACTTTGGAATCTGGATAATATTTAGGTCTTTATGAAGGTTGAGGTTGTAAACGTAAAAGGGAGCGTTGACTATGGTTCTTAGGATGTTGGGTTGGAATGGTTCATAGGAGATTATATACGTTTGATTTTTGATTTTCACCGTCCCTCAGAGTTTCGATACGTTCTTCCGAATGGGTTGGAGTAGTAATTTACAAAGGATCAGTTTGGTGTTAATACATAAATAAGATTTAGGATCACGGACTCAACCTTTCGTTCGAGACAAAGCCTTTACGAGCCATATTTCCTAAAATTGGAATATTGGTGAAGCTGCTAGAGCCAGAACAGACAAATATATATCTGTACCCCGGAGGTAAAGGACAGCATGTCCATTTCTTTATTTAATTGGCTTAACAACATGTTCTTATTGTGGATTTTTCGATCCATATAATGGTATAAGGCACTATGCCCTGTTCCCATAAATAACGAAAATAAGACAGTGAAAACTAAAATCATGTCCGTTTCTATTAGAGATAGAAGACACCATGTGAAGGACTTGGTTTTGTTTGACTATGATCAATACTTACAATTACCTATCAATCCTAATAAAAGTGTGAAAATGTTTCTATAAGTAACGAAGAAAGAAATTTAAATAGCTCAAAGTTATGAAAAATTTGCACTCCTGAACAATTACAAATATGTGACTTGGTGTCCTTTACCTCCAGGGTACCGATATGTACAAATTCCAACGATAGGTATTCTCACAATTTGTGGGGTCTTTCTATTGGTGTCATTCTATTGGGGTAATTTCTCATTGTCACCTGTGGATTGTGTCATCGGGTTCGACGTCTTAGCGGGTTTCCTTCCTATGGGCTGAAGAAAAAAACGTGCCAAAATGAATGATTTCTGATTTACCTTTTCTTCCCATCAGAACACTATAACCATATCATAGTTAAATAAACCATATCATAGTTAAATAAACCATATCATAGTTAAATAAACCATATCATAGTTAAATAAACCATATCATAGTTAAATCTCATAAAGGTTGATGTATCATTTGCAGACCGGAGCAAACTTCACCCCTAGGAGTTGCTGCAGTCAATATTTGAAGCCGAGGAGATAGGAAGAGATATCCTTATCAATAATAAATATGGCGGAGATAAGCAGCCATACTTAAGCCTCATCCTTTATTCAGACTTCCTCATGTTCCGGCTTCTAATAATCACTTACTATCTCATCATGGCGGATATGACGCAACAATGGTTTTAGGAAATTTCTACTAGGTACAGGTTATATAATTTGTATACACTGCATTTTACGAGTAACATGTAAACAAGAAAAGTGCGTCACGCAGGAGTTCGGCCTCCCTGGCCGTCCCTAGACCAACCCAGCCTTTCTTTAATTTATTAATGGGTACCGGGGTCTCCAGTGGTCTAGTGGCAAGCGCCTTTAGATTCATAAGCAGGAGATGGTGGGTTCTATCCCCACCGGCGGCAGGTATTTTCTCATTCCACGGCTCGCTGGGAAAATTTCTCGCTGCACCCTGGATGTCGGCGCTAATGGGCTAGGTTTGTCGATGCGCCGTAAAAAAAAAAAAAAAAAAAAAAACTGAACGTAGTACTGACCCCACTATCCCTCTAGTGTGCCGTACGGTCAGATACCTCTATACTCTCTGCCCTTCTGGACCATTTTACGTGGCTCATTTTTTTTTTCTTTTTTTTTTATAGGTAAATTGGTAATTTGGGGCCGGAGTTAACATCCAATACGGATAAAGCCATTTAGTTTAGGAAGTTTAGATTTGAAGATAATAATATCTTGGGGGGGGGGGGGCAGTATCCGTGAGCGTTAAGGCGTGGGCACTTATCACTCCGTGCCAAAGGTCGTGGGTTCGATTCCCAGTAGGGATGGTGGCTTTTCTTCCGAAAAAAGAAAAGGCATCAGCCCTAACCTAGAAAAGGGTGGTAACCTATAGATAATCCGTCCCAAAGTTCTTAGTTAATAATAATGGGCGTTAAAGTTTGATTAAATAAATAATATCTTGATTTATTCGGAAAATTCTAAATGAGAATTAACTCTTTGATTGGCAAAATAGGTAATTTAATAGTCACAGTTTAGCAAAAAGACAGAAAGCATATCCATACAAAGATCGAACCTTTACACTGAGAGTAAAAGACAGAAAGCATATCCATACAAAGATCGAACCTTTACACTGAGAGTAAAAGACAGAAAGCATATCCATACAAAGATCGAACCTTTACACTGAGAGTAAAAGACAGAAAGCATATCCATACAAAGATCGAACCTTTACACTGAGAGTAAAAGACAGAAAGCATATCCATACAAAGATCGAACCTTTACACTGAGAGTAAAAGACAGAAAGCATATCCATACAAAGATCGAACCTTTACACTGAGAGTAAAAGACAGAAAGCATATCCATACAAAGATCGAACCTTTACACTGAGAGTAAAAGACAGAAAGCATATCCATACAAAGATCGAACCTTTACACTGAGAGTAAAAGACAGAAAGCATATCCATACAAAGATCGAACCTTTACACTGAGAGTAAAAGACAGAAAGCATATCCATACAAAGATCGAACCTTTACACTGAGAGTAAAAGACAGAAAGCATATCCATACAAAGATCGAACCTTTACACTGAGAGTAAAAGACAGAAAGCATATCCATACAAAGATCGAACCTTTACACTGAGAGTAAAAGACAGAAAGCATATCCATACAAAGATCGAACCTTTACACTGAGAGTAAAAGACAGAAAGCATATCCATACAAAGATCGAACCTATACACTGAGAGTAAAAGACAGAAAGCATATCCATACAAAGATCGAACCTTTACACTGAGAGTAAAAGACAGAAAGCATATCCATACAAAGATCGAACCTTTACACTGAGAGTAAAAGACAGAAAGCATATCCATACAAAGATCGAACCTTTACACTGAGAGTAAAAGACAGAAAGCATATCCATACAAAGATCGAACCTTTACACTGAGAGTAAAAGACAGAAAGCATATCCATACAAAGATCGAACCTTTACACTGAGAGTAAAAGACAGAAAGCATATCCATACAAAGATCGAACCTTTACACTGAGAGTAAAAGACAGAAAGCATATCCATACAAAGATCGAACCTTTACACTGAGAGTAAAAGACAGAAAGCATATCCATACAAAGATCGAACCTTTACACTGAGAGTAAAAGACAGAAAGCATATCCATACAAAGATCGAACCTTTACACTGAGAGTAAAAGACAGAAAGCATATCCATACAAAGATCGAACCTTTACACTGAGAGTAAAAGACAGAAAGCATATCCATACAAAGATCGAACCTTTACACTGAGAGTAAAAGACAGAAAGCATATCCATACAAAGATCGAACCTTTACACTGAGAGTAAAAGACAGAAAGCATATCCATACAAAGATCGAACCTTTACACTGAGAGTAAAAGACAGAAAGCATATCCATACAAAGATCGAACCTATACACTGAGAGTAAAAGACAGAAAGCATATCCATACAAAGATCGAACCTTTACACTGAGAGTAAAAGACAGAAAGCATATCCATACAAAGATCGAACCTTTACACTGAGAGTAAAAGACAGAAAGCATATCCATACAAAGATCGAACCTTTACACTGAGAGTAAAAGACAGAAAGCATATCCATACAAAGATCGAACCTTTACACTGAGAGTAAAAGACAGAAAGCATATCCATACAAAGATCGAACCTTTACACTGAGAGTAAAAGACAGAAAGCATATCCATACAAAGATCGAACCTTTACACTGAGAGTAAAAGACAGAAAGCATATCCATACAAAGATCGAACCTTTACACTGAGAGTAAAAGACAGAAAGCATATCCATACAAAGATCGAACCTTTACACTGAGAGTAAAAGACAGAAAGCATATCCATACAAAGATCGAACCTATACACTGAGAGTAAAAGACAGAAAGCATATCCATACAAAGATCGAACCTTTACACTGAGAGTAAAAGACAGAAAGCATATCCATACAAAGATCGAACCTTTACACTGAGAGTAAAAGGCAGAAAGCATATCCATACAAAGATCGAACCTTTACACTGAGAGTAAAAGACAGAAAGCATATCCATACAAAGATCGAACCTTTACACTGAGAGTAAAAGACAGAAAGCATATCCATACAAAGATCGAACCTATACACTGAGAGTAAAAGACAGAAAGCATATCCATACAAAGATCGAACCTTTACACTGAGAGTAAAAGACAGAAAGCATATCCATACAAAGATCGAACCTTTACACTGAGAGTAAAAGACAGAAAGCATATCCATACAAAGATCGAACCTTTACACTGAGAGTAAAAGACAGAAAGCATATCCATATAAAGATCGAACCTATACTCTGAGAGTAAAAGACAGAAAGCATATCCATACAAAGATCGAACCTTTACACTGAGAGTAAAAGACAGAAAGCATATCCATACAAAGATCGAACCTTTACACTGAGAGTAAAAGGCTAATCGGATTGAAAATGGCAATGTTTAGAATAGATTATGGCTAAGATTTATGGCGAACCATGCTGCTGTTGGAAATCCTGATGTATCTCCGCCATTATCCTGCCATAATCCAGATTACCTTTCATTTCTCAGTCAGATATTTCTAATGGCGAAGATAGTATTCCTTTATTTCGAGGGTTTCTGTTCCCCTGTTATCTAAATCTATATTTATTTAGACATGTTACATTTGCCGATAAGTAAAATTCGGTTAATATTTCCTAATATAAACTATAATTTATTTAATTATATCTATTTGAGCTTGAATATTGTATTAATTAAATAATTGATTTATTTATAAGCCCCACAACTTAAATCCCATCAAACTGGGGTCTAAATGGACTGTATTAAATTAATACACGGTATATAGGGTAATAAATACACGGTATATAGGGTAATAAATACACGGTATATAGGGTAATAAATACATTCATTCTGAAGCTTATAAATCAAATGAATACACGGTATATAGGGTAATGAATACATTCATTCTGAAGCTTATAAATCAAATTAATACACGGTATATAGGGTAATAAATACATTCATTCTGAAGCTTATAAATCAAATGAATACACGGTATATAGGGTAATAAATACATTCATTCTGAAGCTTATAAATCAAATAAATACACGGTATATAGGGTAATAAATACATTCATTCTGAAGCTTATAAATCAAATGAATACACGGTATATAGGGTAATAAATACATTCATTCTGAAGCTTATAAATCAAATGAATACACGGTATATAGGGTACTAAATACATTCATTCTGAAGCTTATAAATCAAATGAATACACGGTATATAGGGTAATGAATACATTCATTCTGAAGCTTATAAATCAAATGAATACACGGTATATAGGGTACTAAATACATTCATTCTGAAGCTTATAAATCAAATGAATACACGGTATATAGGGTAATGAATACATTCATTCTGAAGCTTATAAATCAAATGAATACACGGTATATAGGGTAATAAATACATTCATTCTGAAGCTTATAAATCAAATGAATACACGGTATATAGGGTAATAAATACATTCATTCTGAAGCTTATAAATCAAATGAATACACGGTATATAGGGTAATAAATACATTCATTCTGAAGCTTATAAATCAAATGAATACACGGTATATAGGGTAATAAATACATTCATTCTGAAGCTTATAAATCAAATGAATACACGGTATATAGGGTAATAAATACATTCATTCTGAAGCTTATAAATCAAATGAATACACGGTATATAGGGTAATAAATACATTCATTCTGAAGCTTATAAATCAAATGAATACACGGTATATAGGGTACTAAATACATTCATTCTGAAGCTTATAAATCAAATGAATACACGGTATATAGGGTAATAAATACATTCATTCTGAAGCTTATAAATCAAATGAATACACGGTATATAGGGTAATAAATACATTCATTCTGAAGCTTATAAATCAAATGAATACACGGTATATAGGGTAATAAATACATTCATTCTGAAGCTTATAAATCAAATGAATACACGGTATATAGGGTAATGAATACATTCATTCTGAAGCTTATAAATCAAATTAATACACGGTATATAGGGTAATGAATACATTCATTCTGAAGCTTATAAATCAAATGAATACACGGTATATAGGGTAATGAATACATTCATTCTGAAGCTTATAAATCAAATGAATACACGGTATATAGGGTACTAAATACATTCATTCTGAAGCTTATAAATCAAATGAATACACGGTATATAGGGTAATAAATACATTCATTCTGAAGCTTATAAATCAAATTAATACACGGTATATAGGGTAATAAATACATTCATTCTGAAGCTTATAAATCAAATTAATACACGGTATATAGGGTAATAAATACATTCATTCTGAAGCTTATAAATCAAATGAATACACGGTATATAGGGTACTAAATACATTCATTCTGAAGCTTATAAATCAAATGAATACACGGTATATAGGGTAATAAATACATTCATTCTGAAGCTTATAAATCAAATGAATACACGGTATATAGGGTAATAAATACATTCATTCTGAAGCTTATAAATCAAATGAATACACGGTATATAGGGTACTAAATACATTCATTCTGAAGCTTATAAATCAAATGAATACACGGTATATAGGGTAATAAATACATTCATTCTGAAGCTTATAAATCAAATGAATACACGGTATATAGGGTAATAAATACATTCATTCTGAAGCTTATAAATCAAATGAATACACGGTATATAGGGTAATAAATACATTCATTCTGAAGCTTATAAATCAAATGAATACACGGTATATAGGGTAATAAATACATTCATTCTGAAGCTTATAAATCAAATGAATACACGGTATATAGGGTACTAAATACATTCATTCTGAAGCTTATAAATCAAATGAATACACGGTATATAGGGTAATAAATACATTCATTCTGGAGCTTATAAATCAAATGAATACACGGTATATAGGGTAATAAATACATTCATTCTGGAGCTTATAAATCAAATGAATACACGGTATATAGGGTAATAAATACATTCATTCTGGAGCTTATAAATCAAATGAATACACGGTATATAGGGTAATAAATACATTCATTCTGGAGCTTATAAATCAAATTAATACACGGTATATAGGGTAATAAATACATTCATTCTGAAGCTTATAAATCAAATGAATACACGGTATATAGGGTAATAAATACATTCATTCTGAAGCTTATAAATCAAATGAATACACGGTATATAGGGTAATAAATACATTCATTCTGAAGCTTATAAATCAAATGAATACACGGTATATAGGGTAATAAATACATTCATTCTGAAGCTTATAAATCAAATGAATACACGGTATATAGGGTAATAAATACATTCATTCTGAAGCTTATAAATCAAATGAATACACGGTATATAGGGTAATGAATACATTCATTCTGAAGCTTATAAATCAAATGAATACACGGTATATAGGGTAATGAATACATTCATTCTGAAGCTTATAAATCAAATGAATACACGGTATATAGGGTAATAAATACATTCATTCTGAAGCTTATAAATCAAATGAATACACGGTATATAGGGTAATAAATACATTCATTCTGAAGCTTATAAATCAAATTAATACACGGTATATAGGGTAATAAATACATTCATTCTGAAGCTTATAAATCAAATTAATACACGGTATATAGGGTAATAAATACATTCATTCTGAAGCTTATAAATCAAATTAATACACGGTATATAGGGTAATAAATACATTCATTCTGAAGCTTATAAATCAAATGAATACACGGTTTATAGGGTAATAAATACATTCATTCTGAAGCTTATAAATCAAATTAATACACGGTATATAGGGTAATAAATACATTCATTCTGAAGCTTATAAATCAAATTAATACACGGTATATAGGGTAATAAATACATTCATTCTGAAGCTTATAAATCAAATTAATACACGGTATATAGGGTAATAAATACATTCATTCTGAAGCTTATAAATCAAAATCCTTAGTTTTACATTTTATATATTCTATCTGTGAACATTAAAATGGTACGAAGGAATGGAGTGTAAAGGCTTGAACACTAAATATCGTGGGTTTGATTCGATGCCCATTGCGGGCGGTGACTTTTCATTCATCCATAGCCAGAATGCTAGCCTAAAGAAAAATCGTTGAAAATGAAATGCTAGAATTTAATTAAAATATAACGTACTATGACTTATATTCTATTTGTGTATTTTAAGGACTCAGCATCGACTCCGATTTGACCCAATTTAAACACAACAAATAAAGTACATGTAAATTGTGGTAATAATTTCAACATATCGTCCTTACCATGTGAAACTATGGAATATGCAAATCGGAGGAAACTAGAGAACCAACATATTCTATCCATTGACCAAGTATTATATAGTGAACAATGGTCTTATTCCATACTTTATTTAAGGCATTAAAGGCTATTCTAAAGGGGTTGGAGTTGTGACAATTTGCTACAAGCACAATCTAACACAATCCAATCTGAAAAGTCCGTCACGCAGGAGCTGCATAACTAAGCACTTTCCTCAGAATTTGGGTAGTGTAGACTGCTTTCCAGAACAATTTGCTTAAAATATCCTACATAAATAAAATAAAAACATGAATACTTCTCTTTTAAATTTGTAATGAGTAACTGATCAATTATTAATTTGCATCCAGAGTTATGTTTACACATGGTACCAATAAATACAAAAATCCTCATATTATCGTATTTTGATCTAACGCAGGAACAGGATACAGTCACTCTAGTGGTAGAAAGCGCTCCTTGCGGCGGCTTTGTGAACCTACGTCTGCCGGCTTTTCTATTCAAATATATTACAAATTAAACCCCCGCTTTCCGATTGACCGATTCAGCTCATTTTTACAACACTTCTTTCTCATGAGTTACCCACGACGTATACAGCGTTTCGTTACAATACAGCAGAAATTACGACCGGTATGAGTATATTAGGAATTTGGGTCCAGAGTAAACCCCCCCTTCTAATGAACCGATTTAGTTTCTTTTTACAACACATATTTACCTGTAGATTACCACTACGAATACCGAGTTTCGTCGAAATATACCAAAAATCACGGCTGGTAGTGGCGAATTGGTATTGTGGGTCCGGAGTAAACCCCCCCTTCTAATGAACCGATTTCGTTTATTTTTACAACACATATTTACCTGTGGATTAGCACTACGAATACCGAGTTTCGTCGAAATATACCAAAAATCACGGCTGGTAGTGGCGAATTGGTATTGTGGGTCCGGAGTAAACCCCCCCCCCCTTCTAATAAACCGATTTAGTTCATTTTTATATCTCACTTTTCTCTCTATATTAACACTAAGAATACTAAGTTTCGTTGAAATATAACAAATATTACGGCTGACATAGTCAAATAAGTGTTTTGGGTTCGGGGTAAACCCCCCCTTCCGGTGGACCGACTTTGGTGGTTAACGAACTCGTTCAATCGTTTGCTAATTGAATGCTATATACCAAGTTTCGTGACGAAAAAACAAAAACTCTGGCCGCTATCGTGTTAACAGACATATATATATATATATATATATATATATATATATATCCATATATATATATATATATATATATATATATATATATATATATATATATATATATAGATGTATATAAATTTTAACGGGGGTCATTTTCGGTGTCTACTAGGTAGGATCGATAATGATTTGAAGAAATTTTTCAAAAATTCCGTCATGAGTCCAACCTCAATAGCTACTTTCCTTCGGAGGAAAGTGCTAAAACGAGATTTTGCATATTCAATATTTTGACATGGCAGGGACGATATAATAACTTGTTAAATGAAATAAATCAAAAGTTGCAAAAAAATGAATTCAGAAATATGAATTTAAGGCATGCACTTCACAACACTGAAGTATAAATAACAGCCTATCAACAATTTGGCTATTAACGCCGGGCTGTCTATAGGTTGCCACCCTTTTATAGTGCCAACGGCACGTGCTTGGTCACCCATTCAGGTACTGACCACGCCCGACGTTGCTTAACTTTTTGCTTTTAACAGCCTATCAACAATTTGGCTATTAACGCCGGGCTGTCTATAGGTTGCCACCCTTTTATAGTGCCAACGGCACGTGCTTGGTCACCCATTCAGGTACTGACCACGCCCGACGTTGCTTAACGTCGGTGATCAATGGGAACCGTTGTATTCAAGGTGGCTATGGTCGTTGGCAAGAAAAATAATTGTCTAGAAATAAACCATCCAACCTTATCTCTCATACAAATTCGAACCTTCGGTATTTTTCTGACCTGTAGTGTTTGAAACGTGGACCTTTCCCAACGACACTTCTGGATTGCGTCATAAGGTGGACGTCATAAGCGGGTTCCCTGCTCATGGAAGGGAAGTGGAAGCACGCTAAATGTGGTCTATTAGCGAGGACAGTGGATATTCGTACGGGTTATGTGGGTTCGATTCCCACCTGTAGCGGTGGGCCCGCTCAAAAAATCCTTGATACGCCAAGGGTGTTTAGAAAGGGCAACAATTTGTAGATAGGCCGGCGCTAATTTCCTCGAAGCAGATGCAATGTAAAAAAACAACATAAAAAACTTATTTAAATTATTATGTCAAATATCCAAGAGAAATCTCAAATTTCAACGTTAATGCCTAGGTAAAGTCATCAGTTGTTGTGATTCCATTAGTTGTTAAATGCTTTCTGTTAGTATGGATGTTTCTTTATTATTATTGTATTTTTTTTATCGATGCAGTTATACAACAATAATTTCTGTTGTATAACAAGGCTTAATTCAGTCTAGAGGTAAACTTTTTCGGTTATAAAAATGAAACTTAAGAGGTAAAGAAAATAAAATAATTTATTTCTTGTAATCTATTGTAATTTTATATCAAATACCTGTTAATCTAAATTGCTCTTTTTGATTAGTAATGCTCAATAATATTTTAAAATTAATTTCCATCAAATTTCAAATTGTATTATCCTGCCTAAATCAATTTCCGATGAAGTGACTTCCGTTACACCTTAGCATCCCCTGCGCCGAAACATTTTGCAACCCCCAGCTAAGAGGATAGTCAAATATTGTTTGCATATTGATTTGAAAATGTAATTTGACCTGCTGTAAATTTTGCAAGGCACCCGTTTATTCGAGACACTCCATAAGGATCTTGGGCGTGTTAATTCTCGCCTCTTGAATAATAAATCACTAGGTTTAACTCCTCCTAGTTTACTGAAATAATGCTATTCCAATTCATAGAAAGGTGATGTAGTAAACAATATCAGAGCTTGGATTGTATGATACGGGTCGTCATTAGATTGTTAGAAATGCTAATGTGTTATTGTTATCCTTAGTTACTAGTTTCTATCAATTACCTCAGATAACAGTGTATTTCACTATACAGGGTGATTCAGGTCTAAGTAGCTCAACTCTAGGAGGTGATTGTAGACATACAGGGTGATTCAGGTCTAAGTAGCTCAACTCTAGGAGGTGATTGTAGACATACAGGGTGATTCAGGTCTAAGTAGCCAAACTCTAGGAGGTAATTGTAGACATACAGGGTGATTCAGGTCTAAGTAGCTCAACTCTAGGAGGTAATTGTAGACATACAGGGTGATTCAGGTATAAGTAGCTCAACTCTAGGAGGCAATTGTAGACATACAGGGTGATTCAGGTCTAAGTAGCCAAACTCTAGGAGGTAATTGTAGACATACAGGGTGATTCAGGTCTAAGTAGCTCAACTCTAGGAGGTAATTGTAGACATACAGGGTGATTCAGGTCTAAGTAGCTCAACTCTAGGAGGTAATTGTAGACATACAGGGTGATTCAGGTCTAAGTAGTTCAACTCTAGGAGGCAATTTTAGACATACAGGGTGATTCAGGTCTAAGTAGCCAAACTGTAGGAGGTAATTGTAGACATACAGGGTGATTCAGGTCTAAGTAGCCAAACTCTAGGAGGTAATTGTAGACATACAGGGTGATTCAGGTCTAAGTAGCTCAACTCTAGGAGGCAATTGTAGACATACAGGGTGATTCAGGTCTAAGTAGCCAAACTCTAGGAGGTAATTGTAGACATACAGGGTGATTCAGGTCTAAGTAGCTCAACTCTAGGAGGCAATTGTAGACATACAGGGTGATTCAGGTCTAAGTAGCCAAACTCTAGGAGGTAATTGTAGACATACAGGGTGATTCAGGTCTAAGTAGCCAAACTCTAGGAGGTGATTGTAGACATAATTTCCAACAAAAAAAGTTCATTTCAAGTATGGTCCGATTCCCAAAGGAAAAGGAGCTATGTCCAATTTTCTGGGTTTTTTTACGTATTCATGATTTTTAATGAATAAGAAAGGTTTTCTCAAAAACTGTTCAAGATAATTAAATTCTAATTATCCTATCATAAAATAGACAAAATTTCCTTTAAAAAGACAGTAACTTAATTCACTAAAATCATTATTAAAATATACTTTCTGGACGTCCAATAACGCACTTCTGTTTTTATCAATGAATCAGAGTTTTTTCGCGATTTTTTTCCTCAGCCCACTAATGGACTACAGATTTAATACTTACACGAAAACTTCTACAATTAATAAGCATTAAATCCGTGCAAATAAAGTGGAGGTTTATTCAGGGATAAATTGAACGATTGGCTCCCTTTTGTCAAAAAAATGTGGAATGTAGTTTTGTTACTTTCAAATACCTTGTGTGAAGAAATTAAAAATTATTCATTTTTTTAATGGCCAAACTGTGGATATCCATTGTCCATTCCGGAAACAATAAATATAACTGAATGAAACGATTGGAAAAGTTTTTCATTTGAGAGATCTGTTATATTTCATGTTTTTCAGTTTTTCATTGATTTATCTTTGACATTTAACAGAGGACATTTAACTGCCCATGGATAGCATAATTAGAATTTAATTATCTTGAACAGTTTTTGAGAAAACCTTTCTTATTCATTAAAAATCATGACTACGTTAAAAAAACAGAAAATTGGGCATAGCTCCTTTTCCTTTCGGAATCGGGCTAAACTTGAAATGAACTTTTTTGTTGGAAATTATGTCTAGAATTACCTCCTAGAGTTTGGTTACTTAGACCTGAATCACCCTGTATATGTGATTTTTCATTTTAGCAATGTCTGAGAATGGTTTATTACAGGCTGAGGTGCAACAGAAAATATTCAACTTCCTACAAGATGAAGTATCAACACACTGTTTAGAACGGTTTAAATCATTAATATTATATTAATGCTATAAACATTGAATATACCTCATGTTATTTTTTTTTATTTTAAGGTTTAACGGCGTATCAACATTTAGGCTATTAACGCCGGCCTCATGTTATTGTTATTAATCTTGAATATATACATATACAGGGTGTCCCGCATTGAGATGTCATAACTTCACGAATTTATTATTCATATCATTTGTAGTTCAGGGATGCCAAAATGAGCGTTCTATTTGAAAATGTAGAGGAGCAACTCAAACTTTTATCTATTTTTTAAATTTAAACGGTTGTGACTCAGGGCTAATAACTTGTCTGTTATATTTTCCAATAATTCTGAATTCTTTCACCCTTGATTCCGAAGAGGCCCTCTATCCTTATTCAAGAGCAAAACATTTGTATACGTAGTGTGGGAACTGTTAGGGAATTCACCATTCCGTCACTACACATCCATTATCAGCTGGACAACAATCCATTTAAAACGAGCGTTAGTTAATATTGGGTAGATGGGCTTGTGCAATATACGTCAAGTAGAGTGGGAAGGATGGGACATCGCTCTCATTATCAGCTGGACAACTATCCATTTAAAACGAGAGTTAGTTAATATTGGGTAGATGGGCTTGTGCAATATACGTCAAGTAGTTTGGGAAGGATGGGACATCAACATCATTATCAGCTGGACAACAATCCATTTAAAACGAGAGTTAGTTAATATTTGGTACATTGGCTTGTGCAATATACGTCAAGTAGTTTGGGAAGGATGGGACATCGCTATCATTATCAGCTGGACAACAATCCATTTAAAACGAGAGTTAGTTAATATTGGGTAGATGGGCTTGTGCAATATACGTCAAGTAGTGGGGGAAGATGGGACATCGCTATCATTATCAGCTGGACAACAATCCATTTAAAACGGGAGTGAGTTAATATTTGGTAGATGGGCTTGTGCAATATACGTCAAGTAGTGGGGGAAGATGGGACATCGCTATCATTATCAGCTGGACAACAATCCATTTAAAACGGGAGTGAGTTAATATTTGGTAGAGGGGCTTGTGCAATATACGTCAAGTAGTGGGGGAAGATGGGACATCGCTATCATTATCAGCTGGACATCAATCCATTTAAAACGAGAGTGAGTTAATATTTGGTAGATGGGCTTGTGCAATATACGTCAAGTAGTGGGGGAAGATGGGACATCGCTATCATTATCAGCTGGACAACAATCCATTTAAAACGGGAGTGAGTTAATATTTGGTAGAGGGGCTTGTGCAATATACGTCAAGTAGTGGGGGAAGATGGGACATCGCTATCATTATCAGCTGGACAACAATCCATTTAAAACGGGAGTGAGTTAATATTTGGTAGATGGGCTTGTGCAATATACGTCAAGTAGTGGGGGAAGATGGGACATCGCTATCATTATCAGCTGGACAACAATCCATTTAAAACGGGAGTGAGTTAATATTTGGTAGATGGGCTTGTGCAATATACGTCAAGTAGTGGGGGAAGATGGGACATCGCTATCATTATCAGCTGGACAACAATCCATTTAAAACGGGAGTGAGTTAATATTTGGTAGATGGGCTTGTGCAATATACGTCAAGTAGTGGGGGAAGATGGGACATCGCTATCATTATCAGCTGGACAACAATCCATTTAAAACGGAAGTGAGTTAATATTTGGTAGATGGGCTTGTGCAATATACGTCAAATAGTGGGGGAAGGATGGGACATCGCTATCATCATCAGCTGGACAACAATCCATTTAAAACGGGAGTGAGTTAATATTTGGTAGATGGGCTTGTGCAATATACGTCAAGTAGTGGGGGAAGATGGGACATCGCTATCATTATCAGCTGGACAACAATCCATTTAAAACGGAAGTGAGTTAATATTTGGTAGATGGGCTTGTGCAATATACGTCAAGTAGTGGGGGAAGATGGGACATCGCTATCATTATCAGCTGGACATCAATCCATTTAAAACGGGAGTGAGTTAATATTGGGTAGATGGGCTTGTGCAATATACGTCAAATAGTGGGGGAAGGATGGGACATCGCTATCATTATCAGCTGGACAACAATCCATTTAAAACGAGAGTGAGTTAATATTTGGTAGATGGGCTTGTGCAATATACGTCAAGTAGTGGGGGAAGATGGGACATCGCTATCATTATCAGCTGGACAACAATCCATTTAAAACGGAAGTGAGTTAATATTTGGTAGATGGGCTTGTGCAATATACGTCAAATAGTGGGGGAAGGATGGGACATCGCTATCATCATCAGCTGGACAACAATCCATTTAAAACGGGAGTGAGTTAATATTTGGTAGATGGGCTTGTGCAATATACGTCAAGTAGTGGGGGAAGATGGGACATCGCTATCATTATCAGCTGGACAACAATCCATTTAAAACGGAAGTGAGTTAATATTTGGTAGAGGGGCTTGTGCAATATACGTCAAGTAGTGGGGGAAGATGGGACATCGCTATCATTATCAGCTGGACAACAATCCATTTAAAACGGGAGTGAGTTAATATTTGGTAGATGGGCTTGTGCAATATACGTCAAGTAGTGGGGGAAGATGGGACATCGCTATCATCATCAGCTGGACAACAATCCATTTAAAACGGAAGTGAGTTAATATTTGGTAGATGGGCTTGTGCAATATACGTCAAATAGTGGGGGAAGGATGGGACATCGCTATCATCATCAGCTGGACAACAATCCATTTAAAACGGGAGTGAGTTAATATTTGGTAGATGGGCTTGTGCAATATACGTCAAGTAGTGGGGGAAGATGGGACATCGCTATCATTATCAGCTGGACAACAATCCATTTAAAACGGGAGTGAGTTAATATTTGGTAGATGGGCTTGTGCAATATACGTCAAGTAGTGGGGGAAGATGGGACATCGCTATCATTATCAGCTGGACAACAATCCATTTAAAACGGGAGTGAGTTAATATTTGGTAGATGGGCTTGTGCAATATACGTCAAGTAGTGGGGGAAGATGGGACATCGCTATCATTATCAGCTGGACAACAATCCATTTAAAACGGGAGTGAGTTAATATTTGGTAGATGGGCTTGTGCAATATACGTCAAGTAGTGGGGGAAGATGGGACATCGCTATCATTATCAGCTGGACAACAATGCATTTAAAACGGGAGTGAGTTAATATTTGGTAGATGGGCTTGTGCAATATACGTCAAGTAGTGGGGCAAGGATGGGACATCGCTATCATTATCAGCTGGACAACAATCCATTTAAAACGGGAGTGAGTTAATATTTGGTAGATGGGCTTGTGCAATATACGTCAAGTAGTGGGGGAAGATGGGACATCGCTATCATTATCAGCTGGACAACAATCCATTTAAAACGAGAGTGAGTTAATATTTGGTAGATGGGCTTGTGCAATATACGTCAAGTAGTGGGGGAAGATGGGACATCGCTATCATTATCAGCTGGACAACAATCCATTTAAAACGGGAGTGAGTTAATATTTGGTAGATGGGCTTGTGCAATATACGTCAAGTAGTTTGGGAAGGATGGGACATCGCTATCATTATCAGCTGGACAACAATCCATTTAAAACGAGAGTGAGTTAATATTTGGTAGATGGGCTTGTGCAATATACGTCAAGTAGTGTGGGAAGGATGGGACATCGCTATCATTATCAGCTGGACAACAATCCATTTAAAACGGGAGTGAGTTAATATTTGGTAGATGGGCTTGTGCAATATACGTCAAGTAGTGGGGGAAGATGGGACATCGCTATCATTATCAGCTGGACAACAATCCATTTAAAACGAGAGTGAGTTAATATTTGGTAGATGGACTTGTGCAATATACGTCAAGTAGTGTGGGAAGGATGGGACATCGCTATCATTATCAGCTGGACAACAATCCATTTAAAACGAGAGTGAGTTAATATTTGGTAGAAGGGCTTGTGCAATATACGTCAAGTAGTGGGGGAAGATGGGACATCGCCATCATTATCAGCTGGACAACAATCCATTTAAAACGGGAGTGAGTTAATATTGGGTAGATGGGCTTGTGCAATATACGTCAAGTAGTGGGGGAAGATGGGACATCGCTATCATTATCAGCTGGACAACAATCCATTTAAAACGAGAGTGAGTTAATATTTGGTAGATGGGCTTGTGCAATATACGTCAAGTAGTGGGGGAAGATGGGACATCGCTATCATTATCAACTGGACAACAATCCATTTAAAACGGGAGTGAGTTAATATTGGGTAGATGGGCTTGTGCAATATACGTCAAGTAGTGGGGGAAGGATGGGACATCGCTATCATTATCAGCTGGACAACAATCCATTTAAAACGAGAGTGAGTTAATATTTGGTAGATGGGCTTGTGCAATATACGTCAAGTAGTGGGGGAAGATGGGACATCGCTATCATTATCAGCTGGACAACAATGCATTTAAAACGGGAGTTATTTAATATTTGGTAGATGGGCTTGTGCAATATACGTCAAGTAGTGGGGGAAGATGGGACATCGCTATCATTATCAGCTGGACAACAATCCATTTAAAACGGGAGTGAGGTAATATTTGGTAGATGGGCTTGTGCAATATACGTCAAGTAGTGGGGGAAGATGGGACATCGCTATCATTATCAGCTGGACAACAATCCATTTAAAACGGGAGTGAGTTAATATTTGGTAGATGGGCTTGTGCAATATACGTCAAGTAGTGGGGGAAGATGGGACATCGCTATCATTATCAGCTGGACAACAATCCATTTAAAACGGAAGTGAGTTAATATTTGGTAGATGGGCTTGTGCAATATACGTCAAATAGTGGGGGAAGGATAGGACATCGCTATCATCATCAGCTGGACAACAATCCATTTAAAACGGGAGTGAGTTAATATTTGGTAGATGGGCTTGTGCAATATACGTCAAGTAGTGGGGGAAGATGGGACATCGCTATCATTATCAGCTGGACAACAATCCATTTAAAACGGAAGTGAGTTAATATTTGGTAGATGGGCTTGTGCAATATACGTCAAGTAGTGGGGGAAGATGGGACATCGCTATCATTATCAGCTGGACATCAATCCATTTAAAACGGGAGTGAGTTAATATTGGGTAGATGGGCTTGTGCAATATACGTCAAATAGTGGGGGAAGGATGGGACATCGCTATCATTATCAGCTGGACAACAATCCATTTAAAACGAGAGTGAGTTAATATTTGGTAGATGGGCTTGTGCAATATACGTCAAGTAGTGGGGGAAGATGGGACATCGCTATCATTATCAGCTGGACAACAATCCATTTAAAACGGAAGTGAGTTAATATTTGGTAGATGGGCTTGTGCAATATACGTCAAATAGTGGGGGAAGGATGGGACATCGCTATCATCATCAGCTGGACAACAATCCATTTAAAACGGGAGTGAGTTAATATTTGGTAGATGGGCTTGTGCAATATACGTCAAGTAGTGGGGGAAGATGGGACATCGCTATCATTATCAGCTGGACAACAATCCATTTAAAACGGAAGTGAGTTAATATTTGGTAGAGGGGCTTGTGCAATATACGTCAAGTAGTGGGGGAAGATGGGACATCGCTATCATTATCAGCTGGACAACAATCCATTTAAAACGGGAGTGAGTTAATATTTGGTAGATGGGCTTGTGCAATATACGTCAAGTAGTGGGGGAAGATGGGACATCGCTATCATCATCAGCTGGACAACAATCCATTTAAAACGGAAGTGAGTTAATATTTGGTAGATGGGCTTGTGCAATATACGTCAAATAGTGGGGGAAGGATGGGACATCGCTATCATCATCAGCTGGACAACAATCCATTTAAAACGGGAGTGAGTTAATATTTGGTAGATGGGCTTGTGCAATATACGTCAAGTAGTGGGGGAAGATGGGACATCGCTATCATTATCAGCTGGACAACAATCCATTTAAAACGGGAGTGAGTTAATATTTGGTAGATGGGCTTGTGCAATATACGTCAAGTAGTGGGGGAAGATGGGACATCGCTATCATTATCAGCTGGACAACAATCCATTTAAAACGGAAGTGAGTTAATATTTGGTTGAGGGGCTTGTGCAATATACGTCAAGTAGTGGGGGAAGATGGGACATCGCTATCATTATCAGCTGGACAACAATGCATTTAAAACGGGAGTTATTTAATATTTGGTAGATGGGCTTGTGCAATATACGTCAAGTAGTGGGGGAAGATGGGACATCGCTATCATTATCAGCTGGACAACAATCCATTTAAAACGGGAGTGAGTTAATATTTGGTAGATGGGCTTGTGCAATATACGTCAAGTAGTGGGGGAAGATGGGACATCGCTATCATTATCAGCTGGACAACAATCCATTTAAAACGGGAGTGAGTTAATATTTGGTAGATGGGCTTGTGCAATATACGTCAAGTAGTGGGGGAAGATGGGACATCGCTATCATTATCAGCTGGACAACAATGCATTTAAAACGGGAGTGAGTTAATATTTGGTAGATGGGCTTGTGCAATATACGTCAAGTAGTGGGGCAAGGATGGGACATCGCTATCATTATCAGCTGGACAACAATCCATTTAAAACGGGAGTGAGTTAATATTTGGTAGATGGGCTTGTGCAATATACGTCAAGTAGTGGGGGAAGATGGGACATCGCTATCATTATCAGCTGGACAACAATCCATTTAAAACGAGAGTGAGTTAATATTTGGTAGATGGGCTTGTGCAATATACGTCAAGTAGTGGGGGAAGATGGGACATCGCTATCATTATCAGCTGGACAACAATCCATTTAAAACGGGAGTGAGTTAATATTTGGTAGATGGGCTTGTGCAATATACGTCAAGTAGTTTGGGAAGGATGGGACATCGCTATCATTATCAGCTGGACAACAATCCATTTAAAACGAGAGTGAGTTAATATTTGGTAGATGGGCTTGTGCAATATACGTCAAGTAGTGTGGGAAGGATGGGACATCGCTATCATTATCAGCTGGACAACAATCCATTTAAAACGGGAGTGAGTTAATATTTGGTAGATGGGCTTGTGCAATATACGTCAAGTAGTGGGGGAAGATGGGACATCGCTATCATTATCAGCTGGACAACAATCCATTTAAAACGAGAGTGAGTTAATATTTGGTAGATGGACTTGTGCAATATACGTCAAGTAGTGTGGGAAGGATGGGACATCGGTATCATTATCAGCTAGACAACAATCCATTTAAAACGGGAGTGAGTTAATATTTGGTAGAAGGGCTTGTGCAATATACGTCAAGTAGTGGGGGAAGATGGGACATCGCCATCATTATCAGCTGGACAACAATCCATTTAAAACGGGAGTGAGTTAATATTGGGTAGATGGGCTTGTGCAATATACGTCAAGTAGTGGGGGAAGATGGGACATCGCTATCATTATCAGCTGGACAACAATCCATTTAAAACGAGAGTGAGTTAATATTTGGTAGATGGGCTTGTGCAATATACGTCAAGTAGTGGGGGAAGATGGGACATCGCTATCATTATCAACTGGACAACAATCCATTTAAAACGGGAGTGAGTTAATATTGGGTAGATGGGCTTGTGCAATATACGTCAAGTAGTGGGGGAAGGATGGGACATCGCTATCATTATCAGCTGGACAACAATCCATTTAAAACGAGAGTGAGTTAATATTTGGTAGATGGGCTTGTGCAATATACGTCAAGTAGTGGGGGAAGATGGGACATCGCTATCATTATCAGCTGGACAACAATGCATTTAAAACGGGAGTTATTTAATATTTGGTAGATGGGCTTGTGCAATATACGTCAAGTAGTGGGGGAAGATGGGACATCGCTATCATTATCAGCTGGACAACAATCCATTTAAAACGGGAGTGAGGTAATATTTGGTAGATGGGCTTGTGCAATATACGTCAAGTAGTGGGGGAAGATGGGCCATCGCTATCATTATCAGCTGGACAACAATCCATTTAAAACGGGAGTTATTTAATATTTGGTAGATAGGCTTGTGCAATATACGTCAAGTAGTGGGGGAAGATGGGACATCGCTATCATTATCAGCTGGACAACAATCCATTTAAAACGGGAGTGAGGTAATATTTGGTAGATGGGCTTGTGCAATATACTTCAAGTAGTTTGGGAAGGATGGGACATCGCTATCATTATCAGCTGGACAACAATCCATTTAAAACGAGAGTTAGTTAATATTTGGTAGATGGGCTTGTGCAATATACGTCAAGTAGTGGGGGAAGATGGGCCATCGCTATCATTATCAGCTGGACAACAATCCATTTAAAACGGGAGTTATTTAATATTTGGTAGATAGGCTTGTGCAATATACGTCAAGTAGTGGGGGAAGATGGGACATCGCTATCATTATCAGCTGGACAACAATCCATTTAAAACGGGAGTGAGGTAATATTTGGTAGATGGGCTTGTGCAATATACGTCAAATAGTGGGGGAAGGATGGGACATCGCTATCATCATCAGCTGGACAACAATCCATTTAAAACGGGAGTGAGTTAATATTTGGTAGATGGGCTTGTGCAATATACGTCAAGTAGTGGGGGAAGATGGGACATCGCTATCATTATCAGCTGGACAACAATCCATTTAAAACGGAAGTGAGTTAATATTTGGTAGAGGGGCTTGTGCAATATACGTCAAGTAGTGGGGGAAGATGGGACATCGCTATCATTATCAGCTGGACAACAATCCATTTAAAACGGGAGTGAGTTAATATTTGGTAGATGGGCTTGTGCAATATACGTCAAGTAGTGGGGGAAGATGGGACATCGCTATCATCATCAGCTGGACAACAATCCATTTAAAACGGAAGTGAGTTAATATTTGGTAGATGGGCTTGTGCAATATACGTCAAATAGTGGGGGAAGGATGGGACATCGCTATCATCATCAGCTGGACAACAATCCATTTAAAACGGGAGTGAGTTAATATTTGGTAGATGGGCTTGTGCAATATACGTCAAGTAGTGGGGGAAGATGGGACATCGCTATCATTATCAGCTGGACAACAATCCATTTAAAACGGGAGTGAGTTAATATTTGGTAGATGGGCTTGTGCAATATACGTCAAGTAGTGGGGGAAGATGGGACATCGCTATCATTATCAGCTGGACAACAATCCATTTAAAACGGGAGTGAGTTAATATTTGGTAGATGGGCTTGTGCAATATACGTCAAGTAGTGGGGGAAGATGGGACATCGCTATCATTATCAGCTGGACAACAATCCATTTAAAACGGGAGTGAGTTAATATTTGGTAGATGGGCTTGTGCAATATACGTCAAGTAGTGGGGGAAGATGGGACATCGCTATCATTATCAGCTGGACAACAATCCATTTAAAACGGGAGTGAGTTAATATTTGGTAGATGGGCTTGTGCAATATACGTCAAGTAGTGGGGGAAGATGGGACATCGCTATCATTATCAGCTGGACAACAATGCATTTAAAACGGGAGTGAGTTAATATTTGGTAGATGGGCTTGTGCAATATACGTCAAGTAGTGGGGCAAGGATGGGACATCGCTATCATTATCAGCTGGACAACAATCCATTTAAAACGGGAGTGAGTTAATATTTGGTAGATGGGCTTGTGCAATATACGTCAAGTAGTGGGGGAAGATGGGACATCGCTATCATTATCAGCTGGACAACAATCCATTTAAAACGAGAGTGAGTTAATATTTGGTAGATGGGCTTGTGCAATATACGTCAAGTAGTGGGGGAAGATGGGACATCGCTATCATTATCAGCTGGACAACAATCCATTTAAAACGGGAGTGAGTTAATATTTGGTAGATGGGCTTGTGCAATATACGTCAAGTAGTTTGGGAAGGATGGGACATCGCTATCATTATCAGCTGGACAACAATCCATTTAAAACGAGAGTGAGTTAATATTTGGTAGATGGGCTTGTGCAATATACGTCAAGTAGTGTGGGAAGGATGGGACATCGCTATCATTATCAGCTGGACAACAATCCATTTAAAACGGGAGTGAGTTAATATTTGGTAGATGGGCTTGTGCAATATACGTCAAGTAGTGGGGGAAGATGGGACATCGCTATCATTATCAGCTGGACAACAATCCATTTAAAACGAGAGTGAGTTAATATTTGGTAGATGGACTTGTGCAATATACGTCAAGTAGTGTGGGAAGGATGGGACATCGCTATCATTATCAGCTGGACAACAATCCATTTAAAACGAGAGTGAGTTAATATTTGGTAGAAGGGCTTGTGCAATATACGTCAAGTAGTGGGGGAAGATGGGACATCGCCATCATTATCAGCTGGACAACAATCCATTTAAAACGGGAGTGAGTTAATATTGGGTAGATGGGCTTGTGCAATATACGTCAAGTAGTGGGGGAAGATGGGACATCGCTATCATTATCAGCTGGACAACAATCCATTTAAAACGAGAGTGAGTTAATATTTGGTAGATGGGCTTGTGCAATATACGTCAAGTAGTGGGGGAAGATGGGACATCGCTATCATTATCAACTGGACAACAATCCATTTAAAACGGGAGTGAGTTAATATTGGGTAGATGGGCTTGTGCAATATACGTCAAGTAGTGGGGGAAGGATGGGACATCGCTATCATTATCAGCTGGACAACAATCCATTTAAAACGAGAGTGAGTTAATATTTGGTAGATGGGCTTGTGCAATATACGTCAAGTAGTGGGGGAAGATGGGACATCGCTATCATTATCAGCTGGACAACAATGCATTTAAAACGGGAGTTATTTAATATTTGGTAGATGGGCTTGTGCAATATACGTCAAGTAGTGGGGGAAGATGGGACATCGCTATCATTATCAGCTGGACAACAATCCATTTAAAACGGGAGTGAGGTAATATTTGGTAGATGGGCTTGTGCAATATACGTCAAGTAGTGGGGGAAGATGGGACATCGCTATCATTATCAGCTGGACAACAATCCATTTAAAACGGGAGTGAGTTAATATTTGGTAGATGGGCTTGTGCAATATACGTCAAGTAGTGGGGGAAGATGGGACATCGCTATCATTATCAGCTGGACAACAATCCATTTAAAACGGAAGTGAGTTAATATTTGGTAGATGGGCTTGTGCAATATACGTCAAATAGTGGGGGAAGGATGGGACATCGCTATCATCATCAGCTGGACAACAATCCATTTAAAACGGGAGTGAGTTAATATTTGGTAGATGGGCTTGTGCAATATACGTCAAGTAGTGGGGGAAGATGGGACATCGCTATCATTATCAGCTGGACAACAATCCATTTAAAACGGAAGTGAGTTAATATTTGGTAGATGGGCTTGTGCAATATACGTCAAGTAGTGGGGGAAGATGGGACATCGCTATCATTATCAGCTGGACATCAATCCATTTAAAACGGGAGTGAGTTAATATTGGGTAGATGGGCTTGTGCAATATACGTCAAATAGTGGGGGAAGGATGGGACATCGCTATCATTATCAGCTGGACAACAATCCATTTAAAACGAGAGTGAGTTAATATTTGGTAGATGGGCTTGTGCAATATACGTCAAGTAGTGGGGGAAGATGGGACATCGCTATCATTATCAGCTGGACAACAATCCATTTAAAACGGAAGTGAGTTAATATTTGGTAGATGGGCTTGTGCAATATACGTCAAATAGTGGGGGAAGGATGGGACATCGCTATCATCATCAGCTGGACAACAATCCATTTAAAACGGGAGTGAGTTAATATTTGGTAGATGGGCTTGTGCAATATACGTCAAGTAGTGGGGGAAGATGGGACATCGCTATCATTATCAGCTGGACAACAATCCATTTAAAACGGAAGTGAGTTAATATTTGGTAGAGGGGCTTGTGCAATATACGTCAAGTAGTGGGGGAAGATGGGACATCGCTATCATTATCAGCTGGACAACAATCCATTTAAAACGGGAGTGAGTTAATATTTGGTAGATGGGCTTGTGCAATATACGTCAAGTAGTGGGGGAAGATGGGACATCGCTATCATCATCAGCTGGACAACAATCCATTTAAAACGGAAGTGAGTTAATATTTGGTAGATGGGCTTGTGCAATATACGTCAAATAGTGGGGGAAGGATGGGACATCGCTATCATCATCAGCTGGACAACAATCCATTTAAAACGGGAGTGAGTTAATATTTGGTAGATGGGCTTGTGCAATATACGTCAAGTAGTGGGGGAAGATGGGACATCGCTATCATTATCAGCTGGACAACAATCCATTTAAAACGGGAGTGAGTTAATATTTGGTAGATGGGCTTGTGCAATATACGTCAAGTAGTGGGGGAAGATGGGACATCGCTATCATTATCAGCTGGACAACAATCCATTTAAAACGGAAGTGAGTTAATATTTGGTTGAGGGGCTTGTGCAATATACGTCAAGTAGTGGGGGAAGATGGGACATCGCTATCATTATCAGCTGGACAACAATGCATTTAAAACGGGAGTTATTTAATATTTGGTAGATGGGCTTGTGCAATATACGTCAAGTAGTGGGGGAAGATGGGACATCGCTATCATTATCAGCTGGACAACAATCCATTTAAAACGGGAGTGAGTTAATATTTGGTAGATGGGCTTGTGCAATATACGTCAAGTAGTGGGGGAAGATGGGACATCGCTATCATTATCAGCTGGACAACAATCCATTTAAAACGGGAGTGAGTTAATATTTGGTAGATGGGCTTGTGCAATATACGTCAAGTAGTGGGGGAAGATGGGACATCGCTATCATTATCAGCTGGACAACAATGCATTTAAAACGGGAGTGAGTTAATATTTGGTAGATGGGCTTGTGCAATATACGTCAAGTAGTGGGGCAAGGATGGGACATCGCTATCATTATCAGCTGGACAACAATCCATTTAAAACGGGAGTGAGTTAATATTTGGTAGATGGGCTTGTGCAATATACGTCAAGTAGTGGGGGAAGATGGGACATCGCTATCATTATCAGCTGGACAACAATCCATTTAAAACGAGAGTGAGTTAATATTTGGTAGATGGGCTTGTGCAATATACGTCAAGTAGTGGGGGAAGATGGGACATCGCTATCATTATCAGCTGGACAACAATCCATTTAAAACGGGAGTGAGTTAATATTTGGTAGATGGGCTTGTGCAATATACGTCAAGTAGTTTGGGAAGGATGGGACATCGCTATCATTATCAGCTGGACAACAATCCATTTAAAACGAGAGTGAGTTAATATTTGGTAGATGGGCTTGTGCAATATACGTCAAGTAGTGTGGGAAGGATGGGACATCGCTATCATTATCAGCTGGACAACAATCCATTTAAAACGGGAGTGAGTTAATATTTGGTAGATGGGCTTGTGCAATATACGTCAAGTAGTGGGGGAAGATGGGACATCGCTATCATTATCAGCTGGACAACAATCCATTTAAAACGAGAGTGAGTTAATATTTGGTAGATGGACTTGTGCAATATACGTCAAGTAGTGTGGGAAGGATGGGACATCGGTATCATTATCAGCTGGACAACAATCCATTTAAAACGGGAGTGAGTTAATATTTGGTAGAAGGGCTTGTGCAATATACTTCAAGTAGTGGGGGAAGATGGGACATCGCCATCATTATCAGCTGGACAACAATCCATTTAAAACGGGAGTGAGTTAATATTGGGTAGATGGGCTTGTGCAATATACGTCAAGTAGTGGGGGAAGATGGGACATCGCTATCATTATCAGCTGGACAACAATCCATTTAAAACGAGAGTGAGTTAATATTTGGTAGATGGGCTTGTGCAATATACGTCAAGTAGTGGGGGAAGATGGGACATCGCTATCATTATCAACTGGACAACAATCCATTTAAAACGGGAGTGAGTTAATATTGGGTAGATGGGCTTGTGCAATATACGTCAAGTAGTGGGGGAAGGATGGGACATCGCTATCATTATCAGCTGGACAACAATCCATTTAAAACGAGAGTGAGTTAATATTTGGTAGATGGGCTTGTGCAATATACGTCAAGTAGTGGGGGAAGATGGGACATCGCTATCATTATCAGCTGGACAACAATGCATTTAAAACGGGAGTTATTTAATATTTGGTAGATGGGCTTGTGCAATATACGTCAAGTAGTGGGGGAAGATGGGACATCGCTATCATTATCAGCTGGACAACAATCCATTTAAAACGGGAGTGAGGTAATATTTGGTAGATGGGCTTGTGCAATATACGTCAAGTAGTGGGGGAAGATGGGCCATCGCTATCATTATCAGCTGGACAACAATCCATTTAAAACGGGAGTTATTTAATATTTGGTAGATAGGCTTGTGCAATATACGTCAAGTAGTGGGGGAAGATGGGACATCGCTATCATTATCAGCTGGACAACAATCCATTTAAAACGGGAGTGAGGTAATATTTGGTAGATGGGCTTGTGCAATATACTTCAAGTAGTTTGGGAAGGATGGGACATCGCTATCATTATCAGCTGGACAACAATCCATTTAAAACGGGAGTGAGTTAATATTTGGTAGATGGGCTTGTGCAATATACGTCAAGTAGTGGGGGAAGATGGGCCATCGCTATCATTATCAACTGGACAACAATCCATTTAAAACGAGAGTTAGTTAATATTTGGTAGATGGGCTTGTGCAATATACGTTAAGTAGTGTGGGAAGGATGGGACATCGCCATAATCGTGTGAAATTAATGAATTTGTTCATAATGGCTCCTTCGTGCTAAAGCACATTCATTGGTTTTGAATTAGGAATCAGAAAAAAATAGATTTAAATCGTTTTTTTTTTCGAATACTACGAGATACCATTTTGAAGCTTATTAATTAATACACCTTTTGAGGCTGAGGCAAACCTCTAAGTCTAAAAATAGCTGATTAAGAAAATATTGAATAATTTAATGAAACAATAGTATCGAACGTTATCATATATATGGCTTTTAATATAGCTCTTAATTGACCCGGTAATATTTCAATAACGGCTGTTTCTTATTGGAAATTTAATTTAGATTCTAAAAATGCGGTCGTTATTTACGATAAATTGATTAGAAATCCCAAAACCACAGTTTTTCTTTTAAAAAACACATATTTGAATATTTTTTAAAATAGACAAAAGTTTGAGTAGCTCTGCTACATTTTCAGATAGAACGCTCATTTTTGCGTCACTGAACTAAAAATTAGTTGCAAAATAAACCCCTAAAGTTATGACATTGTAATGCGGGACACCCTGTATATAGTGTCCTTATTGGTCCACGGCCGTAAATTGTTAAATAGTGGAATGTTATAAACCGTGAAGAGCCTGCTATTTTCTCTGAATACACAAAGCAATTTCTTTCTCTCTAATAAAAGTTTATAGTTTCTCACTGCTTCTGCAGATTAACTATTGATTGTCAGGATTTTAAGGATCCTTAATCTACAATAAATCCTTATTAAATAGGAAGTAAGGATAATAGGTCGTTACATTCCTCCTTCCTTAAGGAGAACCAGGAAATCCTCATTAGCTTGATACTTATTAAAGGAAATGTAAGATTCACATAAATTCTGATCAAGCTGATCTTTATATTTTAAATACTTTTTTTATTTATTTTTGCAATCCATCGAAAGCAAACCTATTCTAGCAGTTGGGGGCTCTTTTATGGAGTCCATCATTGGGACTGGTTCCGACAACAGAAAATTAGGACTTCTTAAGGAGGCTGCATAATATCCTTCTAATTGGGCGTAGACAAATAATTATAAACATTTGGTTAAAATATATTCTGAATAAAAAAAAACAGCAATATTATTTTTATTTTATTATATTCGTATCCAATGATGAGTTAAATTAAAATTAATGTCATACTAAATATATTATTTAAGTAAATTTTGTATATTTACTTAGGTATATAAATTCTAATTAATAGGTATAATAAATATTTCAAATTGACATATTCTTCTTCAAACTATTGGTATTCTTTTTTTTTAAATTTGTATATTAATATTACAAAAAAACTATGTTTTTGTCTTACCGTTAAGTAATCCGTTTCCTGGCAAATGGAGTATATTTATGGACGGTCTAAGGATTATTTTGCTTTTAAATTAATACAACACAGATTTTTTCGGAAGTTATGGCATCGAGTGGGATTCTTAAAAATACATGACCAAAATTATGTTTAATTTATTAAACTCATATTATGCATTAAAACATCAATCATATATATATATATATATATATATATATATATATATATATATATATATATATAGCGTGCATATAAGCTTTACAAAGTTAAAGTTGATAAATGCATCAAATTGACATTTGCTCCGTCGAACTGACTATTTTATTTTTTGATTTTTTTTCAATTTTTATGTATATATCACAGAAACTTTTAATTGCTTCGAATGCTACTTATTCAATTTGCTACTCAATTCATTAGTGACGTCAATATTTGTGAATAGCTTATTAGTTATTGAATGTAGGAAAATGTAGTAGAGTAATGGTAAAAGAAACTCAATAACACAAATCGCCAACAGCCATATTCACGTTGAATGCACAGGTTCCCGTAGATCACCGAAGTTAAGCAACGTCGGGCGTGGTCAGTACCTGAATAGGTGACCGACCGCGTGCTGTTAGCATTAGAAAAGGGTGGCAACCAATAGATAGCCCGGTGTTACGATTATATACTGTTAAACACACACATATCCAAAAGATCCCCGAAACAACCACCAAAATTCCCATCTGACTGCCACCTGTTCGTGTATTACCTCAACAAACCATTAGGTGTGCTAAAGTTTTACTCAACAACAGAAATTGCATGCAACAACTGCCATAGCCATGTTGAATGAACCGGTTCTTGTGGACACCGAAGCTAAGGGAGAACGTCGGGCTTAGTCAGTACCTGAATGGGTGACCGACCACGTGCTATTGTGATTATAAAAGGTGTTAATCGTTGATGCACTCTTATACACACACGAACCCAAAATATCCCTGAAACATCCACCAATATCCCCACCTGACTGCCACCTGTTCTCCCACCTGTTCCTGTACTACCACGGCAACCCCCTCCCCCTGAAGACTATCTGAGGTTTAGGCGGGAATAACATTAAACCACCACCTGTGAGTAATTGCAGTTCCCGACAAGCTCTTACTCTCTGAGATTTATTGGTGACAACCCTAGGTGTTATCTACGATATACGGCAGTCTTCACGCACTCACACTGTCTAGAATAACATACACTCACTATCTAACTACTTTGTATCATGCACTTAGAAACACATTAATTCATAGTCTGGTAATTAAATTAACTTCCAAAGAAATAGATTGATTCTGATGACATTTTCAAAATCTCAATCAAATTTCCTATAAGATCTCATGGAACATTAACAATAAAAAAATCTTTATTTCGTCATAAGTCGTGTTCTTGTGCCTCAATAACTCAATTGAGTCTTAGGGTGGGTTTACACTTGCTAGTTATTGCAGGATATTTCTATCAGAGAGAAATTGCGACTATTGAAACCCATGTAAAATGTATGTCGGCAATAAATTCTACCATGAGCAATTTATTGCAGACATACATTTTACATGGGTTTTCAATAGTCGCAATTTCTCTCTGATAGAAATATCCTGCAATAACTATCAAGTGTAAACCCAACCTTAGAAACAGAACTATCGCACTCAAAACACAACTTCTACTGCTTGCCGGTATATAAGTACTGGCAAGTATGCGCGGTGATTCATAGGTGCCGCGTCACCGCGGTGCGACTGTCTGGCTCTACCCCACCCCTTGCTTCAAGCTGACGCTTGACGTGTTAAAATTGTCTTTATTATTTCACATATAACAACAATTCCAACCAGGTTTTAGTTATATTTAAGGTTTAAACCATGAACCACACAAATGTCAAACTACTGCAAAATGTGCAAAAATTTACGACTTTTAGGCTTTGTGCGGTCTAGTGCGAGAGGAATTTTCGAAATAATTATTCTATCGTTTTTTGTGCTTATTTTTAGTGGAATTTTAACTTGCAACGTAGAATAAAAGTGTTTTAGGTTACTTTAATATTTTTGTAAAAATTGACTTTTCTAGTAAATTTTCTAAACTTTAGGCCTTGTGCGGGAGACCTAAACATTTTTTTAAAAATAAAAAAAAATTTGTGGTACAATGTGGGGCCTAGTAGCAACTTTTTTTCAACATGGAATTTGGAAACAAAAAAAAAGTTGA
>OX328126.1:99777846-99790346 GCA_946811695.1 Gonocerus acuteangulatus
GTTGCTAAATGGATTTTACAACTATTAAAGCCTTTAGTTGCTAATAGTTTGAAAGGATAATAAATTAAAAGATGAAATCCATCTATAGTTGTTTACAATCCAAACACCTACTAGCATTATAATTCACACAATCCCCAACTTTTCGATGTCTACTTAAGCCCGAAGTTGCTAAATGGATTTTACAACTATTAAAGCCTTTAGTTGCTAATAGTTTGAAAGGATAATAAATTAAAAGATGAAATCCATCTATAGTTGTTTACAATCCAAACATCTACTAGCATTATAATTCACACAATCCCCAACTTTTCGATGTCTACTTAAGCCCGAAGTTGCTAAATGGATTTTACAACTATTAAAGCCTTTAGTTGCTAATAGTTTGAAAGGATAATAAATTAAAAGATGAAATCCATCTATAGTTGTTTACAATCCAAACATCTACTAGCATTATAATTCACACAATCCCCAACTTTTCGATGTCTACTTAAGCCCGAAGTTGCTAAATGGATTTTACAACTATTAAAGCCTTTAGTTCCTATTAGTTTAAAATAGTCCATGAGCCAGCAACGCACTTTTCATGAAGTGTTTTGTGCACCATGAAATGTTGCTATAATATACCTCTTGGGTTGATAAGAAGGTAAGTATGTGTTTCCTGGACATACCTTGGAACACCAGGTACTGCGCATAGGGGAAAACAATATTTCCGAAAAATAGAGTTTTTATCAGAAGCCAACTATCTTTAATGTAAAATGAAGACAATTTTACAATGATTAATAAATATTTCAGGCACTTTTAAGGGGTATAACACGTAAAAAAAAAGAACTTAATTGTTTTTATTCTTATATTAAATGAGAGTTTTATTCGCGTTGCCATTTAAACCGGAACAGCTGTACAAGATCATATGAGCAAAAACCAATGAGAGCGCAGAGAATAAGCACAACTGCGCGGTGCTGTCATTCACTCTTACGGTTACGCGCAGTGTATTGTAGTCTATCATATTCAACATTTATTTTTATGTTTCCTGATAATTATACACCACAAAAGTGTCTGCCCTTTTGTAATTATTTTCAAATATTTTTACTGAAGACGCTGTTTAAATCGCAGCGTGAATAAAGCACTTCATTTAATATTAAAAATAAAAACTAGCTACTTAGTTTTTTTTTATTATTATCATTTTAACCCCCTTAAAAGTACCTGCCTTATTTAATGCTTTATTGGTTTCTGAATAAAACTCTATTTTTGGGCAATATTGTTTTGCACCTTTCCCCTATGCGCAGTACCTGGTGTTCCAAGGTATGTCCAGGAAACACATATTTACCTTCTTATCTACCCAAAAGGTACATTATAGCAAAATTTCAGGGTGCATAAAACACTTCATGAAAAGTGTGTTGCCAGCTCTCGGTCTAAAAGGATAAATGAAATACATCTATAGTTGTTTACAATCCAAACATCTACTAGCATCATACTCGACATAAGCCCCAACTTATCGATGAGTACTTAAGCCTCAAGTTGCTAAATGGATGTTACAAATATTGCAAGTAACCTTATTTCTCAGCCGATGGCTGCTTCTTCTCTTGACTTCTTCTTGTTTTAGTCTTGACTTGTGAAAGTTTTGACAAATGGATCTCGTCTTACAGATTCTACTTGAGAACTTGTAGGAGTAAGCTGACAGTTCCTACAAATCCACCATTAGTAGAGGCAGACTTCTGGCAAGACTTAGTCTATAATTATATTTAGGAATTATGGAGAAATTTGAATAAAGCGATCATAGGAAGCTGAAATCCTAAAATACTTCTTTAACGAATTATATTTTTTTTTTTACAGATAAAAATAAGTTCAGACATCAGTTCAAATATTTCCTAATACACTTAGGGGTCTAGCTTTCGATGAGGAACTCACAATGAAGGAACAAAATTACTTTACATATTTAAAGAAAGAAAACACAAGAAAAAATATACAAAGATTGACTTTTCATGTATGTTAATAATTTTTTTTTTCTAATACTTCCTCTTATCCTAACGTAACGAGAATTGAAACATCTTGGTTTAGATGAATTCTAAGCATGCAGAAAATATTTCAATTAAATTTTCCTATTCTAAGTCGTTTGTTTGTTTGTGCTATGGGCAAAAAAACTGCAAGGTTATCATTGACCGCAACATTACTTAATTAAATTAATTAAGGTATTCTAATTACCCAACCCGAAAATTAGTTACAATACAATACAATAAAAAGGGACTTGGGCCTTTCACCCTTGTTCACTGCGACCCTATTGGATCTATTGTGATTTGCGTCCCTATCTTACTCCCTTTCCAACTTGCAGCTCCTCGCGTATAGCTTGAGCTCCTTGGGAGTAACCTCGGCTATGTCCTTGGGCGTACCAATTGCCTTCCCTATATCCACTAGCCTGTTGTAGGCCAACGCCTCACATTCGCAGAGGACGTGCTGTGAGGTTTCCTCTTCTTCGAGGCACCAGCGACATGTAGGGTCCTCTATTAGGAAAATTAGTTACAAAAGCTAGTTTTTTCCACTTTCCTCGAAAACGGTTATAAAATTGTTTCATTCGTTATCCTACGTTAAGAAACCCTAGACCTATAGTTAGTGCTGAATTCGTAAAATACTTTCTCAATTAGTAATTTTCTTCCGAAAAAAAAAACAAATTTTTTTTCTCACACTATTTGGTCCCTTTGGCCGGATAACTCTTCAACGACCGTTTCCTACAGGGGTCCTATCGAGAAGATATTGGAGAACAAGAAAACCAAGACGAGGATGAAATTCCTTTCTTCTCCAAGGGAGAAAAAATCACTATATACTGTTTTATGTTATGGTGTATTAATTGAATAATAATAATTATAATATTATGAATTCTGAAAAAAATTGTATAAGGGCTAAAAAAATATCGATGGAATAAATACTGATATTGCACATAACATATTATACTTGTATTGTATTATTGTATCTACTCACCAGCTAGGGAGAGAAGTGCGAGGGTCAGGGTAAGGTTCAGATACCTCCAGCCCATACTACCGGGTCTCCATAGCGACCACGATCTATAACAATATAGGATATTGGCAACAATACACAAATACATAATTATATAATGCAACAGTAAAAATAATATGAACAAAGAATAGGTCAAATGGGTGGGATCCATTGAAACTTCAGAAAATATACTAATCCTCCCATAAACTAACGTTGAATAAAAAAGGCCTAAGTAAAGATGGAATGGTTGGGATTCGGCTAAATAAACCTCAATATGATTTTGTTTTAAAAAAATCTATATTTCGGACGTTTCGGCTACTCATTGGTAGTCTTCGTCAGCAATGGAAATGCCGAGCGGCAGAGGAAGACCAAGGTTGGCAATTAAGTAACCATTGTGAAAGTGGTTGTCTTTCACAATGCTTACTTAATTGCCAACCTTGGTCTTCCTCTGCCGCATTGCTGACGAAGTCTACCAATGAGTAGCCAAAACGTCCGAAATATAGATTTTTTTAAAACAAAATCATATTGAGGTTTATTTAGCCGAATCCCAACCATCCCATCTTTACTTATCACCTCGACGGCTAACTATCTAATCATCATGATGAAAAAAGGCCTAGTTCCAGGCCCCTCCCAAAAACAGTTTGTCGATGAAAGTTATGATATCATAGTATTGGGCCAAGTTTTAGGCTCTTAATACCTTGTCAAGAACCTGAAAATACCCTCTCACTTATTTGTGCAATTCCAACTTGGCTAGTTTTCGTTAAATGATGGCTGCTATAACGATCGGATTTATTATAATATATCTGGCATTTAAAGATTCAGGCCCTTAGGGTAACGATTCAGGATTATTATAAACACTTTGATGACTTAAAGCGATCGGGTTTGTATGAACTCTATGGAAGTTAAAGCGGCCACGCCCGTTCGTAAGTTAACGAAAACCTGCCAATTTGGAATTGTACAAATAAGTTAGGTTCTTGACAAGGTATTAAGAGCCTAAACTTGCCCCAATATTATGATATCATAACTTTCATAGGCAAACTGTTTTTGAGAGGTGCCTGGAACTTGGCCTCTTTTATTCAACGTTAGTTTTTTGGAGGGATATCAATACTTATTGTAAATGAATTTTGATTTGGCGCCGTCGATATTTGGTAAGGACGTGAACTATGTTTTATTATTGTTTCTACTTATTATCGTGTCGGTATTTTATTTTCCACTAGATATGCTGACATCGCCGCCTTCAAACGGAATGCCAAAACGGCTTTAATATTAGACCCAACTATCCGATATGAAGGCAACGATGATGAAAGAATTAGCATGGGTAATAAAGGAATCTATAAAAATTGCGTAACATTGAGAACTATTGACCAAAAGAATATTCCGTACAAGGATTATGGTTCGGTTCACGAGGCACCATCCCGAAGAAGTCGGCGGCTTTCCTCAAAGAAAAGGGAATCAGCGAAGAAAAGTTATGAATTATAGGTGATTCAATTCTCGTTGATTCCCTCGCCATATTTCAAAGCCACATTTATGGCTTAAGGCATCATTTATAGATTTATTATTATTGTTATTTATTTTCAGTTTATTATATTTTTTCTATAATATGAATCATTTAATAGTATTATTTATTTATTTTATGCAACTTGCTTACAAATATTTTCATTATTATATTCTTAGTTTTTTTTTTTTTATAATGGAATAGGTTGTTGTTTGATAGATTTGCATTTTTGTGTGTGTGTGTGTGTGTGTTTTTCTTTTTTTGTTATATATTTATATTTTTAAATTCAATTCCTATGCCTAGTGGTTGATAACTAATTCTTATGTACAGCAACCCAATTTAGTTGGGCAACTAAACTTTCTTTTTTTTTTTAAAAAAGTTTTTTCGTTAACCTTGGGCTTTTACCTGGGGTAAAAAATTCAATTTTCTAGCTTCTTGGGCAGTGCCTCATAATTTTGAAGAGAGAGTGAGTGAGTCCTATAAATTCTGATTTTCCATCGATTATATATCAGAAACTATTCAATGTAGAATTATGAAACTCTAAATTAACTTAACTCTATTAGAATAACATATGTACAAAATTTCATAAGTTTATCTTTAACTGGTTAAATGTTATGAGAGGGTAAATATAGGTTACAAGAAAGGAGATATTACGACCCGTATTAGTATATTAGTAATTTGGGTTCGGAGTAAACCCCCCTACCACTGCAAATACCGAGCATTGTTGCAATATAACAAAAATTACGGCTGTTTGTGGCAAATTGCTACTGTGGGTCTGGAGTAAACCGCCCTCCTAATAAACCGATTTCGTTTTTTATAGAACACTTTTTTCTATTTGGAAAATTACAACGAATACAGAGTTTCGTAGCAATACAACAAAAAGTACAATTTGGGCAAATAAGTACTTTGAGTCCGGAGTACCCCCTCCCCCCCCCCTACAGATTGACCAATTATGCTACCGAAAGAATTGCGCGGGCGATATTGCAATCGTTTATTTGAACCGGAGGTGCAGACGTCGTTGTCGGTAGCATGGTTCACTTCTGGTCGGTTATCTTGGAAAACGAAGGTTTCGTAATAGACCTTCGTTAGTTAAGGATATAATTATGTATGCGTTTGTTATGCTAAGTTGCTCCTGAAGAGGCGTATATAGGCGCATAAAATACAATTAGAGCATAAAATAATGTTTATTATGCAAATATAAAGTGTTTAAATATACATATGACCATCCGCCAATTTTGAAATAATGTAATGTAAAAACTGTTCAAAGGATGGTTAAACATTGACAGAATGGATGGTATTTGTGGATTGCTCTGCTGTAATCTGTTACCAGGCACATCTGATGCAAGGAGAGGATTAAATATATCCTTTTAACAATTTTTATATAGGCCTTATAAATACTGCCTTTTAATAATTATTTTTTTAGTTTTTTGCGTAAATCTCGGAAATGAAAAAACGATATATATGCCGAAGGACGATATACTTTTTCATCCTTGCATGGATTCTCGAAACGTTTGGAAAATATATACCTACGAATTAATTTGAAGGGTGTAACTTTCGCTATTTGAAATTATACTACTTCTGTTCTGAGATATAATCACTTAATTATTGAAGTGGAAAATTGGTGAACCTAGCCGAAAAATAAATTGAAGAGGTTGTATAAGAGGGAGCTAGAGACTGTATTCCAAGCTAAATACCCTGAGAACAAGGCAGAGCTGACAGAGAGAACAATACCCGGCTGTCTGATAGCCTTCTAGCTGAGAGCTGTGTACTCCACAGTCACAGTAACCATAGGACGGAGTACGGTTACTGTCAGGAAGCATTGTGGAGTCGGATCTCCCTACTCCTCGACAATAGGGGTGTGGTTGTCCAGATACGTCAAGGCTGGTGATGATGATGACATCTGGTACAAGGGGTGATTCAGTGGTGGCACTGAGTATGAGGAGCTACTGATAGCCTTCTAGCTGAGAGCTGTGTACTCCACAGTCCCAGTAACTATAGGACGGAGTACGGTTACTGTCAGGAAGCATTGTCTTGTGGTGGAGTCGGATCTCCCTACTCCTCGACAATAGGGGTGTGGTTGTCTAGATACGTCAAGGCTGGTGATGATGATGACATCTGGTATAAGGGGTGATTCTGTAGTGGCACTGAGTATGAGGAGCTACTGATAGCCTTCTAGCTGTACTCCACAGTCCCAGTAACTGTAGGACGGAGTACGGTTACTGTCAGGAAGTGACATTTGTGACATCAGTTACAAGGAGTCTGAATCTGACATCTGTTTTTAAATCAAAAATTGTTTTATATACTCGATTCTATAGAAGTCATTATTATGCCAAAATATTCCATATACCTACATCTAAAAAGTTATCGATTATAAAACAATTTTGATTTAAAAACGGATGTCAGATTCGTTTTTAGCACATTGAAAAACCCATAAATTCAAATTTTGGGAATATTAAAAAAAAATTTTTATTTTAAATTACGCTAAGGGGGACCCTTAGAATTTTGTTAAAGATTCAAGAATCCGGCCATATTTCAAAGAATAATTACCCGATTCAAACCAAATTTGGAGGGCCGATAAAGGCTGTAATGTGACACATTTCCGTACAATCGGGTTTTTTCTACGTGTTCAGGAATTGACGGTATATGCAAAAAAGTTTACATTTTATTTTTATTTTGAGAACCATTATTTTTTGTTTTTAATGATATTCACTATATTAGGGTTTCTTGGGGTGCTGATTTTAAATCTGCTATTATTTTTAGTGTAAAAAAATGTATAATACTAGTTTACTTGAAAACGTAAGCATATTGTTGAATATATTTGATGAAATATAAACTATTGCTTAACAAATATATTTTTCTTTTAATCTACCCTATAAAACAAATGAATTGGTGAAAGAATCATGTCGATATCATTTTCTAAACTCGATATAAAAAAAACGAAACACTTTCAACCTATTTTATTTCTCGGCTCCTAAGGCGCATTGGACGGAACGCTTGGACACGTGTCGACTATTTTTCCATGTAGAATCACCAGAATAAAATTGGTCCCAATCGGTGACCCCATCGCTGTATACTCCCCTTGTGAGTATGAGGAGCTACTGATAGCCTTCTAGCTGAGAGCTGTGTACTCCACAGTCCCAGTAACTATAGGACGGAGTACGGTTACTGTGAGGAAGCATTGTCTTGTGGTGGAGTCGGATCTCCCTACTCCTTGACAATAGCGGTGTCGCTGTCTAGATACGTCAAGGCTAGTCTTTACGATGACATCTGCTTCAAGGGGATAATTTTTATAAAAAAAAATAGTTCGAAAAAACTAGTTTTATAAACCTTTCTCAAAACAAATGACTGATATCGCCTTAAAATTGTTTTCATTCGTTTCTTTACGTTACAGAACCAAGTTCGAAGAATTGCGCCCACAATATAGTGTAACTAGCGGATTTTGCTGGTTAACAATCTTGACTATTTAAATTGAACTAGGTATTTTGGACTGAATTTAATAAAAAAGGGGCCATTTTTAATTATATATATATATATATATATATATATATATATATATATATATATATATATATATTTGGTGTCTTTGGCCAAACAAAGCCATAGAAATTTTGGCCCACCTGAACAATTTGTCCAAAAATGTGGACGGATTTAATTTTTCCCAGTATCGAAAATTGCTGAAACGTGATTAAAATCGCTAAGTTTATTCACTAAAGAACCATGTTTCGACAGAGAGATTTGTCTGGTTAACAAAATTCACATTTTAATTAAAATATTTTTTTTTTTTTTTTTACTAAAATCTTGAGACCAAGGGATAAGTCTTTTACCTATAAGAGTATTAGAACTTCCTTCTAACTTCTCGTGGCTTAGATCAAGCGTAACTACAGAAGTCTACAGTAAAGTCTGGATTAACTATAAAAGTAGTTTTGAAAGTTCTACTCATTCGGTGACTGAAACTGAAACTTAGCTAGTAGTTTCTAACTTCTTCGCAATGTTTCTAACTTGGGAATCTCAAATTCCCTATTCTTGCCTGTGTGATTGCTTTATCCCAACCCCCAAAATTTATAAAGGGTCATAATAGACACAATATGAAACTAAACTATAAACAATAAAATAGTGTTGCTGATTGAGCTTTATCTTAAATTATTTTATTACTTATTTTTGCGAATTTTTATGGAGACAAACGAAATTTTTTTCAACAAATATTTAACGACGTGGCTGCTTTTTCCCAACTTTAATTTACATGTACCTATTATTGATTCCCTAATCGTTGGTTAATTAAAACGATTACTTTTGGTGATTTGGTGATAAAATGTAACTGGCAACCTTAATGTATAAAAGAGAGGCCCGGTGGCCGTGAGTGTTAAGACGTGAGCACCTAACACTCTGTGCCAAGGGTCGTGGTTTCGATTCCCACTAAGGGTGGTGGTTCTCTTTTGAAAACAGAAAAGGCATCAGCCCTATCCTGGCTAGAAAAGGGTAGTGACCTATATATAAAACCCGTCCTGAAATTCTTAGTTAATAATAAAGTACGTTGAAAATTTAAATATATAATGTAAAAAATAAACTGTAAGTATATACCCATTTTATACTTATATAAATGTAACCTAAGATAGTTGACTATTTTAAGATATTTTTCAAAAGTTCTTTCATTAGTGCAAGCTGAATTAGTTAGTCAAGAACGGACATCGGGCTGTAGAGCAGTAATGTGAAATAGTTCTGATATTCAGTTACTTTGGCAGTGATTTGTAAACTTCTGAAAGAATACTAAGCGTATATTTGAAAATACAAAAGATCTCCAGATATTCCATACGGCGAGATAAAACAAACCAGAAAGTCAGCGAAATCCCTGAGGGGTTTTGCTTTCGTATTCAACATATTCATGTGTTCTATCCTGATCGGGAGGTTTTGCTTCCTGCAGATCCATGAATACCACATGTGCTCCCTATCATATCATCTATTGACTTCAGATCAATTCGCTTACCACACGCACAATTCAAAATAAACAAATATTATAATATAAATATACAAAAAAAAAAAAAAAAAAATTGATTTACATCTCATATACCCTGCATGTAAATATATATACATATATATATATATATATATATATATATATATATATATATATATATTACTATTTTCAATATTGCCACTTAGAATGTAAATGGGCTAGGCAAGTCATCAGAACATCAGACAATAGATGGACGAAGATTGTGAGCCTCTGGAAACCCCATCATATGATCAGGAAGAGAGGAAGACCTTCTCGTCATCAGAACATCAGACAATAGATGGACGAAGACGTGAGCCTCTCGAAACCCCATCATATGATCAGGAAGAGAGGAAGGCCTTCTCGTCATCAGAACATCAGACAATAGATGGACGAAGATTCTGAGCCTCTGGAAACCCCATCATATGATCAGGAAGAGAGGAAGGCCTTCTCGTCATCAGAACATCAGAGAATAGATGGACGAAGATTGTGAGCCTCTGGAAACCCCATCATATGATCAGGAAGAGAGGAAGGCCTTCTCGTCATCAGAACATCAGACAATAGATGGACGAAGATTGTGAGCCTCTGCAAACCCCATCATATGATCAGGAAGAGAGGAAGGCCTTCTCGTCATCAGAACATCAGAGAATAGATGGACGAAGATTGTGAGCCTCTGCAAACCCCATCATATGATCAGGAAGAGAGGAAGGCCTTCTCGTCATCAGAACATCAGAGAATAGATGGACGAAGATTGTGAGCCTCTGCAAACCCCATCATATGATCAGGAAGAGAGGAAGGCCTTCTCGTCATCAGAACATCAGAGAATAGATGGACGAAGATTGTGAGCCTCTGCAAACCCCATCATATGATCAGGAAGAGAGGAAGGCCTTCTCGTCATCAGAACATCAGAGAATAGATGGACGAAGATTGTGAGCCTCTGCAAACCCCATCATATGATCAGGAAGAGAGGAAGGCCTTCTCGTCATCAGAACATCAGACAATAGATGGACGAAGATTGTGAGCCTCTGGAAACCCCATCATATGATCAGGAAGAGAGGAAGACCTTCTCGTCATCAGAACATCAGACAATAGATGGACGAAGACGTGAGCCTCTCGAAACCCCATCATATGATCAGGAAGAGAGGAAGGCCTTCTCGTCATCAGAACATCAGACAATAGATGGACGAAGATTCTGAGCCTCTGGAAACCCCATCATATGATCAGGAAGAGAGGAAGGCCTTCTCGTCATCAGAACATCAGAGAATAGATGGACGAAGATTGTGAGCCTCTGCAAACCCCATCATATGATCAGGAAGAGAGGAAGGCCTTCTCGTCATCAGAACATCAGAGAATAGATGGACGAAGATTGTGAGCCTCTGCAAACCCCATCATATGATCAGGAAGAGAGGAAGGCCTTCTCGTCATCAGAACATCAGAGAATAGATGGACGAAGATTGTGAGCCTCTGCAAACCCCATCATATGATCAGGAAGAGAGGAAGGCCTTCTCGTCATCAGAACATCAGAGAATAGATGGACGAAGATTGTGAGCCTCTGCAAACCCCATCATATGATCAGGAAGAGAGGAAGGCCTTCTCGTCATCAGAACATCAGAGAATAGATGGACGAAGATTGTGAGCCTCTGCAAACCCCATCATATGATCAGGAAGAGAGGAAGGCCTTCTCGTCATCAGAACATCAGAGAATAGATGGACGAAGATTGTGAGCCTCTGCAAACCCCATCATATGATCAGGAAGAGAGGAAGGCCTTCTCGTCATCAGAACATCAGACAATAGATGGACGAAGATTGTGAGCCTCTCGAAACCCCATCATAATATGATCATATTATGATCAGGAAGAGAGGAAGACCTTCTCGTCATATTATAGATTTACGGACGTATTAGAAAAAAAAATATGGTACTAACAGGCATTAAAATATTTTAGGATATTTTCCTTTAGGTAAAAAAAACAAAAAAAAAAAAAAAAAAAAAAAAACATTATTGCGTTTACAGCCTTCTGCTCAATTCAGGAACATAAATATATAAATATGCTTTAGGCCCACCCTACAAACCTATACTGTATAACATATAGTCTTCTTTTTCGTACACGGCCACTGCGCATGCGCGAACGCCAGCGGGCACTTTTTTGTAACGGTTTTTTCCAGTTTAGTCACTGCTAAAGCATATTTATGCTAAAACAAAACAATAATGGCGTACCTTCTTTGTAAAATCCTCAGCTAATGTTGGAGTCGAATCATTTTTTTAGGAATATATTAAACATGTCCAAACGTTTAAGCTATTTCAAATCTTAAATTAAATTTCCTACGAATAGTGCGATCTCAGTCAAAGAAATTTGTTCTTAAATGGAGCAAATTCCCCTTACAATACTGTCAGTTTCCTGTTGTTGTAGTTTTTAAAGAAATTGCTGAACTGAGATCTAAACGTATTTCTATGTGTAAAGAAATTTCATGGTTGAGGAAGTATTTAGCAAGAAGTTCGCTTTATACAAATTTCTCCATAATTCCTAAATATAATTATAGACTAAGTCTTGCCAGAAGTCTGCCTCTACTAATGGTGGATTTGTACGAACTGTCAGCTTACTCCTACAAGTTCTCAAGTAGAATCTGTAAGACGAGATCCATTAGTCAAAACTTTCACAAGTCAAGACTAAAACAAGAAGAAGTCAAGAGAAGAAGCAGCCATCGGCTGAGAAAAAAGTTTACTTAGGATAGTTGTAACATCCATTTAGCAACTTGAGGCTTAAGTAAACATTGATAAGTTGGGGCTTATGTCGAGTATGATGCTAGTAGATGTTTGGATTGTAAACAACTATAGATGTATTTCATCTTTTAATTTATTATCCTTTCAAACTATGAACAACTAAAGGCTTTAATAGTTGTATCATCCATTTAGCAACTTTAGGCTTAAGTAAACATCGATAAGTTGGGGCTTATGTCGAGTATGATGCTAGTAGATGTTTGGATTGTAAACAACTATAGCTGTAGTTCATCTTTTAATTTATTATCCTTTCAAACTATTAGCAA
>OX328126.1:99795346-99923346 GCA_946811695.1 Gonocerus acuteangulatus
AAATTTCTTTTATTTACGAGGAATTTAAGAATAGAAAATTTGAAAAAAAAATGGTTTTAAGAAATCATTCAATTTAGATTCTATGGTTTGTACATATTAATTAATTTAAAGGTACGAATTGGCTTAAAAGTCAATAAAAACAAATAAATATTCGATGTAAACCTTGGTACATCTACACATTACTTATAGATATATATATATATGTAATTGCGTGCGTGAACGTACATTTGTCTGTTCGTGCCCTGTATTCTAAAATTGAAAACGTTTTTGATGACATATTTCGCAAAAATACTTCACAACATCAGCACTCTTATTATATACTTGCAAGGAAAAAAAAAAAAAAAAAAAAAAAAAAACAACGGATAAAACAAAATGTAGTCTGACTAGAAATGTACAAATTCTAAAAGACCAAAAGGATGAAGACATTCTGAAACCATGGTATAATATACCTTAGAGTTTTTCCTTCTTGCCTCTTACTATCTTCAGTTTTACCATCTCCACTATGAACAATCTAGAAAAGATAACACTATTTGACTCCTTGTAAGTCCTCTAGCCAACATTCCATCTGCATCCAAATGCATCCGTACCCAAGTAAAAAACCCCCACATCTTCCCACCTTCTACCATTTTCTGTAGCTATATATACATCTAGTCTGTATTAGAGGAACTTTTTTTTATTTTCCGCTTTCTAAGGTTTTATTTATTTTCCTCTGTCTTAATTCCCTTCTTCCTACACATTGTAATGTGATTTCTCTACCCTTCCTTTAGGTCGGAATCCTTCCCAGTAAATCGACCTGATCAAGCAGAAATTCAGAATTCATAGAAAAAAAAAATAATGGCGGTTTAACGTATATATATATATATATATATATATATATATATATATATATATATATATATATATATATATATATACATTATATATGTTTACTTTCTCCCCGGCTCAAGAATAGTCAGATTATAATGATATTTTGTACAAAAACACTTTTTCTCTAACGAAAGGTTTTGTACATTATAAAATCCGTTAACCGAAACGCTGTTTTTTTGGCAAGTTGCGTTTAGGCAAACCGTAGCGTTTAGGAACTTGCATTTATACTCTTCAAGGTACACTTTATACGGGTAATTTGATTTGGGAAATCAGATTAAACCATTTTTAAGGCAATATCTGTAACGGTTTTTATTCATTTTTTTTAGTACACAGGGGGAAAAACTGGAATATCCCTGTATATTAGTCCAAAATGGCGTATTGAGTGGAACATTGAAGAGATTAGACACGATATAAATATTTTGGCTAGGTTTGGAGTTAAAGAACTATTAGAAACAATAATTTTATAAACAAACATGAGCCGTGAGGGAGCCAGTGGCTATAGTCACGTTGTATGCACCGAGTCCCGGTGATCACCGAGGTTAAGCAACGTCCGGCGTGGCCAGTATCTGGATGGGTGATAGAACACTTTTTGTTGGCATTAAAAAAGGGCGGGAACGTGTAGATAGCCTGGTGTTAATACGCTGTTAAACACAAACATGAGCAGTTTTTTTGTTTATTTTCTTTAATATATCGAAAAGGGCAGTGAAATCTTGGTTAATGGACAGTAACCATTGAAAATAGTAATAAATTTCTACAAACTTTGTTGAAGTGCTTTCGTTTGAAGAAATCTTCGTTTAAAGTTTCGAAATTGTCAGTTTCATTCCTTTCAGCGTTTTTTGTCTCTGAATGCCACAGTTCGTTTAAAAAGCATACTTCTGTCAATTGGACGGTTCAGAGCACAACTAGACCAAGTCCATTTTTGGCATTTTATGTTTTAACGGGATTGGTAATGGCTCTCATTAGTGCTACAGGAGACTAAGTCCTAACTTCATTATTTTGCCACTTGTAGCACTAGTAAGCCAAGTCCAAGTTGTAACTGTTTTATGAACAAGGCTATACATAAATAATTTCGATGTTTAAGTTCAAATCTTTTTAATCCTTATACTGGTCAATAGGATTTATACAAGGTCTCTGTAATTAAAACGCATATTACTCATTTTCTGAAAACTGTATAACATGGACTTGGTCTAGTTGTGCTCTGAACCCTACAATTATTGTTCCGGTGAATGTTGTTTTGATCCGTTATAGTAGATAATATTTATGCAGAGCAGAGGTAAATCCGACCATTAAAATGATTGAGCTAAACCGCCTACATCCATTGTTCCATATTGCCTGGATAAACCACCGATCCGAATCTGACCCGGGGTGAGGAATGTGGGCTTTAGATCCGTGGATGGAGTAATGTCGCTTGATTAATCCCCAAAGCGGAACCCTACAAAGGTCTAATCCTTGATCCTCCTGCTGATCCTGCTTCAAAGCACGGGTGTAAACCAGGGTGTGTTTACTGAATACTTGTAGGAATAGCATGTGTATTCAAGGTGCAGTTTCTTCAGCTGTAGGTGTGTATTACTACAACATGTAAGGAGCTAGGTATACAAACACACGTACAATTTTAAATATGGTAACAGGTCGAGGGTAAAAATAATGGAATGGCTGGACGGTGGAAATTGATGTTGAAAATACTTGCAATTAACATGTTTAAGACCGCATTGAAGAATCGTATTTCTCACATAAGGGCCGGTATTTATTTAATTGTTAATTAACATCTGTACATAAATTGTTTTTAAATCATGCCCCCAGTGTACAAGCGGTTCCCAAGTAAAACATCTCATGTTAAACAAGTTCAACTCATAAAACAACCAATTTTTTTATGCAATTTAATAAAAAAATTATTTATATAAAACGTATGCATCGTATTTCTTTTTAATTGAATAGAAGAAAATCTTCGAAGTGGAAACACATTATAAATTCAGAATAATGAAAAAGAATTCTGAAATTGTCACAAAAAGTCCATATATTTTCTGCAGAATTTCTCTAGGGACTAAGCCTTAATTTCGATACCCTGAGGCACGAAAATTTTAATGATAAACAAGTATAATTTAAAACAAGAGACAATGGTTTTTTCGTATACATTTCTATTCAATTCAAAAAAATATTTTGCGAACGCTTTATATAAATCATTTTTGTATTAAATTTCATCAAAATCGGCTGTTTTATAGATTAGATATTTCTTGTCAACACTACTTGATTCTGCGATGATAACCGATTTTCCAGAAGGAAGGTAACACGCCTTTAAAATTATTCTTACTATCTCCAACAGAAAGCTCTGCCGTTGTGGTTCTTGAACGTGTTTCACTAATAACATTTTGGTTTTCTTTATTTATTTTAAGTTTTCCACTTGTTTGGCTACAAAACAACGAGCATTGTCTACTAAACTTGTTTTGGCTCGGAATCCAGCTTCCATAACACCTTAGCTGCATTTATGTCCCCCGGGACTAACAAGATGTTTTCTCCCAGTGTCAGAGGCATTCCAAGTGGACACACCCTTCAAGTGCAGGAATTATTTGTGAGGAACATTCTATCATTTTATTATTAGACCATTAACTCATCGCGAAACTCATAATAAATTAAATTAAATCTTTATGAAGGATTTGATATTTTGGATTAATACTTGTGAGAAAATGCTTAAGACTAGGCGGGAGACCGCTTACAAGGCTCCGGGTATTCGAAACTCACTTTGATATAACATACTCAAATCTTATCCAGAGCTAACGTCCTAATCATATAGATATGTGCTTACAAGGCTCCGGGTATTCGAAACTCACTTTGATATAACATACTCAAATCTTATCCAGAGCTAACGTCCTAATCATATAGATATGTGCTTACAAGGCTCCGGGTATTCGAAACTCACTTTGATATAACATACTCAAATCTTATCCAGAGCTAACGTCCTAATCATATAGATATGTGCTTACAAGGCTCCGGGTATTCGAAACTCACTTTGATATAACATACTCAAATCTTATCCAGAGCTAACGTCCTAATCATATAGATATGTGCTTACAAGGCTCCGGGTATTCGAAACTCACTTTGATATAACATACTCAAATCTTATCCAGAGCTAACGTCCTAATCATATAGATATGTGCTTACAAGGCTCCGGGTATTCGAAACTCACTTTGATATAACATACTCAAATCTTATCCAGAGCTAACGTCCTAATCATATAGATATGTGCTTACAAGGCTCCGGGTATTCGAAACTAACTATCTAATCTTCATGTCTAATTTTTATATACCATTGTTTTTTGTAATAGTTAAATTTCTTTAATGAATATAAAATTTTCAAGACCAAGGAATGTGAATAATCACTAAATTAAAACTCTCTAAAAACATAAAATCAATGACCATTTAGCCGTAACGACTAAGTACTTTAGAGGTTTTAGTAAAAAATGACAATATATTCCTATGGTTGATTGTATTAAAACTCTTCCAGAAGTTCTTTCCTTATTATGCCTCTCATGAAATATACAATTTATTCTGTTTAGTAGGTTAGTACCTTTACTACTTGCCTACTAACATTTAGTAGGTTAGTACCTTTACTCCTTGCCTACTAACATTTAGTAGGTTAGTACCTTTACTCCTTGCCTACTAACATTTAGTAGGTTAGTACCTTTACTACTTGCCTACTAACATTTAGTAGGTTAGTACCTTTACTACTTGCCTACTAACATTTAGTAGGTTTTGTACCTTTACTCCTTGCCTACTAACATTTAGTAGGTTAATACCTTTACTCCTTGCCTACTAACTTTTAGTAGGTTAGTACCTTTACTACTTGCCTACTAACATTTAGTAGGTTAGTACCTTTACTACTTGCCTACTAACATTTAGTAGGTTAGTACCTTTACTACTTGCCTACTAACATTTAGTAGGTTAGTACCTTTACTACTTGCCTACTAACATTTAGTAGGTTAGTACCTTTACTCCTTGCCTACTAACATTTAGTAGGTTAGTACCTTTACTACTTGCCTACTAACATTTAGTAGGTTAGTACCTTTACTCCTTGCCTACTAACATTTAGTAGGTTAGTACCTTTACTCCTTGCCTACTAACTTTTAGTAGGTTAGTACCTTTACTACTTGCCTACTAACATTTAGTAGGTTAGTACCTTTACTCCTTGCCTACTAACATTTAGTAGGTTAGTACCTTTACTACTTGCCTACTAACATTTAGTAGGTTAGTACCTTTACTCCTTGCCTACTAACATTTAGTATGTTTCTGACTTACCTTGTGGTATTCCAGCCGAAATTCCGCTTCTGCAATATAAACTTTTACAATCTTAAAGAAACTTTTATTTTACTGAATACGGAATATTTTTCAGGATATTTTTACATAATATATTTTGGGTCCTTCAGGTAAAACAGCTTTAGACAGACAAAATTGTATGTTAATTATTCACATTTTATTTATTTATTTAATTTTTTTTTTGTCAGAATTTTAGGACAGGTTATCTATAGGTGACCACCCATTTCTAGCGAGGATTATGATAATGTATTTTCTTCTTTCCAAAGAAAAGCCACCACACCTAGTGGTGCATTACATAAGGACAGTTGTCTAATTTATGTATGATGTAAAGAACTGTCCTAGTTGCATATTATAGTAGCGATTAGAGAATAAATTATTGATGCCTCCTAGAACCATTATTTTGAGAATTTAATTAAAAGATGGTTATTGTAACTAGGAAGTAAGTTACACACAAAAGAGACAGGATAAAGGAAGGCACGCAATATTCCATTTACCTGTTGAGAATTTGGGGTATCCTTCGAAGAACTTGGGGTGTCTTTCGAAGAACTTGGGGGTGTCTTTCGAAGGATATTACCTAGAGAAATTTATTATTTCCAACCTGAGCAGCTGAATAGCCTGCTCGTTTGTCACCTTCACCTCCGCTCTGCTCTTGTACCTTCGTTCCGCTGTGTCCTATATCCACTCGGTGTGTATACATTCACTCTTAGAAGCTGGGAATACATTTTTAACCTCTTTGGCAACGGCTATAAACGCCAGGTAGAAGGTTTCACTCAATGAATATTTACTGATCATGCATTTATTAAAACATAACAAAATCATAGAAACTTAAGTGCAAATGATAATAATAATAACGTTTAAAAAGCAATTCACTACATTCTACAAGCCAAGCATAAATAAATAAATAAGAGCTCTCATGCTAGCAAATAATAATAATCATAATAATATAAATTAAACATGCATCTACATACTACATTAATTCTAAGGTGCACCTATTTACAGTTCGCATGCGTTTATATATTCATTCTTTGTATCTGCACTACACTAGACACATTCACATCCACGGCTTCTTGGTAACCTCGCTAGAAGGTAGCAGCTCCAAAGAGTCGCTATCCATAGAGGTGTTATCAATAAGGGCGGCGATTATTTATCCTTTAACAGTGCTCGTCACAGTACTCCCCCCAAATAATCGCGTCCAGGAAGCGCACATTGGGTTTAACCGTCCTACCGGAGCGAGTCTTGAGAATGGGAGCAGGTGTCTTCTGGTCCTTCCTGACGTTACTGTCCTTTGTCTTCTCATCTTCTATCAATTGGTGAGGCTCCTTGACAGGCTGTGGTTGACTGAGGATCGTCCCTTCAGTATCGGCAAGAACAAAGGCTGGTTTCACCCTATCCAATGATACTGTAAGATCCCTGTTAGGGAGTTTGAGCGTGCATAGCTTGTTGGTCCTACTGATTACAGGATAGGGCCCAGAGTACGGAGGCTCAAGTGACCTTTTTATCTTGTCATCTCTGAGAAACATATGGCTGCAGGTGTCAAGCGCCTTGTGGACAAAGATACTCCTAGTACTCTTGCGAAATTCAGCAGGCCGCAAGTGAGACATATGATTCTTCAGCTCGTGCACGAATCCAGGCAAGTCTGCTTTAGTTGACGATGGTGTCAGATACTCTCCTGGTAACCGCAAACTTTGGCCATACACCATATCAGCTGCACTGTAGTCTGCGTCATCACGAATGGCAACTCTGATCCCGAGGAGTACCGATGGTAAAATTTTGGCCCAGTTGTTTGCATCAAGATGGGACATCAAGGCTGCTTTAAGAGTCCTGTGCCATCGCTCAATGCATCCATTACCCTGAGGATGGTACGGTGACGTACGGAACTTTTGGGATCCCAGGAAGCTAGTGAGACTGCGAAATAACTCGCTCTCGAACTGCCGGCCCTGATCGGTTGTTATCTTGACAGGAACTCCAAATCGGCAGACCCATCCTTTGTATAATGCGCGAGCAACCGCCTCCGCCGTGATATCTTCAATGGGTACTGCCTCTGGCCATCTGGTAAACCGGTCGATCATCGTTACACAGTACCTCTTTCCCTGTGATTGGGGTAAAGGGCCGATTATATCGATGTGTACATGTGCGAACCTATCAGCGTTACAAAATTTCCCAGATGGGGTGACGGTGTGCCTAGTTGTCTTCGCAGTTTGGCAGGCAATGCAACACTTGGCCCAAAGAGAAATTTCCTTGTTCATTTGAGGCCAAAAATATTTCCTCGTGATCAATCTTCTTGTAGCCCTGATCCCTGGATGACTAAGCCCGTGAATTGCGTCGAACAGAGGCTTCCGTGCCGCTTGTGGTACATAAATCCTCGCTTGAGCAGTAGACGATTCACATAACACCGGTATGCTACTTCCAGGTAGGTCGAGCAACTTAAACTGGAGATTCCGTTTACGCCTGAGAGACTTGACTTCTGGATCCTCCTTTTGTAATTTCGCCAGCTTCTCCAAGTCATTGGTCAGGTCTAATTCCTCAACTCTTGACAAAGCATCGGCGACTTGATTCAGCTCACCGTCGATATGTCTGATGTCTGTGGTCAGTTGGCTGATGAAGTTTAACCACCTTATCCGTATTGGAGATGCAGAGGAAGCTCTTTGATGCATGGCGTAGATCAAAGGTTTGTGATCGGTCCATATTGAAAATATTCTTCCCTCGATGACCTGTCGAAAGTGTCGGACCGCGGAATACATAGCCAATAGCTCCCTGTCATACGCAGAATACGAGCGCTGGCTTTCAGATAAACCTTTGGAGTAGAAGCCAAGTGGAACCCAGTGACCACCATCCTTTTGTTGGAGTACGGCACCCATGGTGTGATTTGAAGCGTCACATACCAATGCGAGATCCGTGTTATTTTTAGGGTGCGCCAAGAGAGCTGCGTTTTTCAGGCTGTCTTTGCAGGCTTGGAATGCTGCCTCGCTCTCTTCATTCCACCTTATAGGCGACCGGTCATTTTTCTTAGAACCATGCAAGAAACGATTAAGTGGCGCCTGAGTCTTGGCCGCATTGGGAATGCATGGCCTATAGAAGTTCGCCATTCCTAAAAACCGGCGTAGAGACTTAACGTCTTGGGGTTTCGGGTAATCCGCTATGGCTTGGACTTTCCCCGGCTGGGGCACAATTCCATCAGGCGTGACCTTGTATCCCAGGAAGTTGATCTCGCTGAGGCCGAACTCACATTTTTCAGCGTTTAGGGTCAAACCATTTTCACTGAGTCGCCTAAATACTTCCTCCAGATGTATGAGATGTTCCTCCATAGTGTGCGACGCGATGAACATATCATCAATAAGAATAAAGCAGTAAGCCAGGTCTCTGAACTTACTATCCATAAAACGTTGAAATGTTTGGGCCGCATTACGCAGGCCGAAACACATAACAACGAATTCATACAGTCCCACAGGTGTAGTCACGGCTGTCTTGGGGATATCTTCCTTTCTAATGGGTATGTGGTAGTACGCCCTGACAAGGTCTAAGCGTGAAAAAACTCTCTTCCCGTGTAAGTTATTTCGGAAGTCCATTACATTAGGGACCCCGTACCTGTCAGGTATCGTTTGGGCGTTCAGCTGTCGGTAGTCTCCACAAAATCTGATGGATCCATCTTTCTTGGGGACCAGATGAAGTGCGCTAGCCCACGGACTACTCGAAGGTCGACAAATTCCGTGTTCTACCATTCGATGAAACTCGTCCTTCACCTGCTGGTACTTCTCAGGAGGTAGTCTTCGAACCTTGGCATGAACGGGTCGGCCGGTTGTTTCAATTACATGTTCAGTGTCGTGTCTCACCGGTCGCTTAGAAGAAGAAGGGCTCGTGATATCCGGGTACTTCCGTAAGAGAGAGGCGTACGGGTGACAATCAGGAACTGCGGATATGGTTGTGGGAATCTCCTCTGCGACTTTTCCTTTTGATGACTTGCGTGTAATCTTGTCGATCAATTGTTTACCGTTGAGGTCGACCAAAAGATTGAAGACATACATAAAGTCAGCCCCGATAATTGGCTTCGGGACATCAGCCATCACAAAATCCCATCGGAAAATCCGACCTAGTCCAAGGTCCAACTGCAGTTCTCGCATCCCATAGGTATTTATCTTTGTCCCATTAGCCGCATACAACACAAAGTCATCAGGTGTGGGTTTGGCCATCTTGTTTGGAGGTATCACCGAAATCGCTGCACCGGTGTCAATAAGGAATGCCCGCTTTGACCGCTTATCAGTTACGAATAGGCGGCGTTGTGTACTTGCGGTGCCGGCCAACGCCACTTCCGGCCCGCCGGTTAGTTTCCCTGTTGTGTGTCCTGCTTCTTCTTGTCCCAAGCGCAGGGCTGTATGCATTTCCGTGCCTTTTGCTGAAATTTATAATGGTAGAATCACCAGCAAGATGCTTCATAGTACGCAAAAACTGGGATGGTTTCTCATCTCCAAGCTGCTTGCCCTCTAATAGCCGTTGAATGCGCTTGGACTCGGATTCCGCGTAAACCTCTATTAATCTCTTCTTAATGTCCTCATATGGTGTAGGACTTGGACTTTTGACAATGTCTGACACCTGTCGAATTACCTCGAAATCAAGAAGAGGCACGATAACTTCAAACTTGGTTTGACTGTTAGTAATTTTGGCACGCGAAAACACAGCTTCGACACGAATAAACCACAGTTCGGGTTCCGACTTCCAAAATGGTGGAATTTTCCGCTCAGTAGAGATTGATTCACTCTCTAACATTTTACTTTCTTCTTCGTCTGGCATTTTTTATTCCTAAGATCACAAAAGTAACAAAAGAAACTTGAAGTAAATACTTACTGAGTGAAAGACAATAATATAATTAAAAGGCTAACATGCAAAAAAATTAACAATAAAACCGTTCACGAAAAATGACGTCACTGAACTGCATTGAGTTCAATTTATTCTAAAGTCGGGGTCACCATTTTAACCTCTTTGGCAACGGCTATAAACGCCAGGTAGAAGGTTTCACTCAATGAATATTTACTGATCATGCATTTATTAAAACATAACAAAATCATAGAAACTTAAGTGCAAATGATAATAATAATAACGTTTAAAAAGCAATTCACTACATTCTACAAGCCAAGCATAAATAAATAAATAAGAGCTCTCATGCTAGCAAATAATAATAATCATAATAATATAAATTAAACATGCATCTACATACTACATTAATTCTAAGGTGCACCTATTTACAGTTCGCATGCGTTTATATATTCATTCTTTGTATCTGCACTACACTAGACACATTCACATCCACGGCTTCTTGGTAACCTCGCTAGAAGGTAGCAGCTCCAAAGAGTCGCTATCCATAGAGGTGTTATCAATAAGGGCGGCGATTATTTATCCTTTAACAGTGCTCGTCACACATTCTTTAACAAGACATTCATCATGTTAGCGCGTTTTCGTATCGTTTTTCTGCATAGTTCCGATTGAAAATATATAAACACTTCCAATTTAATTCCCAAACTATTTGCTATTATCCCGGTAAACCAGAAATGGGAAATTACTCGAGCAAATGAGAGAAAGTAAAGCGTGAATTATTCATAGACTATGACTGATGAGTGATGATTAAAATATTCCTTACTTTTATAGTCATGAAATCCGTGAAGCCGTTCAAATTGACTGTAAAAGGTTTTAGAATGCTAAAGTGCTTTACTTTTTTAACTAGTTGAAATATGTGTGGTGAAAATGAAAGCATTTCGTTTGAATTTTTCAATAATTTTAAAAATGTTATTTTTTCCGTTAAAGCATGAATTTTTAAATTCTATAATTTAATTTTTTCCCGCGAGTATGATGGACCTCAATTTATTTTAAGCCGCAAAAAATAAGGATTTAAATAATATCATCAAATTGTTATACTTTTTTACAATTCCAATTCAATTTTTGCATAATTTAATATTATTAAATATTGTATTGCGAATCTCCCGACGCCTTGGAGAGGACACTTACATGAATACAACGGAGTTATGAGGACACTTACATGAATACAACGGAGTTATGAGGACACTTACATGAATACAACCGAGTTATGAGGACACTTACATGAATACAACCGAGTTATGAGTGAAAAAAGTACAAAAAAAAGAGGAAAAAATGTTTTCGATTTTTTTACATTCCTCGATTATTTTTATATAAGGCCCGAAGACAATCCCGCAAAAATTAGCTTGCCCTCTATCAACATTATATTTCCGTTTTTACAGATGCTCCCCTGCTCCAGTGAAGTCAGAACGACAAACTACAATATCCATGAGAAGCAAAGGAAATGTACAAATAAATTCATTATAAACGTCAGGAATTTTCGGTAAGATTATTTTAAGGAAGTAATGCACCTTGCACAGCCGACCTTTTCAATGTAAATGAGGAGTTCATGTAATGAAACCTTCTCAGATTTTGAATACAAACAGCAAAAAGTTTTAATGAGGCCTGATTTGTAGGAAGCGAACAACTCTAGAGACTTGTAAGAAACAGAACTCTCAAAGTTAGTAATGTGTTTCAGAAATCATGAGAAAGAAACGAGTAGAAACAGCTTAAAGTTCCCACATCTACTCGAGAACTTAACCAAATATACCTTTCAAGACTTCTACGGAGGATTTCATTACAGCTACGAGAATGGCGAATCTTCTTTTTCAATTTATTTATCTGACAGAAACAGGAACAATTTTTAAAGAAAAGGAAAAGTTGCCATTTCATATTTTACCTTATAACTTTCTAATATTTCATATTTAAAGTATAACTAAATTGTAAATTAATTTAATTTCCCGTTTCAACATATTTTTCATTGAATTAAACCATAGGCAAACATGGCCGTCGGTCAAATTGTGATTTTTGTTAGACCGTATCCAACCTCCCCCCCATAGGGTGGAAACCCGCTTATAAGGTTGACCTCATGACGCAATCCGGAAGTGCCGACTAGGAAATGCTAATTGTATCCCTTTTTTCTCAAAAACGGCTAAATATGCTCCATGGAAAAATATTCTCGTTAGATTCCAAAATCCAAAAAACCTACAAAAGATAAGTGAACCTGAAAACTTTAAACCCTAAGAGTTTGTTCGTCCAAATTTCACCGACGAAACAGCGTTCTGTTGGTCCAAGATCCTGACCTTGTGTATGAAAAAAGTAAATTTCTTAGAAAATTCCATTGAAATTGGATTATCTTTTGGCCTGCTAGATATCTAACAGTCAAATATATATATATATATATATATATATATATATATATATATATATATGTATATGCATACAATAGACTCTTCCGTATCGGGCGGTCGGGTCTGGGGTACAGTCTGATTAGAGAATTCAGTTAGAAGCGGCCACTTATTGAAAAACCTTATTATTTGAGGATACAATAATATGTACTTAAGATTTGTAATATTGCTTATTTAAGTAAAAGTTAGGCAGAGAAATATAAAAACAACCCAAAATATGTAAATCCTTGCTGGTATTAATTACAAGAGCAATGCATGTAAAATTTCGCGAATTAGGCTAGCTAAAATAAGGCGTTCCAGCCGCGGATGCTTTAGTAGAAACATTTATTTTCTAAGTAGAAATACAAGTTCCTTCCACTAAAACGAAATATATATGCCTTCTTTGAGTCCCTTTCAATGAAATACCACTAGGCAAATGTTTGTCTAGCTAGGAAGGGAAGGTTTTCTAGGAACCCTCGAGCTGGTCGTGTTCCTGCCAGTTCCGAGATCCGTCACTCATTCCTCTAGGAGACCGCCGGATAAGAAAGAACGACGGATAAGGGAGAGTCTACTGTATATATATATATATATATATATATATATATATATATATATATATATATATATATATATTATTCGCCGCTGTCTTATCCATCGCTCCCTCTAATCCGGTGATATAATAATAATATAATAGATATTATTAGGTATATATATATATAGGGTTGGCAAATAAGTCCTTTCGGTTTTTGTATTCAAGTTTTGTTTACAATATGTCACATTTATCTGATGCAATTAATCCCAACAGAGGATTGTTTATCCTATTTGTAATATGTAAACAGTATGTCTGTCGACACTTGTTAAGATTAGGTCAGTATTGCGTTTGTGATCCTGCTGAGAAGATGGACGGTAATTTATTGCATTATAGACATATTTTGCTGTATTATTTCGAAAAAGGAAAGCAAGCTGCAGAGGATCATAAAAAAATATGCGGGGTCTATGGGGATAAAGCCTTAACAGAGCGCACGTGCCAAAATTGGTTTGCCAAGTTTAGGGCAGGGAATTTTGACATAAACGACACACCACGACCTGGTCGTCCACAAGAAATTGAAAGCATTGATGTTAAGGCTATAGTCGATCAAAATCCTTCCCAATCAGTGCGAGACATTGCTGAGGCCCTAGATATATCACATGCAAGCGTAGAAAATCATTTGCGGAAGCTCGGCTACGTTTCTAGGCTGGATGTTTGGGTCCCCCACTCTCTGACCGAAGCCAACTTGGCAAAACGCATTTCCATTTGCGATTCCCTGCGAAAACGTCAAGAAAACGATCCATTTCTTAAAAGACTTGTGACAGGGGATGAAAAGTGGATTGTCTACGATAATGTGGTGCGAAAAAAATCTTGGAGACCTAGCAACGAACCACCTGGAACCACATCTAAAGCGGGATTGCACCCAAAGAAGATAATGCTTTCTGTATGGTGGGATTTCAAGGGTGTGATTTTTTATGACCTGCTGACACAAGGTAAATCAATCGATTCCACTCTATACTGCTCACAATTAACAAAATTGAATGAATCAATTCGACGAAAACGCCCAGAACTGGCAAATCGAAAGGGTGTCGTCTTCCATCATGATAATGCCAGGCCCCACACTTCGTTAGTCACCCGCAACAAATTGTTAGCCCTTGGATGGGATCTTTTGCCCCACCCTCCCTATTCACCGGACCTTGCTCCTAGTGACTACCACTTATTCCGGTCTCTACAAAATTCCTTAGGTGGAAAACGGTTTGAAAACGAACAGGGTGTCAGGGAGCACCTTGATCATTTTTTCGCTAGTAAACCACAGACATTCTATGAGCATGGGATTATTCAGCTGATGGAGAGATGGGGTAAAGTAATAGAAAATAATGGACATTACATTGTAGATTAAAATAAAAATTATGTTCAAAATATACAATAGTTTTCTTTCAACTTAAAAAACCGAAAGGACTTATTTGCCAACCCTATATATATATACTATTTAAATTTATATATATTATATATAAATTGAGGCCGTTATTTGCGTTTAGGAACTTGAAATGTCTTAGTTGGCACTTCCGTATTCCGTATTCGGAATCACTTCATAAGCGGGTTTCCAGCTAAGATGCAGGAAAGAAAAGCTCAAACAGGCCATATTGACAAATCTTGATTTAAAAATACACATTTAATAATACATTTACAGAACTTACTGCAAATTACAAAAACAGTTCGAATTATGAATAGAGAAAGAGAATAAATAGGTAAATACATGCAGCTCGTTTATGGTAAATAGCATCTTTTTATATTTCTTGAAGCATACTGCAGAATACATAATGCAGTTCTGTATGTATTTCCATCTCCCGGCGGTTACCCATCCTTGCCGAGTTATTACACCAAACAATAAACCCAATCTCCATAATGTATTCTAATATAGTGAAAATTTTATCTCCATACTGAATTTCTTTTACAAAAATACAGAAATAAACCTCAAATTACCTCGTTAAGTTATATATATATATATATATACTTACCTTCTTGTCTGGATATGTCTGTTCTTATTTTACTATTTTATAGTAAAAGTCCCGGGTAAAACTCGGCAATGTCCTGGTTACAAGAAAACAAGGAATAAGAGAACGGGTTATTCTACTTGGACTTCGAATTGGGCACATTATTCTGATTTGTTTCTATTTATGGCCAAACAGAACTGTACGCACAGACAGTAATGAACCGGTATAATTAAACATATACTAACTGCAGAATATCAGGTAACTTATCAGTACCCAAACATGACTTACTAACTGATAACACGCCTCAGATCAATATGGTTTTAAATTATTCGCAAAAATATACAAATTCATCCAAAATTACAATTATTAGAAATATTGGATAAATATTAGGGCTAAGGGTAAGAAATTTGCTTAAAATTAGTAGGCGTTAATAGCAAAATTGTTGATATTCCATTAACCCCCCCCCCAAATAGATAAGCATAATATTCTTAGTTGCTGTTTCTTTTAGCAATTTCCCCAAATTTGAGTGTTTTTAAATTATATTTCAATCCTCGTCAACCTGCCTACTAGATAACGAAAATTTACCCTGTTAAAATATATATATATATATATATATATATATATATATATATATATATATATATATAAAGACATAGATATTATGTATAAACATATAAAAACAATTATGCTCATTGTGCGAAATTCTATGCAACGATTAGTATTGGCCAGAAATCATTCTGTATAATCATTAAAGACTAATAAATCAATTTTTTTTTCATTCTAAACAATGAATGATATTTTCATTCATTTTTAATTATAATAAAAAAACAAACAGAACTTCTTTTTATTCATTATCAAATAAAAATTATTTATTGAATAAACATTATTTATATAAATGAAATTTTTCATTGAATAAAAATAATTTATACGAATGAACACTTTTTTAAACTGATTAGGTTATATAAAACAAATTATTTTTATGTTTAAATTTAAACGTCAATTTTAGAACCGGTTATCTATATGTTACCACCCTTAAACAGCCAAGATATGGCTGTTGCCTTTTCATTTTTTGAAAGAAAAGCCACAACCCTAGTGGGAATCAAACCCACGACATTAAAATTAAGTATTATACATTTTATATGTGTTAATATGTAAAACTGGAGGTCCGATGGCCGTGTGCGTTGAGTCGTGAGCACTTAACGCTCCAAGGGTCGTGGGTTCGATTCACAAGGTGGGGTGGTGGCTTTCCTCTAGAAAAAAAGAATAGGGATCAGCCATATCCTGCCTAGAAAATGTTGGTTACCTATAGATAACCCGCCCTAAAATTCTGAGTTAATTATAATGGACGTTAAAATTTAAATAATTTGGTGCTAATGACCTCGGCAGTAGATGCACCAAAAAAAATAAAATAAATAATACGTAGAATTAAGGATATCTATTTGTAAGTAATTTTTTTTTTTTTTTTTTTTTTTTTTTTTTTTTTTTTTTTTTTTTTTTTTTTTCACGGCGCATCTACATCCAGGTCATTAGCGCCGACATCCAGGGTGGAGCGAGGAATTTTACCAGCGAGCCGTGGGATGATAAAATTCCTGCCGGAGGTTGGGTATCGAACCACCATCTCCCGCTTATGAATCCAAGGCGCTAGCCAATAGACCACGGGAGACCCCGGTAAATTACATATGAAAACGAATGCATTATTCCTAGAATAAAAATCAAATGAACGCCTTTAAACGGAAAGGAGCCAAGCGCCATTTTTAAAGAAATTGAGTTTTTGTTGCTATCTTGTAGAGAATTAGAGAATTTATATCGTAATAACAAACTTGTTAAAATATAATGTTGCCATTAAAGAAAAAATACCCCAAAAAAAGTGAAATTTAGGGTCCAGTATGCTGTAATTACAGAAAGGAATCAAGCACAATTTTTATCAATGACTATAAAAATAAAACCCCATTACCATAACAACAGTTTATTTTAATGAGAGAAAATAAATATAACATTTGAGATAATAAAGGAATTTTAGACCCACAAAAAACTTTAAACCCAATTCTATAAAGAATGAACAGATGGCACTTGGTTCCTTTCCGTTTAAAGGCGTCTAAATATCTCTTCAAGTTTTAACAGCAGAAAGGCTCATTATGTATATATGCATATTACACATATATAAAAAAATATAATTCTAAGTAGCCATGAGATCTGATATCACTGATAACTGTTATCTGTAATAAATGATAAGAGTGACTAGAAAGGATAAGACCCGAACGGCTGTGACCGATTGACCGAGTGTGTCTGTTGTAGGCAGAGTATGGATTGCGTATGGTTGCTATGGATACCCTGTCAGGTCACAGGTGGGTGCACCCCTCTCCGCCGCTCCTCCATCAGCTGTTTTTCTTCAATTAGCCTTAACTAGTATATATATATATATATATATATATATATATATATATATATATATATATATATATATAGGGGAAGGTGTTGTACCTCTGACCATATTGTACCTTTGACTACCGAGGCTATGGCGGCATGTAGGAACATTTTATAAGTTTTGGTGTAATTAGTGTTTATCTCCTTCACTAGAGGGCTTGTGCAGCCTACTTTGGATTATTCAAGTCAAAGAGGATTCTTGCAAAAAATACTTATCCATTTCTATCATAAAAATGTAAGTTATTTATTGATGAAGTTTTGCCTCATAATATATTTTGTATTATGTCTTTTTAGATGGAAATCATTTGACAAAGTAGCTGTTACAATAAGAAACATGGTGTAGCTTCTGGAATTGATTTATCTTAACCTTAATTTACACTACCAGGGTGTTGTACCTCTGACCACGACTAGTTGTTGTACCTTTGACCAGGTCAGAGGTACAACACACCTGAGTAATTTTCATAATTCAACTTTTATGTTCTTCTTCTACAAAATTTAAAAAAATAATTAATATTGGTTCCTTCAATTGTTCAAAGAATTTAAAAAATAATAAATGAAATAAGTTCAAACTGCCTTTATCAATCCTCAGTGTAGCAGTTCGAACCTATCACCCCTTATCATTCCACTTGAAGTTGTAAGACCTCATCGAAAAGCGGAGGCAAGGAAAATGTCAAATAGAGGCCGGCCTAAAGGGAAACCTCGTATCCTGACAGATATTTCTGAAAAGCTAATTATTGAAGGGAAAAAAAACGAAAGCACCACCCTAAACGTAAGACACCACATACATATAATCCCCTTCCTAAGAAAGTGGTAAATAAAAAGAAAATGATTCTAATGACAGTTCAGATTCTGATACTGACACTGAAATTTCTTCAGGAGAAAGTGAAGTTGATCTGTCTGATGAATGTCGATAACCAGCAACATATATAATATGATTTGGGAAAAGGAAATTTTATACTTGTTAAAAATAAAAGTAAAAAGACTATTACATATTTAGTCGCAGAGATCTGTGGTATTAAATGTCCAATGTTTGAGATCCAATATTTGAAAAAACAAATTTTAAGTGACAAGTTTACGAGAGAAGATGAAAATTTGTATGATATTGATGTTAAAGACATTGTGGCTAAACTTCCATACCCTACTATTGCTAGTGGATCTGCTTCACAGTTCAAATGTTTATCGGTTGGACTTGATTTTTCAGCATATTAAGCTTAACATAATATCAATAATAGTTTTTTTTTTATTATACTTACATCCTTTTCCTGTATTTATTAAACATACAATTAATTATAATATTACAGAATAAATTTTTTTTCTGCACTGCTGTGTTGTTTTTACAACTGCTGTGGTCAGAGGTACAACACCCCGTGGCCAAAGGTACAACTACATGTTGTATCTTTGACCACTGTACGATTATTTCTTTTAAAAATTAATAAAAAATATTAAATGTAAAGCTAGAACCTTGAAAAAATTAGATATAATAAGCAATAGAATACTAATTAGAATGAAATAAAATAAATGAATTTAGCCTTAATATTCAAGCAAAAAAAAATTCAATTTTGCAAAGTGGTCAAAGGTACAACACCTTCCCCTATATATATATATATATATATATATATATATATATATATATATATATACATACATGCTATTAATTCGGCTATTTATAGTTGTGAATTTTTGAACGTTTCTTCATATTCCTTTTTTCTAAATATTTTGTCGGTTAACTAATTTCCATTCTTATGCATTGTGTCATTTCGAAACAGTTATTACCAAGTAAAACTATCTTTTGGACTCAAAATCAAAGTAATTTTCTCCAATTTATGGATAACATATAATTCTATATTTTTTAATACTTTATATTGTCATAACCTGAATTTGGAACATTTATGCTGCCCAAGTATTTCAATATGTTTTTAACTATTGTTCTTACATCTGTGTTACATCACTACTTTAGTTCACTTCCAATGTTGGGCAAAACTAAAAACTAAAACTAAAATTAAAACTAAATTCACTTTTTGGAATAAACTAAAACTAAACTAAAAATTGCAACCTAAAAAAAAACTAAAACTAAAATTTTACTAATTAATGGATTTTAACTAAACTAAAACTAAAACTAAATCTTTGGGAATTGACTAAAAACTAAACTAAAAATTTAGTTTAGTTTAGTTTCGTTTAGTTTTGCTAAAATAGCATGAATTAATATAAATCACTAGCTGTTACCCGGCGTGCTATGCTACACCTACTTTCTGCATATAGAAGAGCCCCAAAAAAATTAGAAACCAAAAGAGTATTATTAAAATCTAATAACACAAACCTCTAACTGTTTCGAACCCGTGACCTCCCAACTTTGAGTCCTAGACGACTTTGACCTAACCTATAACACCCCCGTAGCAAGACATACATTTATGCCAAGTTTGGTGAAAATCGGTCTAACGGAGTGGATTTTTATAAAAAAAAAAAAAAAAAAAAAAAAAAAAAAAAAAAAAAAAAAAAAAAAAAAAAAAAAACCATACAGACTGCAGCTGGTAGACGTTTTTGACTTGGCCTATGGCAATCCCCTGATCAAGACCAACCTGTGTGCCCAGTTTGATCAAAACATATAGAACGGTTTTGATTTTATAGGGAACAAACAAACAGACAGACAGCTGGTAGAGGTTTTTGACCTAGCTTACGGCACTCTCCAGATTAGTATCTACCTGTGTACCGAGTTTAGTCAAAATCGGACGAACGGTGTGGAGACGGTATCGAGTTTATTCAAAATCGGACGAACGGTGTGGATTTGTATAAGGCACAAACATACAGACAAGCAGCTGGTAGATTTTTTTGACTTAGCCTAGGAGATTTCCCGTATCAAGACCTACCTGTCTGCCAAGTTTGGTCCAAATAGGTCAAACGGTGTGGATTTGTATAAGGAACAAACAAACAGAAAAACAGACAGACACGTGATTTTTATATATATAGATATGTTATTTCGATAATTAAGTAAATTATTAAAACTAATAGAACTTGCTTAAGAATAAGAAATTGTGGCTTTTTCTCGTAATTTGAAAACATATGTTCTTTGATAAACTAAATTAGTTAACTAAAAACTAAAACTAAACTAAAATCACAAATTTAGGTCTCTTTTACTAAACTAAACTAATTGCATTACTAAAAACGGAGTCCATATGATTAATAATTATACAAATCTAAAACTAAACTAAAACTAAAACTAAAAATATAGCATTAGTTTAGTTTTACTTAGAGAAAACTAACGTTAGTTTAGTTTACTAACGTTAGTTTTGCCCAACACTGTTCACTTCTTCTCATGTATAAAATAATAAATAACTTGGTCAAGCCTTAAACAATTGCATCTCTCACATATATAAGTTTTGTGTAGGACGTTAAAGGCTCCCGAAAAAATAAGTTTTTATTCTTTACAAACAAAATGCTAAACGCAAATCTTATTTTCGCTAGCGTATTTCCCGACTCGAAAAAACATAATTTTGAAAAAATCTTTTATTGTTATAAATGTTTATTGTGCCGAAAAGATGATTTTTTTTAAAAAAAAGACAACCTCTGATATTTTTTATTTTAATGTATGCCGTGAAAAATTGTGAAATTTTTGGCACATTTAACAATTATTCCGACTGAATAACACTAGTGGCTATCATCTTTGATTTGTTAAGAAAGTATTTCAGACCATAAAAAGAAATCGTAAAAAAACGTCCATCACGCAGGAGCTGCATAACTAAGCAATTTCCTCAGAATTTTGGTAGTGTAGACTGCTTTCCAGAATAATTTGCTTAAAATCTATATATATATAAAAATCACGTGTCTGTCTGTTTTTCTGTTTGTCTGTTTGTTTGTCCATTATACAAATCCACACCGTTAGACCAATTTTTACGAAACTTGGTATACATGTATGTCGTGATATGGGGGGTGTTAGAGGTCAGGTCAAAGTCGTCTAGGACTCACAGTTGGGAGGCCACGGGTTCATAACAGTTACAGATTCGTGTTATTAGATTTTAATAATACTTATTTGGTTTCTAATTTATTTAGGCTTTTCTATATGCAGAAAGTAGGTGTAGCATGGCACGCCGGGTAACGGCTAGTAGGTGTAGCATGGCACGCCGGGTAACGGCTAGTAGGTGCAGCATGGCACGCCGGGTAACGGCTAGTAGGTGTAGCATGGCACGCCGGGTAACGGCTAGTAGGTGTAGCATGGCACGCCGGGTAACGGCTAATAGGTGTAGCATGGCACGCCGGGTAACGGCTAGTAGGCGTAGCATGGCACGCCGGGTAACGGCTAGTAGGTGTAGCATGGCACGCCGGGTAACGGCTAGTAGGTGTAGCATGGCACGCCAGGTAACGGCTAGTAGGTGTAGCATGGCACGCCGGGTAACGGCTAGTAGGTGTAGCATGGCACGCCAGGTAACGGCTAGTAGGTGTAGTATGGCACGCCGGGTAACGGCTAGTAGGTGTAGCATGGCACGCCGGGTAACGGCTAGTATCCTATATAAATAAAATAATATCATGAATAACTCTCTTTTAATTTTGTAATGAGTAACCGTTCAATTATAAACTTTTTATAGTTTATTTTTACAGTCAATTTTGCTCTATAGATTAGCACTACGAATACTGAGTTTCGTCGAAATATAACAAAAATTACGGCTGGTAGTGGCGAATTGGTAATGTGGGTCCGGAGTAAAGCCCTCCTCCGACTGAACCGATTTAGTTTATTTTTACAGCCCATTTTTCTCTATAGGTTAATACTACGAATACCAAGTTTCGTTGAAATATATCAAAAACTACAGTTTGCATGGTCAAATAAGTGTTATGGGTCTGGGGTAACCCCCCCCCCCCCCCTTCCGTTTGGCCGATTTTGTTAGTTTACGAACTCGTTCAATCGTTTGCTAATTGAACGGTATATACAAAGTTTCGTGACGAAAAAGCAAAAACTCTGGCCGCTATCGAGTTAACAGACACATTTATATATATATATATATATATATATATATATATATATATATATATATATATACATTTTTACAGGGGTCATTTTTGGTTTCTACTAGGTAGGATCGATAAAGATTTGAAGAAATGTTTGAAAAATTCCGTGATGAGTGCAACCTCAATAGCTACTTTCCTTCGGAGGAAAGTGCTAAAAGGTACAAGGTACCTTAACTAGTGTTGATAGTGTGAAATTAAATATCCCCTCCTATAAAACATGTCAGGACCTTGGGAGAGTAAGGGCGATTCGGAAAAATCAACTTTTTTTTTTTTCTGATTCAGAAAGATGTAGGTAACACGACCCTTCGCCTTGTTTCTCTGGTTGGCCTTTAGTTCTCTCACAGTTTCTAGTTAAAGTGAATAGCACCATCATCTATGAAACATTCAATGTCCTATTTCAAGGGCGAATCCAGGGTCTGAAACTCCCCTCCTGACATTCTGTTACCCATAAATCACTCGTATAGATTGTGATTAAAACATTGAATTTCAATTGCATACTTCTTCAATCAGCATTCCATAGAATAATCTTGGATTTCCCAACATCCGTAATTCGTTATTCGCACTTACTCTTCCAAGGTCCTGGTTTGCAGATTGAACTTGGTTGACGTGTCAAAATGCACAGAAAACAGACAATTGCTAATTATAGTGGAAATTAATATATCTATTTGTCTCTTCCCCCCCCCCCCCAAAAGGACCGAATTTCATAATTATCGACGGGTTATCTATAGGCCACCACCCTTTTCTAGCCAGGATAGGGCTGATGCTTGATCATTTTTTCCAAAGAGTAGCCACCACCTCTAGCGGGAATCGAACCCACGATATTTCTAATTTGAATTATGTCCAATTCTAGGATAATTATAACCCAGATAATTATAGTACGTAAGATATGTATATTTTCTGACTTCAGTGTCCGTATACATGACTATGAGACTGTTTGTGTCTTTATATGTCCGAGAAGTCCCCACAATTGTTCCACAAAATGTCCACAACCTCATCTAGTGTGTAGCAACAGCCCTCGCTAATGTTCTAATATAAGTTCCGTACTCCGCCTCATGAAACAGCAAACTTTTGCTTTAATAAAGATCTCCTTCCAGTTTCATCTCCTGGAAGTTCTTGCTGTCACCGACAAAACGACCGCCGGGATAAAGTCTAGCAAGTAAATCGATTAAGTAAACGATCGCATCCAAATTGAGATATTTTGGTTTTAGCGTGTTTTCCTCCAAAGGAAGGAAACACGCTTATGAGATTGACCAATAACAATTTCACGTTTCAGAACCAATGAATCACGAACATAAAGATGGTACGAATATATATATATATGTATATATATATATATATATATATATATATATATATATATAAATAATGTTTTTTGGTAGTGGGGTTGCTAAATTTCAGAAGATAAAACAAATTGGTCTTTCCACAAAGTTTCTTTATTTGTTAGTAGACCTTTCAACACAAATGTGCCATCATCAGGTGCAAACAACAAAAAAGAATTAAGCATTAATATTATTGGACTAAAAAATTTGTACATTATTAGGCTTACAGTATATTACAAGGACAGCATATAATTAGAATTCATAAAGCTTACGATGACAGTATATAGTGGAAAAACTATAATTCAATATATATTCAATTGTGGTAGGGTAAAAAGGTCCATTGGTCTCCAGCTTCGTGAAGAAAATGGCGGCGCCCATCAGTTTCCCGCCAAATTGTATAACCTCTATGGAGATTGGAGAACCTCTAGCGAGGGTTACCTTTTAATCTAAATATTAACATTAATTAATGGAAAATTCATAACCTTAAGGGTTTCTCTAATTAATACTAGATTTACCAGACCATTCATTTTGACTGGTCATGCTATTTCAATTCAAAATTCCTACTCCATATAACATTTGCTTTCCTAAATGATGTTATGACTGTTGTAGCTATAAGTAGAGAATACATTTAATGAACTTAATGGTACTTTATATACAGGAATTAGTACCCAATATATATATTTTATTATTGGCATTTATTCCAGTATTAGGTCTGGTAAATCTAGTGTTAAAGTTATGAACTAAACATATCTTTATATCTTATCTGTCATAAACTCATAACAACCTTCGGGTGACTTTTATATTATTATATATTACTTTATAAATATAGGGCGAGGTTCGCTCAGTGGTAGAGCACTGGACTAATAAGCTGGGGGCGAGGTTAGCTCAGTGGTAGAACACTGGACTAATAAGCTGGGGGCGAGGTTAGCTCAGTGGTAGAGCACTGGACTAATAAGCTGGGGGCGAGGTTAGCTCAGTGGCAGAGCACTGGACTAATAAGTTGGAGGCCTGAGTTCAAATCCTGAGCATAGTACTAAAGATTTTTTCTTCTAGTGTCTTCGTTCATGGATTGAATTCGGCCTCCCTGACCGTCCCTAGGCCGACCCAGCCTTTAATTAATTTAATAATGGGTACCTTGGGTGCTAATGACTCTAGCAGTCGAAGCAGCCAAGGGGAAAATCAGCATAGGGCCGGAGCATAGTACTGACCACACTATCTCCCTAGTGTGCTGTGTGCTCATGAATTAGATACCTCTATAGTATCTACCCCTCAGGGCCTTCGTGGCCTGTTACGGGACTGATTTTCTTTTTTTTTTTATTATTTTATAAATGGTAGGTTATACCTTTATAACCTATTGTTTATAAATTTGTAAGTTAATTATTATTGTTGTAGTTTATTTTTTTAAGTTTCATTTATTAGTAAAAGTAGTATTTTAATAAGATAAGGTAGGAAAATGAGAAACTTATTGGTAATAGTGTTTTCCTAGAGCGAACGTTGAGAAGGTGAGGAGAGTAATTTCCGCTTAGAATACTATCAGTTTCCTGCTGTGGTGCAGGAACTTAAATCTTCCTTCTCTTTAAGATGTCATTTTATATTTTTCACTAAAGATCATAACCTACCAATAACTGCTCCTACTTTTTGGTTAATGACCCTAGAGATATGAACGGAACCGCGCTAAGATGACGCAGTTCCTACGATTGGACGTTTAAACTTGATTATTGTCATCGTAGCATATTGTTCATTGAAATGGCTATAAGCCAATGGGGGAACCGTTAGGATGAATTCTTTTCCAGGAACTTCACGCATGCGCGATCGAACTAAACGATCTATCTGAACAGGGTATAGCCGAAACCTATTTAAAATAAGTGGTAACAATATTATTGATTGCTGAGGGAAATAAATGGTGTTTTTATAACAATTTGACCTCAAAAGATTTCTTATAAATACATTATTTATAAGATAAAGAATTTATATAAATATCTGTAAATTGTCGCCGCCATTACTAAGCTCATGAGAAATACGGCCGTAACGTGGCTGTTGATGATGATGACGATAAGCTGGATGGTAGAGCTGCTGTCATATATAACCCCAGCACCCCCGCACGAAACCTCCCCATAAGCTATGTCTGTCCTTCAGTTAACTCCCCCCCCCCCCCCCCGGTCGCTATCTCAAACACTTATCTTAACGCCACTACATTTTTTCAAAATATTAATTTGTGTCCGTCATAAGATTTCCTTTATTCCCTGCAATTTGTCTTTCTAATCTCGCTGCCCTCGTGTAACTTTATTGGCTACGATAAAAAATGTTTTAACCTCCCTCGCCATCTCTCCTTACGCCATTATTTCTAGTTGAAGAGTCTTCTTAGTGTGTTTTATCTCGAGACTTTAGAGGCCCGGTTGCCGTGAGTGATAAGGTGTGTACTGCTTGCCTAAGTTTGAGGGTTCGATTCCCACTAGGGGTGGCTACTAGAAGTTGCATATCCTGGCTAAAAAAGGTAACGTGCTGTGGATTCCCATGCTCATGTAAACAAAAAAAAACTAAACAAGTAAAATGATGAACAGCATGAATGTAATAATAAAAACATTAATATATAAACATTATTATTTATAAAAAATGTTTTTGTTTTTATTTTTAGCATTTTAGATAGGTACGTATGTTTTCTCATGTAATATGTACAATAAAGTTACATCGTAGGCCACCGACGATAATCATGACAAACTTAACTGTTTTAAATACTTACGTTTACTTTTGTAATTTTATTAATATAATTTAAATTCTATAACAATTTTCTTTCTATTTTGATTTTCTTTGAAATCTATTGTTTTAGAGTTTTATTTTCTTTCTATTTTGATTTTCTTTGAAATCTATTGTTTTAGAGTTTTATTTTCTTTCTATTTTGATTTTCTTTGAAATCTATTGTTTTAGAGTTTTATTTTCTTTCTATTTTGATTTTCTTTGAAATCTATTGTTTTAGAGTTTTATTTTCTTTCTATTTTGATTTTCTTTGGAATCTATTGTTTTAGAGTTTTATTTTCTTTCTATTTTGATTTTCTTTGAAATCTATTGTTTTAGAGTTTTATTTTCTTTCTATTTTGATTTTCTTTGAAATCTATTGTTTTAGAGTTTTATTTTCTTTCTATTTTGATTTTCTTTGAAATCTATTGTTTTAGAGTTTTATTTTCTTTCTATTTTGATTTTCTTTGGAATCTATTGTTTTAGAGTTTTATTTTCTTTCTATTTTGATTTTCTTTGAAATCTATGGTTTTAGAGTTTTATTTTCTTTCTATTTTGATTTTCTTTGAAATCTATTGTTTTAGAGTTATATTTTCTTTCTATTTTGATTTTCTTTGAAATCTATTGTTTTAGAGTTTTATTTTCTTTCTATTTTGATTTTCTTTGAAATCTATTGTTTTAGAGTTTTATTTCCAGGGAAAAAAGTACTTTACCAATATTCATTGTAGATTTTATTTGACAATAGCTATTGTATATTTTATGCCTAAGTTATTTCTCGTCCCCGTTGTGAATAGAAATAGAAGAGGAAGTTGTTATAAAGACATCTTCTTGGAGAAGGGAAGGGAATTGTAAGGGGGGGGGCCTTAGAACAGCCCTTAAAAAGGAGATCTGCGAATTCTACAGATGGGATCTGAGGATAATCCTTGTAGATTTTTAGGGAGATATCAGGCTGTTGTAGATGTCTTATTGATTCCTAATCTACTTTACCTGAAATATTAGCTTCCTTTTGAAGATTTTACCTACTTTAAGTATCTACCACCCTTCAGAAAATACTGAATTATATATATCCGTTCCAGTTATTAGTTAAATCTATATATATATATATATATATATATATATATATATATATATATATATATATAGATATATATATATAAATTGTTTTTGATCCGAGAAGGCATGGGGTCGTTAAAGCAGTCTTCCTGTCTTCGTACTACTTTATTTAATAGGCCCGACATGTTTCCTGCATATTTTCGCACCTCTTCAGGGGCTCTTCTCTGGAGAGCGAGTACACGGTAAGGAGAGTACTTCCTAGCAAGAAGTGCCCCTGAAGAGGTTCGAAAATATGCCCGAAACATGTCGGGCCTATTAAATAATGTAGTATGAAGACAGGAAGACTGCTTTAACGACCCAATGCTTATTATGATCTAAGAAAATTAGATATATTTTGGGTGATCTAAAAGCATTAATATACAGTGGAACATGGTTAATTCCAACTTCGATAATTCGAAATCGTCTTTAATTCGAATATTTCTCTCGGTCCCTAGAATTTAGGGCATAAACAATGTAAAACAATCGTGGTTAATTCGAATAAATTTTTGGATAATTCGAACTTTTTACGAGTCTGTGCCTCCAATGGGAAGTGGACAGAGAGGCGGTCGATCTTAAATCTTGTGAAAATGCTCTCCCCTCGGGTAAGAAGGATAGTAAGATACGGATGTAGGGGTTCCAGGACAAGAAGCGCGGCGGTCTCATAGTCTAGTTCTTGGAGTCTAGGAGTTCTGCAAAGTGGTGGGCCGCGTTTCCTCCCTTCCAGGGGTTGTCATAGTTCGATCCTGTCGTTTTATCCAAGAATTCTCTCCCACCATGCCTCCTATCTTCATTTTTTATTGAGTTTTAAATCAGTCTGCGCCTAAATCTGTTGTATTGTTTGTACCTTAAATTTCTGGTGTACAGGGCAGAGCAGTGAGTTGTTGATTTAAGATGTCGAAGCCTAGAAGTTATAAAACTTTAACGTTGCCAGAGAAAATAGCTGCGATTAAAGAAGTTGAAAAAGGAATAAAGAAAAAATCTGAAATTGCCAAGGACTTTGGAATTCCTCCTAACACTTTACCAACTTACCTGAAAAAAAAATCTTGTCCATGAAAAGGACTTTTTTTCAAAACAATAGACTTTTATTTTTACTTTTTTGATCAATTACAGTGTTCTGCACGAAAATCTTCCTTCAAACCAAAACATGCGTTCTTACTGTTTTCAAATGTGCTGAACACGAATTTGAAGTCAGATTCTGTCTATCACGATATTTCTTCAACCACTTGTAATATTCCCATCAAATTTTTTTTTCGTTCAAATATACTTCATTGCGCTCAAAATCATCGGGCTTTTGATTTTTTTTCACTATGTTTTGATGCCAAAAAAAAATTCGTCAAATTTACAAAAAACTCACATTTTTGGATAAAAAACTAGAATTTCTCGAGAAACTGTGCGTGATAGACAGAATCTGACTTCAAATTCGTATTCAGCACATTTGAAAACAGTAAGAAAGCATGTTTTGGTTTGAAGGAGGATTTTCGTGCAGAACAGTGTAATTTTCAAATACAATTTATCATTTTTTCCAAGTTTCTCCTCTTTTCTCTCAAAATCAGAGGGTGATAGAATTTTTCTGAGTTCAGATTCGGACTCAGCACACCTGAAAACATGAGAAACAGGCAAAATTGATCAAGGGAGGGGAGAAAAGTTTTTTTTTTTTTCAGAACAGTGTTATTTATTACTTATGTACGTAATCATCAATTCATGAAATGTTTGTTTTTCTTTAAATAAAATGTATTTTTGTTTTAAATTAAAAAATGTGAAAATATGAAGTTCGATTTTTTAGCCCTTTATTTTCAAAAACTTTTTTAATTCGAATTTTGGATAATTCGAACTTTTTTATCGGTCCCTAGGGGTTGGAATTATCCAAGTTCTCCTGTATATATATATATATATATATATATATATAAAGCTGACTACAAAGGAAATCCCAAATGAGGGAGAATTTAATCACTTCCTGTACAAAAAATTATTGCTTTTACAATCTTGCAGTAGAAGTACAAAGACTTATTGTTAAAATATTGTTTGGTTCCATGTGTAAACAGTATTTTCTGTTTGGTGGAATTTTAGTCTTCCTGTAGAGGGCAGCCCGCCGGAACAGGTCCGGATAAAGAGGCATATATCTCCATCTTCAACTTAAAAAAATTATCATTATTCATATGAACATAAAAAATTTAACTTGGCAAAAATAAAATAAATTCCATAACTTCGCAATAGAAAAAGTAATAAATATCGCCCATTTCACAGGCTATAAAGGCTCATAAGCTGGCACGCAACAAAAAATAAATAAATACAAATAACAATAATAAAATTGTTTGGTTCCATTTTAAATTAGCGGTATTTGCAGGAGAATACAATGTTATTCCATGCTGTCGAACATCAAACAACCTACTCTGTGATGTTATTCCATGCTGTCGAACATCAAACAACCTACTCTGTGATGTTATTCCATGCTGTCGAACATCAAACAACCTACTCTGTAATGTTAAACCTATCTTCTTCGTCATATTTCAAAAAATGTTCTTGTAACCAGGGCTTTGGGTCCTTTACTAGGAAGTAATAAAATAAGAACAGACTTATCCAGACAAGAAGATAAGTAGATATAAGCAAATTAGATAATTTGAGGTTAATTTCTGTATTTTTTGTAAAAGAAATAGATTATGGAGATAGACTTTGCACCGTATTAGAATACATAATGGAGATTGGGTTTATTGTTTGGTGTAATAACTCAGGAAGGATGGGTAACCGCCGGAGAAAGGAAGTACATACAGAACTGCATTATGTATTCTGCAGTATGCTTCAAGAAATATTAAAAGGTGCTATTTACCATAAACGGGCTGCATGTATTTATCTATATCTTATCTTCCTCTATTCATAATTTGAACTTTTCAATTTTACAATATGTACTCTGATTGTATGGTTCCGTATTTCAAGATTTGTCAATAGGCGTAGTAACTGTAGTGTGTTCTATACTTCAATAATTGATAGTGTGAAATAGTAATTATCGTAAGATCTATCTGGAAGCCATATAAATTTGGTAAATAAACGGTTATATATAACGGTAAACGGTTCATATCTTCCTTCATATGCCTGTCAAATACCTCTCACACACTGACCTATCATCGCTCAGCCCAAATCACTCCACAGAAAAACTTGAAATTTTTGCATGGACACTCCCTTTGGGATGTAAACGCTCCCTTTGGGATGTAAACACTCCCTTTAGGATGTAAACACTCCCTTTAGGATGTAAACACTCCCTTTGGGATGTAAACACTCCCTTTGGGATGTAAACGCTCCCTTTGGGATGTAAACACTCCCTTTGGGATGTAAACACTCCCTTTGGGATGTAAACACTCCCTTTGGGATGTAAACACTCCCTTTGGGATGTAAACACTCCCTTTGGGATGTAAACACTCCCTTTGGGATGTAAACGCTCCCTTTGGGATGTAAACACTCCCTTTGGGATGTAAACACTCCCTTTGGGATGTAAACACTCCCTTTGGGATGTAAACACTCCCTTTGGGATGTAAACACTCCCTTTGGGATGTAAACACTCCCTTTGGGATGTAAACACTCCCTTTGGGATGTAAACACTCCCTTTGGGATGTAAACACTCCCTTTGGGATGTAAACACTCCCTTTGGGATGTAAACACTCCCTTTGGGATGTAAACACTCCCTTTGGGATGTAAACACTCCCTTTGGGATGTAAACACTCCCTTTGGGATGTAAACACTCCCTTTGGGATGTAAACACTCCCTTTGGGATGTAAACACTCCCTTTGGGATGTAAACACTCCCTTTGGGATGTAAACACTCCCTTTGGGATGTAAACACTCCCTTTGGGATGTAAACACTCCCTTTGGGATGTAAACACTCCCTTTGGGATGTAAACACTCCCTTTGGGATGTAAACACTCCCTTTGGGATGTAAACACTCCCTTTGGGATGTAAACACTCCCTTTGGGATGTAAACACTCCCTTTGGGATGTAAACACTCCCTTTGGGATGTAAACACTCCCTTTGGGATGTAAACACTCCCTTTGGGATGTAAACACTCCCTTTGGGATGTAAACACTCCCTTTGGGATGTAAACACTCCCTTTGGCATGTAAACACTCCCTTTGGGATGTAAACACTCCCTTTGGGATGTAAACACTCCCTTTAGGATGTAAACACTCCCTTTCGCATGTAAACACTCCCTTTAGGATGTAAACACTCCCTTTGGGATGTAAACACTCCCTTTGGGATGTAAACACTCCCTTTAGCATGTAAACACTCCCTTTGGGATGTAAACACTCCCTTTAGGATGTAAACACTCCCTTTAGGATGTAAACACTCCCTTTGGGATGTAAACACTCCCTTTGGGATGTAAACACTCCCTTTAGGATGTAAACACTCCCTTTAGGATGTAAACACTCCCTTTAGCATGTAAACACTCCCTTTAGGATGTAAACACTCCCTTTGGGATGTAAACACTCCCTTTGGGATGTAAACACTCTCTTTAGGATGTAAACACTCCCTTTGGGATGTAAACACTCCCTTTAGGATGTAAACACTCTCTTTAGGATGTAAACACTCCCTTTAGCATGTAAACACTCCCTTTAGGATGTAAACACTCCCTTTGGGATGTAAACACTCCCTTTAGGATGTAAACACTCCCTTTGGGATGTAAACACTCCCTTTAGGATGTAAACACTCCCTTTAGGATGTAAACACTCCCTTTAGGATGTAAACACTCCCTTTGGGATGTAAACACTCCCTTTGGGATGTAAACACTCCCTTTGGGATGTAAACACTCCCTTTGGGATGTAAACACTCCCTTTAGGATGTAAACACTCCCTTTGGGATGTAAACACTCCCTTTGGGGTGTAAACACTCCCTTTAGGATGTAAACACTCCCTTTGGGATGTAAACACTCCCTTTAGGATGTAAACACTCCCTTTAGGATGTAAACACTCCCTTTAGGATGTAAACACTCCCTTTAGGATGTAAACACTCCCTTTAGGATGTAAACACTCCCTTTGGGATGTAAACACTCCCTTTGGGATGTAAACACTCCCTTTGGGATGTAAACACTCCCTTTGGGATGTAAACACTCCCTTTAGCATGTAAACACTCCCTTTGGGATGTAAACACTCCCTTTGGGATGTAAACACTCCCTTTGGGATGTAAACACTCCCTTTGGGATGTAAACACTCCCTTTAGGATGTAAACACTCCCTTTAGCATGTAAACACTCCCTTTGGGATGTAAACACTCCCTTTGGGATGTAAACACTCCCTTTGGGATGTAAACACTCCCTTTGGGATGTAAACACTCCCTTTGGGATGTAAACACTCCCTTTAGGATGTAAACACTCCCTTTAGGATGTAAACACTCCCTTTAGCATGTAAACACTCCCTTTAGGATGTAAACACTCCCTTTGGGATGTAAACACTCCCTTTGGGATGTAAACACTCCCTTTGGGATGTAAACACTCCCTTTAGGATGTAAACACTCCCTTTAGGATGTAAACACTCCCTTTAGCATGTAAACACTCCCTTTAGGATGTAAACACTCCCTTTGGGATGTAAACACTCCCTTTAGGATGTAAACACTCCCTTTGGGATGTAAACACTTCCTTTAGGATGTAAACACTCCCTTTGGGATGTAAACACTCGCTAAGAAAGGTTTATTTGATATTCCAATTTTTAAGTACTTTTAGAGGGGTTTGAATTTTTATTTTTAAAGAGAGCATGCTCACCTAGGCAGCATGTGTTGCTAGGGCGATAACAGGTCAGCTGTTATCGTACTGTATCTATTTCATAATATTATTTTTATTGCAGGTTCATTCCAACTATGATGGCAGACCTTGAATTACTAGAAATAAACTGTGATTGTGTCCCTCACAAAGTTTACGCTATTCCCGGTGATGGTCAATCCGAGTTAATAATATCCCTAACCCTTGCACAGCCTCCTCACTCATCAGCATCCCCAGTCAGAACACTTCTTGCTACTTCTCGCAAATATAATGGGTGTTCCCAAATGACATCTTGGAAACATAAATTTTTAAATTTGAATGTCCATTTATTATTGACTACGAATTTTAGCCTGTACTGGTTAAACTCCTGTTACTGGTAACCTATAGATAACGGATTATTTTTACCTTATCTTTTTCTTGACACTGGTCCGGAGCGCCCCAATGCTAAGAAACATTATACTTTGATTACTTATCAATTGATGAATAACATATAGTATGACGCGAACCGTGCTATAATAAACTGCACAAAATTATATAGTATCGTTAATTTTGATGATAGATTATTTAACGCTATAAAATAACTACTTATCTGCCGTGACGGGTATTCAGCTAACTTATTATAGAACAAATTCGATCGGAGAAATCTATACCTTAATCCGGAAATTGTCGGTTGCTTTGTTTTGAGCGGTTTTTGAAGTTATTTCTCTTAATTTTTGATAGTTGTTATACTTTTTAGCACTTTCCTCCGAAGGAAAGTAGCTATTGAGGTTGGACTCATGACGGAATTTTTGAAAAATTTCTTCAAATCTTTATCGATCCTACCTTGTAGACACCGAAAATGACCCCCGTTAAAATTTATAAATATCTATATATATATATATATATATATATATATATATATATATATATATATATATATATGCATATATATATATATATATATATATATATATATATATATATATATATATGTGTCTCTTAACACGATAGCGGCCAGAGTTTTTCTTTTTTCGTCACGAAACTTGGTATATAGCATTCAATTAGCAAACGATTGAACGAGTTCGTTAACCACTAAAGTCGGTCCACCGGAAGGGGGGGTTTACCCCGAACCCAAAACACTTATTTGACTATGTCAGCCATAATATTTGTTATATTTCAACGAAACTTGGTATTCGTAGTGGTAATATAGAGAGAAAAGTCAGATATAAAAATGAACTAAATCGGTTCATTAGAAGGGAAGGTTTACTCCGGACCCACAATACCAATTCGCCAGTACCAGCCGTGATTTTTGGTATATTTCGACGAAACTCGGTATTCGTAGTGCTAATCCACAGGTGAATATGTGCTGTAAAAATAAACTAAATCGGTTCAGTAGGAGGGGGGGGGTTTACTCCGGGCCCACAATACCAATTCGCCACTACCAGCCGTGATTTTTGGTATATTTCGACGAAACTCGGTATTCGTAGTGGTAATCTACAGTTAAATATGTGTTGTAAAAATAAACTAAATCGGTTCATTAGAAGGGGGGGGGGGTTACTCCGGACCCAAATTCCTAATATACTCATACCGGTCGTAATTTCTGCTGTATTGTAACGAAACGCGGTATACGTCGTGGGTAACTCATGAGAAAGAAGTGTTGTAAAAATGAGCTGAATCGGTCAATCGGAAAGCGGGGGTTTAATTTGTAATATATTTGAATAGAAAAGCCGGCAGACGTAGGTTCACAAAGCCGCCGCAAGGAGCGCTTTCTACCGCGTTAGATCAAAATACGATAATATGAGGATTTTTGTATTTATTACGTAGAGTAGTAGGTACCATGTGTAAACATAACTCTGGAAGCAGATTAATAATTGATCAGTTACTCATTACAAAATGAGAACTATTCACGTTTTTATTTTATTTATGTAGGATATTTTAAGCAAATTGTTCTGGAAAGCAGTCTACACTACCCAAATTTTGAGGAAAGTGCTTAGTTATGCAGCTCCTGCGTGACGGACTTTTTAATTTCACTTCACGGTATAACGTAAATTTTTATAAAAAAAATAGTAAATGTAAATAGAAGACCAGATCAAGAAACACAAATGTGAAGTTTTTGTGTTTATATTAAGTAGTGTAGTACCTCACATAGAGAACATCCTGGAAGAAAAATAAATACACAATATTAATTGATTCGCTTGTTACAAACTACAAATATTAAAGGTCATATTATTTGATCATAAATATGCTTTAGCGATGAATAAACTAAAAAAAAAAAAAACGTTACAAAAGGGTCACAAAAAAGAGTCAGCCGGTGTTGGCGCATGAGTGGTGGCCAAGGACGAAAAAGAAGAAGACTGTATGTTATACATTACATAGGTTTGTCGGGTGGAGCTAAAGCATATTTATGATCCTGAATTTGAGCAGAAGGCTCCAAACAATTTTTTTGTTTTATTTACATAAGTAGGACAATTATTCTTAGTTAGGCTGTTCCTGCGTAACAGAATTTTTTCTGGGAAATAAAGAGTATATTTTAGGGGCAAAAATCTTACATTTATCAGAAATGTTATTACAGAAAGGATTTTAATTTCTGTAACTGTATTTTTTCACCTAGCAAGGAAGATAAGTATGATAGAGAATCGGGTTATAACGATGCAATTCCTAGGACTCCTGGGACTTTTCATGATTCCAGGAATATCTTTAGGAAATCTGGAAGAAGGAAATTATCTCGAGAAAATGATTGAATGGAAAAACACTTGAAAATGCAGACGGTTAATTAATGAACATCTATTGACATCGGTGGTTGTATAAGAGAGGAGTGGGGGAAGGAGAGGGAGGAGGAGAGGGGATGGGAGGAGGGGTGGGGGGTTCATGAAGCAGCCATTACTCATAATGATTGATGAAGTATTAGCAAAGTATGACGGAAGCTCGACATAAAAATACACATTACTTCAATTAGTTAAAATTAAAAAAAAACTAATATTAAATAAATTTAATAAACATATATTTTTATCTATCACATCGGTTTTTATTTCTGCATATACTTAAGGATTTGCAGCGGGGGGAATATATATATATATATATATATTTTTACCATTTCTTTATGGGCTTAAAAGCTTCCTCAACTAATCAAAAATGATATCCAAGAATGTTTCTGTGCCAGAACAGTTTTTAAATGTGCCGAAAATTCGACTTTTCAAAGTCCCGATACATTGCAAAATTAAAAACCATTTTTTATCTTTATAAACAGAAATTAGTAGTAATTCAAACGATATAAAAATGAACATTTCAGAACATTAAACTTTAATGTCAATTCTTAATATTAGTAATTTCTTAACCCTTTGTTGCATGGTGATGCCTGCAGGCATCATATTATATTTTCCACTCCCAGAGCACTATATTGAGTTTTTTCAAGTTATATTTCGGTCCCTGTAAGCATCAACAAGTGTCAAAGGGACTGGAAGATTTTGAACTTTGTACTTGGTTCCCGAGAAGGAATAAACAAGTTAATGTTGACAAAACGATAAGTCTCGTTTCTTGTCCCGAGGGGACCCGTTTCGCAACGCCACAATATTATTAAAAACCTCCATTCTGACCTAAAAAAAATTGTACTCCTTAGTACTAGTGGTGTATTTTACGAATTTAATGTTTGTTTTATCGAAGTCTTATTTTTTTGTGTCAATTTTTGTGTTTGTTCATTTGTTTCCTGTGGGCACCATCATGCATCTTCTACTGAGATCTGAGCGATGGATCCCATTATCTGATCGATAATGACGAGAGGAGAAACAGATTGTCCATATAATCACAGCACCAGATGATAGTGAGGATGATGAAGATGTCGACGACAATCTTCTTTCTGAACCTTGGCGTATTTCCAGCCAATGTTTTAGAGGTAAATGGTGATGATTTGAAAGGTCCCTTCTCAGATTTGGAAGATTTGATTGAGGATCTACTGCCTAATGTATCTCAGAAGATGAGATGCAGGATGGAAAACTGCAAGAACCAAATTTGTGGTTACTGTGATAAATCTGAACATTATTTGGGTTTAACTAAAGGCAAATCATGTTTCAGGGGTTATCCATCCGACATTATAATTATCATAATTATTATATCCGACACCTGAGATATATTTACTGCAATAAGTATCAGATGTAAACGCACCCTAACGTAACGAAATCTCAGGTACGCCTAAGTTCGCGTAGGGGTGGAATAAGCCTGAATCTAATAGGCCATTGTGGGTCAACGCACCCACGAGTACGCCTAAGTCCGTGATGGTAGCAGGTGGGGGGGGGGGGGGGGGGGGGGGGGGGGTTGAATATACCTGCTGATGCAAGATTCAAGCCTCTGAAGGATGATGCGCTTCAGACAAACTTCATGAATCCATAAAGGGACTTCAACTTCACCATTACTGAACTAAGCCTCTCTTTGCATTGTTAATTCTAATACCAAAATGTTTCCTCGAGTCTCCTTTCACTTAGAATGCTCTATATGAGAGCTTTATCGCTCTTTAAATTAGCTCATTAATAGTGAGCACTCCTAAGCAGAAAGGCATAACAAAACTAAGTGCCTTGAATACAACTGGCGTCTATAAGGGCCACAGGTGGATGGATGGAGGGAGGAATACAAAAGTGTGGATTTTCATCTGTTCGCCTTTACCGGATTGTCTTGGCACCTTAGTTAATCCTATCAGCCTATATTGAGTGTTGAAATTGGTGATTTTTTTAGTGCCACACGCAGCCGGCGAAAATATTGTTCAAACACTTTGAAAAAATTATTATATTCTGGAATGACTCCATTGACCAAGTGATTACAATTCAAAGTGAAAATTAAGAAGAATACAGAATTTAAAATTAACCACCTTCTATTTTATTTGTTACATTAGAATGTGCTATTTGTTACATTAGAATGTGCTAATTGTTACATTAGAATGTGCTATTTTGTTAGTAGTCAATACAACGGATTGTTTATTAGTTACATTAGAATGTGCTATTTGTCACATTAGAATGTGCTATTTGTTACATTAGAATGTGCTATTTTGTTAGTAGTCAATACAACGGATTGTTTATTAGTTACATTAGAATGTGCTATTTGTTACATTAGAATGTGCTATTTTGTTAGTAGTCAATACAACGGATTGTTTATTAGTTACATTAGAATGTGCTATTTGTTACATTAGAATGTGCTATTTGTTACATTAGAATGTGCTATTTTGTTAGTAGACAATACAACGGATTGTTTATTAGTTACATTAGAATGTGCTATTTGTTACATTAGAATGTGCTATTTGTTACATTAGAATGTGCTATTTGTTACATTAGAATGTGCTATTTTGTTAGTAGTCAATACAACGGATTGTTTATTAGTTACATTAGAATGTGCTATTTGTTACATTAGAATGTGCTATTTGTTACATTAGAATGTGCTATTTGTTACATTAGAATGTGCTATTTTGTTAGTAGTCAATACAACGGATTGTTTATTAGTTACATTTAGTCATAAAAAAGAGATCACATTTCTGATAATGTTTTATATTACATGTAATGTCCCGTTTTCCCTTGGACTTTGTTAAGTGAATAAGGATGAGAGAAAAGGTTATCCAATAGGATAGAAGTGTTGTAAATATGAACTATTTGAAGGGGGGGGGGTGTACTTTGTACTATGTTATCAATTAAATTCTTCCGCCAATCGTTGGTTCGCGAAACTCATCAAGATCAATAGATCAAAATGTGAAGATTTGGGTATTTATTACGTAGTGTAGTACCCCGCATACACAAAACTCTGGAAGGAAATTAATTACAAAATTAATAATTGAAACAGCTGCTTTGTTTTTATTTTATTTATCTATATAGGTTATTTTAAGCAAATTATTCAGGAATGCACTCGACCCTACCCAATTCTGAGGAAAGTGCTTAGTTATGCAACTCCTGCGTGACGGACTTCTTATTTGAATATGTTCTTTATTGTTTGTGACTACACGTAATTTAGAATGCGCTATTTAAATTATTGACATTACCACCTCCAATCCTTGATTATATTATCAACTTCCGTATGGACCAATTCTTTGAAATTGAACACGAATTACACCGTCATTGTGTGGTGTACCCGCTGTTTCAGGAACATCATACGTAGGGCACTACGGTCGGATGAATATGCTCCAGGTCTCACGTAATCATCATAATGAAAAGCACAAAATTATTTCTCTTATTCAACAAAATAATTTATTAGCCGATAATGACGGATTTCCTGGATGTGCCGACATAATTGCATAAAGGATAAATCGAAAAGGGCGTATATTATAGATTCTACACCCATATACAAGACCAACGATCCTCAGCAAGCGGAAGAAATGAATTCAGAAAAGAAGGAATTCATACAAAATGTATAGAGTTTTATCAAGAAAAAATCCAAGTGAAATTCGCTCGAAGACAAATTCAAGGCCTTTGGTTTGGAGCAAGAGGGATGATTCCAAAACTTATGTAAGACTTTCTGCAAGATCTAGGCGTGGACCCCAACAAGCTTCCAATCCTCAAGGAATCAATTTTGACAGATTGCTTTGGCATACTGGACAATCACATTTACGAGAACTAACACATTTTCTCATCCCACGGCTCGTTGGGAAAATTACTTTTACGGTAACTTCCATATTAATACAAAACCCGTTTTAAACATGTGAAATGAATTTTTTAAAGATTGGTGCTTATACCACACCAAAATATTTGGGCAGCAAACTTAATTTTGAAATAAAAAAATCATTCTTTTCTTTTTTATACAACGCATATACACAATGAAAATAAAATACTCACTGTCACTAGTTGAAAGAGCCTTATATCTGAAAAAAAAAAAATGGAAAATTAATATTTCTTAATCCATCAAACCAAATGTTGAAAAATCCCCACGTTATATTATAAGGCCTAAGCAAATGACGCTTGCAAATTTATATATGTGTATATATGTATATATATATATATATATATATATATATATATATATATATATTCATAGAGTGAACATATGAGCATTTGTAGAGTAACAATAAATATTAAAGATAGGATAGATACGAAAATACCCGGTCACCCCCCGGAGCCAGCCCTTCCCCCGGGGCTGCTATAAATCACAGGATATTCCTCCCCTCCCCCACCGGGTTCGAATCCCACAGGTAGTTTGTGCCTCCTTCCTCGTCAATACCGCTCAGGGTGTTTCAACGTTTCCTCTTCTGGGATTTCTGGGATCCCATCGTTTCCAAGAGTCCCATCGTTATGGGGCAAATCGCCTTATCTACAGATGCCGGAGAACGCCCTTCCTAACCCGGTCATCCGGCAGAAAATAATACTAAATGACGTGATTGGATTAAAATTGTCCGAAGGGACGGAAGAAATTCCCAGAGAAATAAATTGATAAAGACTAAATTCATGGAACTGCTTCATCTAAATGTTTTTCTGTAGGATCGTTATTTTTCAGGGACCGAAAAATAACGATGTTTCACTTTACCTTTAATTTTTATTATTGGGATAATAAATAAAAATATAGTCGTAATTGATATATTTTTTTAAAACAGTTTTCTTATCATTTTTATTTCTAAAACTTAAAAATAAAAATTATTTGAATATTGTTTTAATACAAATTTTTTATTAGTTTAGCTTTTAAACATTATTTTAAATAAAAGCCATCTAAAATAGGGCCTACTATCCCACGGAATGCAGAACGATCTAAAAGCGAAAATGGAAAACCCTTCACAGAAATCACTTCAAACATATTAACAAATAACTTCAAATGAACAAAACATTCCAAATCAAGTATTTCTTTATTTATTCTAAGGATAATAGACAATTATGGTAGCTCTCTTGATAAGTAATTAATTATTAAATTAATGAACTCATCATTATTCCTTAAAATACATTAAAAATTTAGCTATGCTTTTACTTTCACAACACATTTTTTTTTTTTAATATTATAATTAAACTACCATTTTTTTTTATCAAACAATAATTATTTAAAATTTCTCAACAAATTTAATCGATAAAATGTTTATATAAAAATTATTTCATAACAGTTATTCATAAGTTTTAAATATATAAATTATTATAAGTAAGTAATTTCTTTTCATAATTTTATGGAAAAATTTAATTTTTATTTCGGTCCTTGTTTTCTATGGACTTCAGCTAATCCTTCACGTTTCGGTCCTTGTTTTCTATGGACTTCAGCAAATCCTTCACGTTTCGTCCTTGTTTTCTATGGACTTCAGCTAATCCTTCACGTTTCGGTCCTTGTTTTCTTTGGACTTCAGCAAATCCTTCACGTTTCGGTCCTTGTTTTCTATGGACTTCAGCTAATCCTTCACGGTTCGGTCCTTGTTTTCTATGGACTTCAGCAAATCCTTCACGTTTCGGTCCTTGTTTTCTATGGACTTCAGCTAATCCTTCACGGTTCGGTCCTTGTTTTCTATGGACTTCAGCTAATCCTTCACGGTTCGGTCCTTCTTTTCTATGGACTTCAGCTAATCCTTCACGTTTCGGTCCTTGTTTTCTATGGACTTCAGCAAATCCTTCACGTTTCGGTCCTTGTTTTCTATGGACTTCAGCTAATCCTTCACGTTTCGGTCCTTCTTTTCTTTGGACTTCAGCAAATCCTTCACGTTTCGGTCCTTGTTTTCTATGGACTTCAGCTAATCCTTCACGGTTCGGTCCTTGTTTTCTATGGACTTGAGCTAATCCTTCACGTTTTCCTTTCAATGTGAAAACATTTAGTTCTAATTTTATAGGGGGTTGAATTTGGCCCCCCTGACCGTCCCTGGGCCTACCCAGCCTTTAATTAATTTAATAATGGGTACCTTGGGTGCTAATGACTCTAGCGGTCGAAGCAGCCAAGGGGAAAATCAGGCGGCCGGAGCAAAGTACTGACCACACTATCTCCCTAGTGTGCAGAAAATATGAATAGCACTACTAGAATATCAGTAACTATGCGACAATAGTTATATGATTCATTTAGGAGGCAAAATGGCCGTGAGTATTCAGGTGTGAGCACTTATAATTCCGTACCAAGGGTCGTAGGTTCGATTCTCACTGTGGAATGGTGGGTTTTCTTTATAAAATCCTATCCTGGCTATAAAATGATGGTAGCCTATAGATAACCCTTCCTAAAATTCTTAGTTAACAATAATCGACATTAAAATTTAAATAAATGATTTTTATTAATTTCCTAAGTGCATTTGTAAGTTGAAGGTTAGGTTTGGGAAGGGCCAATGGATTATATAAGAAATTTGTCGACTCAACAAATCATGAAGATTCTTACCCGCATTTAATGTTCACTCTCAAAATATTATATTCATGGACCTTAAACTGAAATATTAAATTACAATAGACCTTAATACAAGATCCCTGATGAAGAACCTGAAGAGGATCGAAACTTCATTAATATAACTCTATGTTTTAAACAATTTTTGAGAGCAACTACTCCCAGTTTCTTTAATTTACTAAGTACATTTTCATTATCAAAATGACTTTCCTTTAGAATTGATTGAGGTATGTATTTAAAAAAAGGCTTACTTTTCAATCACCATTAGGGCTGCAATATTTTTTTTATTTTATTTTTTTTTTTTTATGGGGTACTGCAAGGAATCTTCTCGAAGGGTCCTGAGATAAGAATAAACCAAGCCGTTAGCCACTAGATGACGGGTTACCTTCTGTGGCCTAATATTATTATAAATATGTCGTAAAAAAAAAAAAAAAAAAAAAAAAAAACTTTGTTGAAAAGTGTAACACATTTTACCAGACGAACACCGACAGTCCGTTAACTCCCCTATCCTATATAAAAGACAGCCCCCGAAAAGAACTAAAAGCTACATAAAACGATCCACTTGGAGCCTCCTAGAAGCATAAAAACCTTTAACCTAAGCAGTATAAAGACTTGGGGGCGATAGTAGCTAGCAGAGTGGAAAATTGAATCCTGTTTCTTCTGCCCTTCCATCGATGGGGTTCTTACTATCCTACACAGATACAAACCCCTCCCTTTGGAAGGATGATAAGGGATCAGGTGATTTACTCTCTTATCACCCACTGGCCGAACTAGTCGACACCGTATACATATATATATATATATATATATATATATATATATATATAGGTAGTTGGCAACAGCTTATTCAGTCTTCAATTATTTTATATTACATTTTTGTTGTTGTAGAAACGTTTCGGCTATAAGCCATTTTCAATACAATTATCTGTATGATTTTCCATTATTTTTTATATAAATAATAATCTTCAGATTATGTGCTTGTAAATTTGATATTATTTAGTTTGAGGAGGAAATCTCCTTTTTTTGATTTGTATGGTTCGAGCCTCTATTATTACATGGATGATATTATTATTAGCTCAAATGTTACATATTATTTTACATATTCGAGTCTGCTTTTGTAAAACAGGACTAGATGTGCAAGACTTGTGTGAGAAGGTTATTTTAATCCTGGATGAGTTTGACGCCTCTTTCAGCAACGTCATTCACAACCATCTTCTCAAGTTTTTCAATATCTTTCTTGTAACCTGCATCATCCTTCCATGTTGAAGGATCCTTGTCGAGGAAATCGGTGCTGATTGAAAATATCGCAAAGAAATGTTTTGTATCAGGAGTTACTAAAGATGAAAAATCGATTTTTGTGAAGGAAGAAAAATTATTTTGGTGGAAAAAGTACCTCTACAGTTGATTTTTTTCTTCTTCCTCTTCTTCAGGATTGTCTGCTTCCTCTTCTTCAGGATTGTCTGCTTCCTCTTCTTCAGGATTGTCTGCTTCCTCTTCTTCAGCATTGTCTGCTTCCTCTTCTTCAGCATCGTCTGCTTCCTCTTCTTCAGCATTGTCTGCTTCCTCTTCTTCAGCATTGTCTGCTTCCTCTTCTTCAGGATTGTCTGCTTCCTCTTCTTCAGGATTGTCTGCTTCCTCTTCTTCAGGATTGTCTGCTTCCTCTTCTTCAGCATTGTCTGCTTCCTCTTCTTCAGCATTGTCTGCTTCCTCTTCTTCAGCATTGTCTGCTTCCTCTTCTTCAGCATTGTCTGCTTCCTCTTCTTCAGCATTGTCTGCTTCCTCTTCTTCAGCATTGTCTGCTTCCTCTTCTTCAGCATTGTCTGCTTCCTCTTCTTCAGCATTGTCTGCTTCCTCTTCTTCAGCATTGTCTGCTTCCTCTTCTTCAGCATTGTCTGCTTCCTCTTCTTCAGCATTGTCTGCTTCCTCTTCTTCAGCATTGTCTGCTTCCTCTTCTTCAGCATTGTCTGCTTCCTCTTCTTCAGCATTGCCTGCTTCCTCTTCTTCAGCATTGTCTGCTTCCTCCTCTTCAGCATTGTCTGCTTCCTCTTCTTCAGCATTGTCTGCTTCCTCTTCTTCAGCATTGTCGCTTCCTCTTCTTCAGCATTGTCTGCTTCCTCTTCTTCCGTATTGTATGCTTCCTCTTCTTCAGCATTGTCTGCTTCCTCTTCTTCAGCATTGTCTGCTTCCTCTTCTTCAGTATTGTCTGCTTCCTCTTCTTCCGTATTGTATGCTTCCTCTTCTTCAGTATTGTCTGCTTCCTCTTCTTCCGTATTGTATGCTTCCTCTTCTTCAGCATTGTCTGTTTCCTCTTCTTCAGTATTGTCTGCTTCCTCTTCTTCAGCATTGTCTGCTTCCTCTTCTTCAACATCGTCTGCTTCCTCTTCTTCAGCATCGCCTGCTTCCTCTTCTTCAGCATTGTCTGCTTCCTCTTCTTCAGCATTGCCTGCTTCCTCTTCTTCAGCATTGTCTGCTTCCTCTTCTTCAGCATGGTCTGCTTCCTCTTCTTCAGCATTGTCTGCTTCCTCTTCTTCAGCATTGTCTGCTTCCTCTTCTTCAGCATTGCCTGCTTCCTCTTCTTCAGCATGGTCTGCTTCCTCTTCTTCAGCATTGTCTGCTTCCTCTTCTTCAGCATTGCCTGCTTCCTCTTCTTCAGCATGGTCTGCTTCCTCTTCTTCAGCATGGTCTGCTTCCTCTTCTTCAGCATTGCCTGCTTCCTCTTCTTCAGCATTGCCTGCTTCCTCTTCTTCAGCATTGCCTGCTTCCTCTTCTTCAGCATCGCCTGCTTCCTCTTCTTCAGCATTGCCTGCTTCCAGCATAACTTTCGAGTGCGTTTTCAGGAAGCAGGAACAGACTTGATTGTTTATCTTTTTATCCAAAATTAACAAGAAAACTAGTATGTAATGAAATGAAGAAAACTAGAAAGCATTAGTATGTTATTAAAAAAAAAAATAACTTAAAAAAAAAAAAATGAAAAAATTACTTTCGGACGAAAATGTCAATATTTCAAGGTAATTGCGGGTCGCCTCGGAGTTGTTCGATTTAGCTAAAATTTTGCACAGATCGTTATTTTGTTGATTGGAACAAGATAGGGGGTGGGGGTAAACTTTTAGAAAGTTAAAAAATAAGGGCCACCCTAATATATATTATGTATATATATATATATATATATATATATATATATATATGTATATGTATATGTATATATATAACTAGTTCTCCCGCCCCACGTGTGGAAAATAATTTTAATTCAAAATCAAGTTTTCCTTTCACACGGAAAGATCTAGTTTCTATGAATTACGTTTTGTACGCCACCTTTTTTCCTTTCATTTAAAAAAATAGTTTTTCTTTTCCAAGTTTTGAAAATTAGTTTTTCTTCCTAAAATGACCAAAGCAAGTTCTTTCCAACACTAAAAGTAAACTACTTTTTCTTCCTCAATTTCCGAAGACTAATATTACTTTCTAATGTTTCAAGAGATGGATTTGTTTCTAAGTTTCGAAAATTATTTCTTCTTTTCAAAGTGTCAAAATCAAGTTTTTCACCCTCATGTTTTGACAACTACTTTTTCACGCATCAGAGATCAGTTTTTTCTTTATCTTTAAAGAAGATCTTTTTTTTTTTTTTTTTTTTTTTTACAAGTTCCTGAAATTAGTATACCTCCCCACAGTGGCTAAATCAAGTTCTTTCCTTCATGTTTTGAAAACGATGTTTCCTTTCGCAACATTCAATGTTAAAAACTTACGTTTCAAGAAATAGTTTTTCTTTTCGAAGTTTCGAATATTAGATTTTCTTTCCCAAGCATGAAACGAGTCAAACCCAGTTTTTACCCTCACGTTCTGAAGACTAGTTTTCCTCCCTAACATTTCAAAATCAATTTTTTCTTTCTGAATTTTTGAAAACTAGTAATTGATATTCACGCTTCCAAGCTCTAGTTTTTCTTCCTTAGATTTAAATAAATAGTTTTTATTACTACAATAGTTTTGATTACAACAAGTTCTTCCCTTCTGTGTTTCAGTAACTCAAGTTTAGGATATTAGTTTTGTTGCCACCCTTTTCGAAAACTAACCGTTCTCCACAACGTTTTAAATGCTAGTTCTTCTCGCCCCCTCGTTTTAAATGCTGGGTCTCTCCCGCAGTTTATCCTGTTTCCTGTAAAGTGGCCGAGCAGGGGATAAAATTAAATGGAATTCAAATGAGTTTAGAACAGGGTTTGTAGGGCGTGTAAAGGGTAGAGCTTTGAAACAGGAGGCTTTTCTGCAACTTAGGGCTTTAACGAAACCAGTGTTGGATAGTGTTTAATTAACACTAATTAAATTAAACTATAGTTGTTTGAGGGAAAATGGACTTTGTAATTGTCTTATTAATACAGCTTCATCCGGTTGGAATTAATTTGGGTGGTTTGGGAAATTATTTCTATCTATTGATGATGCATTATATCTGTTTCGTGCACGTGCATAGATAAATAATTATAGATAAATTATAATTAATAATAAATAAGATTTCCAAATAACACTAAATATAAATAACGGAAACGCCTTAAGGTGGCACGGAGTTCCTGCGAGTTCGACTTTTAGCACTTTCCTCCGAAGGATAGTACCTATTGAGGTTGCACTCATGACGGAATTTTTCAAACATTTCTTCAAATCTTTATCACGTTAACACGATTGCCGTCCGATTTTTTTGTCTTTTCGTCACCAAACTTGGTATATACGTTCACTTAGGATACGATTAAATGAGTTCGTTAAACTAAAACCCTAATTTGCCCATGCCAGCCGCAGTTAATGTTATATTTCAATGAAACTCGGTATTCGTTGTGTTCTTCTAAAGAGATAACTACGTTGTAAAAATAAACCAAATCCGTTCATAAGGAGGGGGGGGGGTTACTCCGGAGCGAAATTACTAATTTGTTCATACCGGTCGTTTGTTGCGTATTGTAACAAATCTCGGAATACGTCTTGGTTATCTAATTAGAAAGAAGTATTGTAAAAATGAACTAAATCGGTCTACCGGAAAGGGGGGTTACTTTCTACTATGTTTGAATAGAATTTTACAGCGAAACGTAGGTTAGCGAAGCTGCCACTAGGAGCGCCTCTGTCTTCATATTACTTCTCACTTCTACCACTATGGGTGCTGTATCCTGTCCCCACGTGAGACCAAAAGACGAAAATATGAAGTTTTTGTGTATTTATTAAGTAGTGTAGTACCACGCATACACATAACTGTGCAAGGAAATTAATTAAAAAAATAATTTGATTGAGTTGCTCATTACAAATGTAATAGAGCAGAACTATCCATGATTTTACTTTGATTTACATAGATTATTCTAAACAAATTATTCAGGAATGCACTCGATACTACCAAAATTCTGAGGAAAAGTGCTTAGTTATGCAGCTCCTGCGTGACGGTCTTTTTCTATTTTTTGTTAATCATCCCTTGTTACTCTTCATTATTCTATTAGCATAAATATGCATTAGCAATGACTAAACTGAAAAAAAACCGTTACAAAAAAAGTGTCCACTGGTGTTTGCGCATTTTCGTTGGCCATTTAGGAAAAATAAGACTGTATGTTATACAGTACATTACATAGGTTTGTCGGGTGGAGCTAAAGCATATTTATGTTTCTGAATTTGAGCAGACGGCTCTAAACGAAATCATATTTTAAGAGCCATTTTTTACACAGAGTTTCTTATCTATATCAGTCATTTTCTTATCAGATTTTTTTATTACTTGATCCCATTTCATCTAATTTTCTCGAGCTTCGCTCCAAAGAATAATGAAAATCAGTGGATTTTGGATGAAAGCTAAATACCAAACATGAAAGTGAAGCAGTAGAATTGTGATTGAGTGGGTTTCCCTGTTTCTACTTTATCTTGAGTGATTCCACTTCAGAAATTCCCGGCTTTTACTGGACTTTACTCTCTCCATCCATTAACCTCCGATCTACCCCGCAGACACCTTCCCTAATTCCGGCACACTACCAGTAGCGTCTTAACTCCATCTCCTTCAATTAGACGGAGCTTTTAAAAAGTTGGAAAGGAGTTGAAAAACTTGCTCTGAGCGTTTCTTACTATTTTTATTTTTCCCAGCTAGCTAAAGCAATTCCCTCGACCCTGAACTTCTTACTATACTAAAATAAAATAATTTTCTACAACAACAAAAAAAAAAATCAGTCCCGTAACAGGCCACGAGGGCCCTTAGGGGGAGATACTATAGAGGAATCTGATTCATGAACATAAGGCCCACTAGGGAGACAGTGTGGTCAGTACTGCGCTCCGGCCGCCTGATTTTCCCCTTGGCTGCTTCGACTGCTAGAGTCATTAGCACCATCCAAGGTACCCATTATTAAATTAATTAAAGGCTGGTTTGGCCAAGGGACGGTCAGGGAGGCCGAATTCAACACATGAACTAAAACACTTTTATATATATATATATATATATATATATATATATATATATATATATATATATATATATATATATATTTCTTTATTGATTATTACATCCTGTATATAAATACATCTGGTAATATGATGAATGATACAATATGGAGGTTCTGTGCTCAAGGCCTTCCAACTTCATCCTCGATTACGCCAGAAAGACGCTCAGGTGACGTTGAAAGGTGCCTACTCAAGCTCCCTTCTGCTCCGACCAGTGGCTGGAGTCGAAGAGAGATCGGTGAGCTACAGAAAATTGTCGCACTTGAATAAAGAGAAAGCCATTGCTAACACTTCACTTGGTCACTGCAGCAGATCTCTAGGCCAATGTCTTTTGAGTCGCCTCGGTGGAGAGAGTGGGTGGGTGGCACTTGATAGGGAGAGGACTTCAGGATTTTGATGAGTGGAAAGTTTAGGATGGAAACGTTGGAATCTGGATAATACAACATCAAGAACTAAGTGCTCTATCACTGAGCTAACCTCGCCCCCACTTGGAGCCTCCTAGAAGCATAAAAACCTTTAACCTAAGCAGTATAAAGACTTGGGGGCGATAGTAGCTAGCAGAGTGGAAAATTGAATCCTGTTTCTTCTGCCCTTCCATCGATGGGGTTCTTACTATCCTACACCGATACAAACCCCTCCCTTTGGAAGGATGATAAGGGATCAGGTGATTTACTCTCTTATCACCCACTGGCCGAACTAGTCGACACAGTTTTTCATCAACAATCTTTATATCTTATACATATACATGTATATATATATATATATATATATATATATGTATATATATATATATATATATATATAAATAGGTAGTTGGTAACAGCTTATTCAGTCTTCAATTATTTTATATTTTATATTACATCTTTGTTGTGGAAACGTTTCGGCTATAAGCCATTTTCAATCCTATTATCTGATTTTGCATTATTTTTTTTATAAATTATAATCTTCAGATTATGTGCTTGTAAATTTGATATTATTTAGTTTGAGGAGGAAATCTCATTACCTCGCCTACCTAACTTACTATTACGAAGAGCTTTTTATGTGCCGTATGTTTTTATGTGCCGTGTGTTTTTATTTGAAACGTGTAGGGCAGTTTTAAAAACTTCCAGTAGATAAAAGTGTTTTTGTTTTAATAGATTGACTTTCTGTTTATTTTATATCTAAAATCTCTGAAAAAAATATGTTGTCAAAGTTGAGGAAAATATTTTCCGAGACTTGGTAACAATTTATCTCGAGAAGCACAAACATGAAGAGAGCAAACACAATTATATTTATACATCCATCGAGTTCCGCTTTTATTTTTATACGAAAGGGAAGTTGTGAAGATACTTTGGCACTTTTCTGAAAACACTAAATGGCGCTGGAAACGAAAAGCGAGGGAATAGCTCCTAGGAGGGAAAACATGTTTGGCTTTATTCAGCCCCTAGGGGAAACAGGGGGGGGGGCTGGGGGGTTAACCTTTTCACGCCCCCCCCCCTCCTCACTAACTTCTTACTTTTCTTTCAAGGTGGCACTTCTAGCTTTAATAGAAAATCTCTTATGTCATCTCTCAAAATGTCTTTCAAAATTATATTCCTATCCGTTTCCTGGAATGTAAGCGTGTAGGTATTTTATTCTATTTTATATTTCCTTATAAATTCGTTTTCCTTTATATATATAAATTAAACAAACAAACAAATATCATTTTTATTTTGGACCAAAACAATTAGTTTTTTACACAAATGGAAAATATAAATTAAAGAATGAAGTAGCAGCTTCACGTGGTCACTGTAACGCCTTAGAATTATATTTAATGAATCTGATAGCTAGTGTTGCTTTTTTAGTTGCTCAATTATGTTATGAACTCTAAAAGGAATGCTTTCTCATTTATCTAAGCAATATTTTTGACCTCTTCACAATATTTTTTTTTATTTTTACAATGAGGTAAAATATTGTTTAAAGACCTGTAAAAGCAATATTTTATTATTTATACAAGTATTGTTTTATGAGCTGAACCAGAACATGTTTCATGACCTGTTTGAGCAATGATTTATGTCCTGTACAAGCAATCTTTTATGGCTATTAAAAGCACTCAGTAAACCAGGAAAATAGAGTTGGGGATAACGAGGAGCCCTGGGGTACACCACGGGAAAGAGGAAGAGAGTTAGAGGGATTGCTTTCGGGGATGACCACGTATTGAGATCGATTGGATAGAAAGGATTGGAACCAGCTAATGGCACTGTTGGAAAAGAAACGGGGTGCCACCAACAGCGACAGTGACTGGGGTCCCACCACTGCTGTTAGTGATTAGGGTGCCACCAATAGCGACAGTGACTGGGGTCCCACCACTGCTGTTAGTGATTAGGGTGCCACCAATAGCGACAGTGACTGGGGTCCCAACACTGCTGTTAGTGATTAGGGTGCCACCAATAGCGACAGTGACTTAGGTCCCACCACTGCTGTTAGTGATTAGGGTGCCACCAATAGCGACAGTGACTGGGGTCCCACCACTGCTGTTAGTGATTAGGGTGCCACAAAGAGCGACAGTGACTGGGGTCCCACCACTGCTGTTAGTGATTAGGGTGCCAGCAATAGCGACAGTGACTGGGGTCCCACAACTGCTGTTAGTGATTAGGGTGCCACCAATAGCGACAGTGACTGGGGTCCCACCACTGCTGTTAGTGATTAGGGTGCCACCAATAGCGACAGTGATTGGGGTCCCACAACTGCTGTTAGTGATTAGGGTGCCACCAATAGCGACAGTGATTGGGGTCCCACCACTGCTGTTAGTGATTAGGGTGCCACCAATAGCGACAGTGACTGGGGTCCCACCACTGCTGTTAGTGATTAGGGTGCCACCAATAGCGACAGTGATTGGGGTCCCACCACTGCTGTTAGTGATTAGGGTGCCACCAATAGCGACAGTGATTGGGGTGGCACCACTGCTGTTAGTGATTAGGGTGCCACCAATAGCGACAGTGACTGGGGTCCCACCACTGCTGTTAGTGATTAGGGTGCCACAAAGAGCGACAGTGACTGGGGTCCCACCACTGCTGTTAGTGATTAGGGTGCCAGCAATAGCGACAGTGACTGGGGTCCCACAACTGCTGTTAGTGATTAGGGTGCCACCAATAGCGACAGTGACTGGGGTCCCACCACTGCTGTTAGTGATTAGGGTGCCACCAATAGCGACAGTGATTGGGGTCCCACAACTGCTGTTAGTGATTAGGGTGCCACCAATAGCGACAGTGACTGGGGTCCCACCACTGCTGTTAGTGATTAGGGTGCCACCAATAGCGACAGTGATTGGGGTCCCACCACTGCTGTTAGTGATTAGGGTGCCACCAATAGCGACAGTGATTGGGGTGCCACCAATAGCGACAGTGATAGGGGTGCCACCTTTACGTTATTGATTGGGATTCCTCTAATGCCAGCTATGACGGAATAATCCCTTGAGCGTATAATACACTGTAAGTTAGATGAAACGAGAGTAGGACATTATTCAATGATTTTTTTATTCATTAATTAAAGAACTCACCATGCGAAATTCTATCATCTGTACAAGGAATGCTTTAAGAGCTATACAACCAAATTCTTCATAACCTGTACGAGCATAGCTTTATGTCCTGTAGTAATATTTTATGATCTTTGCAAGTAATGTCTTAGAACATGCCCAAAAATGGTTTATGATCTGCAGAAGGATCACTTTACATTTGGGAAGTTCAAGAGCTTTGGTTGGTGTGCTATACAAAATTTTAACATGAAAACAGTGTATAAACTTGCTATGGAAGGTTTATTTAAAAATTGTTGAATTAAATGTTTTTATTCAATGTTAATGTAGAATATTACGGTCAATCTTGTTGTTTTTTATTCTTTAGGAAAATAATCATTGTGATGCTTGTTTTTGCATAGCGCTAAAGATTTACCTAAAGGGCTTAAAATATTTTAAAAAATCTGTTTATAGCTGTTTTGGTTCAATTAGAATTTCCTATCAAGATTTGCGTTTCGCATGATTTGATATTTCATTGAATATTGAAAGGTGTATGCATGAAATTATAGATAATTGTGAGAATGGGGATGGTTTCCGGTCCGGCTCCATAAGGAATACATTAATGGAGTAGGGCTCATTATGCATTTATGCTAATTACAGAATGCATGAATTCATGTAGTATTCGTTCTGGGGAGCGGAACGCATTCTCAGTGAAAACCATTACCTTTTGATTGTAGAATAGTGAATTCATTTTACGATATGAATATTTACAGAGGTATAGCATCGGATATGCAAAATTTGATCATTATAAAGAGAATAAAGTCCTATTTGATTAATAATCGTGTGTAGGAAAGTGTTAGTGGTCCACTCTAAACCCGGCGTAGGTAGCGCCCTTCTGATTTACGGAAGCGGTAGTATCGGGTCTCAAAGACCAGAAGACCTTATAGTTCTTCTTATTTTAAGGAATTCATATTGTTCCCGTCATTTACTATTTTTAAATTTATGGTTAAGTAAGATATTAATTCAGAAAAAAATATAATTTAGGCATTTTTGTCATCGGTATTTAATTTACCATTCCAATAAACTTGAACAGTCCTAACATCTCTTCTTTTCTTAGCTTCTCCTGACAATATTTGGTTCTTTCTCTTGTTTCGGGAGCAAAATTTGATATAATTAATTTACTGAAACCAACAAATGTTTGGGAAGACTTCGAATGCATTATCTTATTTTTATATGGTCTTCTACAAAACCGAATGCTAAAAAAAGCATAGCATACCTGTATATGACCATCTCATGTACCCCCAACACATTCATAAGGGAGTAGAAAACAGTTGTGGGCCATCGCCGGGGTTTCGTATAAACCTTTACTGAAGCACAGATTCTACCCACTGTCCCTACTTCCGATTTTGTTACAATATTGATTGATGGATGGAAATCGTTCCTCCTTCTTATAAAAAAAAAAAAAAAAAAAAAAAAAAAAAAAAAAAAAAAAAAGTTACAAAACTAGTCGCTTGGGTCTGACACAACCCTGATTATTAAAGCCCTGTTTTAGGGACCTCCAATTCAATATGTACATATGTATATGTATATATTACATAATTTCCTTCAATAGTAGTTATAATTAATAATACAAAATAGAAAATAATAAATGCAAACAAATAAAGAAAAAAACTGTAACACGACAGGTCGCATGGGTCTGGCTGATCAGTAGATGAACTGTAACACGACAGGTCGCATGGGTCTGACTAATCAGTAGATGAACTGTAACACGACAGGTCGCATGGGTCTGACTCATCAGTAGATGAAAACTCAACAAAGAAGGCCACATACACACAATCGGGTAACACCTGAAAATGTGCAGAAGGTTTCTGCTTGCAAAGGAAGGACTGGTGGAGAGGTCCACAGGATGTCAGGATTCGCAGAAAAGCAAGTCTGCGTTTGTCGGGTCTGTCAGAACGACGTCTACGATTGTCGGGTCTGTCAGACCCAGGTCTACGTTTGCCGGGTCTGTCAGACCCACGTCTACGTTTGCCGGGTCTATCAGACCCAAGTCTACGTTTGTCGGGTCTGTCAGACCCACGTCTACGTTTGTCGGGTCTGTGAGACCCACGTCTGCGTTAGCCGGGTCTGTCAGACCCACGTTTACGTATGTCGGGTCTGTGAGACCCAGGTCTACGTTTGTCTGGTATGTCATCAAAGGCTACACAATTTGGAGATGACTTTTGTCCTTTGAAACACTGAAATACATAATGATGCACATAAAATGCGTAAAGACAATTTTATAGTTATATCCTCTGGATTGCATCATGATGTCAACCTCATAAGCGGGGTTTTCTCCACATGGAGGGAGGGAGGAACCGCGCTATTACACAATACGAATCTTTAAATTCCAAAAGGATCTGTAGTGTACTTGTGAAAATGATGTAAGCTGGTTAGTTTTTTGAAGACTAAACCCCAGAGAGCAATGTATGTTAGCAAAGGTGCTGGTTATATTTACATCTGCACAAGCTAGGAGCGGTGTTTGTACAGCGGTATCTAACACCTGTCGCTCTTCTCGAGACTTCTCACGCAGATCGTTCGCTTTAACCAACTCATGACTCTTACAATGGTGTTGTAAGATATTGTAAGGCAAAATATAGTAAAGTCAGAGTTTAAAATTTACATATGTGTTTATTACAAAAAATCTCTCCTCTTAAATCCATATTTGTCTTTATATTTAGCACTTTACATAGACCTAGTTACCAAACTATCTATCTTTATTTATTTATTCGTTGGTGTTCCGCTTTATGGCGATGTACATCTTTATATATATATATATATATATATATATATATATATATTACTAAATTGCATTATATCAGCTTATTGTTTATATATTTACATTACATTATGCTTATTTCAAGCTTGTTTTTATTATTTAGATACATACATATCGTCGATAAAAAAGCAAACTAACGAATATGAAAAAATGCATCTTTCATTGTCCATCTTTAATAATTTCTGCTGGACTTATTTACGGCAAATTCTTCAATCTGACTTCACTCTATTAGAGGGAAAGTATTCCACTATCAAAAGGTCAAATCTGTCTTTCCACTCTGAAAAGTGGTGATTTTCACATTCGTTAGTTTGCTTTTGAATCGACGATATGTATGTAGACAAATAGTATTAGATTACATGATTTTAAATTATTTTGACTTTATTTACATTATGTTTGTATATCAATCTTTTTGCATTTGCATCCTAGGATAGTTTGTATGAATGAGAAGTTACATGAATTATCTGCCTATGGTGGGATATTCATGTCTCTATAGGTCACTATGGTAAGGAAACATGAAGCTGCGTTCAAATGAGTTGGTATAATCCATTGTTGTGTAGGTAATGCAGTATAGAGTCTATATTTTGGCTATCTTCTCTGTCTATCAATCTTCCCGAGATGGAAAGTGAGTTTTGGCACAGTGGTAGAGCGTTCTACTCATGTTCTGGGGGACTGACAAATGTTTGTGCCCGTCATATGATTTTATCTTTTATTATTGTCGTCATGTGGCCTGATTTCTGGCCCAAGACTGTCTCTAGTCGTAGGTACCTAGCTTTCAATGGGTAACTACAAAGGGAAAAATCACGCGGGTAAAGTGTTGACCACTCTATCTCCTTAGTGCGTCAGAAGGACAGGAATCTGATACCTCTACTGTTCCACTGGGCTGATTATTTTCAGCGCGTTTCCTCCTTCCTCCATAGAGAGGAAACCCGCTTATGATGACGACAAGATGACGCATTCCGAAAGTGCCGACAAGAACCAATTGACGTTGAAGAATCCTCAGATCACGAAAATTACGTTGGTTCAAATTTGTGAATATATATATTTATATATATGTGTGTGTGTATTTGCCCGTTTGCTCTCTCCCAGGCACAAAAATGGTCACATTTGGATGGAATACAAAAATCCATCGCCTAAATCAAAAGGTGAAGTTCGTTAACCAGCTGAATCCGCCTACCAGAACGCTGTTTCATGGGAATAATTAGCACAAAACATATCAGACTCTGCGCTTACGAATTTTCGTTTGTTCACTTCCAGGTACACTGTTTATAGGTTCTATAACGAAGGGAAGCAAGTGAAACCGATATCTGAAATAATTTTCGAGAGAAGTGATTGAAGCTTAGAATTGTTGGATTCAGTCGAAATATTATCTACATGTTATTAAATTCCAAACTGTAATATTTTGGTTACATTTAGGACTAGGGAATTATTCGAAAAAGCTATTTTTATTAACAGGCAAGAACAGTTCTTGGATAAACTTCTGATTTAAAGTATGACTCTAAAATTTCAAAATTATGGACTTTAACATGAAATTATCAAGATTATAGAAAACTTTAACTTGACTTTATGATACCTTATATTTTGATTTATTATTAAATATCTTGGGAGCAAAGTTAGCTGAGTGGTAGACCACTGGACTTATATGCTAGAGGACCTGATTTCAAATCCTGAGCATTGTACTGAACATTTTTATCTTCTAGTGTCTTCGTTCATGGGTTGAATTCGGCCTCCCTGACCGTCCCCAGGCCAACGCAGCCTCTAATTAATTTATAAATTGGCACCTTGGGGCTAATGGCCCTAGCAGTCGAAGTGCAGAAGGGGAAAATCAGGCGGTCTGAGCTTAGTACTGACCACACTATCTCCCTAGTGTGTCGTGTGGTCATGAATGAGATACCTCCGACTGATTTTTTTTGTTGTTGATCAAATACCTTCCTTATTGTATTTGTAACGGTGTCGTGAAGTATGGAGTTTTCTCCATATTCTTGGGTTGATTATGTATTATAGGTGAATATGAACCTAAACAGGTTCGAAAGGTCGCAATTATAACTTAATGTTTAAAACAATTTTGGGGAGCAACTCTTGCTAGTTACTTCAAGAAAAATCACGGTATTATTCATAATTAAACGATTTATTCCTGTTTTACCCTAAATATTGTTTCCAAATCTACCTCCATTACAGAGAAAGCCCTCGATTATTTAAAGCTCCATAAAGTAGCTGCGGCTTTTAATGTAGTTTGTAATTAAATCAAGGTGTACTTTCCCCAAGTATGAGTAAGTAGGTACATTAAGCTCCAATGAAGTTATGCATAAAGTTGTTAAGTTTAATGGTTCTGTAATTGGTTGTAGTGGTTGAAGGGCTTATGTTCTTCCTAGTAGTGCAGCAACTAACATACTCTTACTATACAAGGCACTTACTCTGTCTGCTAAAACTAACTTTAGTACTCATTCCATGTTCTAATAGTTGGGCATGATTCTAGTAGTTATTTTAATAGTTAGATAAGTATCAAAACCTGTTACTCAAGCATCTGAAGGTAGAAATTGTCGGGGCTCCGTCGTTGTTTATTAATAAAACTACATTTCACGCGGAAAAATGGGTTTATTTTTTTGTTGACGTTTAGGCTTGAAATTCAAACCTTCATCAGCAGGACAGAGTTAATACTAACATATATATATATATATATATATATATATATATATATATATATATATATATATATATATTGGTAACTTGTTATATTATATCTGTATCTATGTTACCCATCTGTCATAAACAAGTATTGATCTGCCTCGAATTTAAGCTCTAGCTACAGCATAATTTTTTTCTAGCTATGTATAATATTTCTCTGTTTTTTTTTATACGTGTATGTATATATATATATATAAATTACCGAATATATATTTTTCACTTCATCTTTCCATGGCAGGGGGTTCATAAAGTAGTCCACCATTCTTCTTCCTACTACGCTTGCCTCACACCTGTGGGATCACGACGAGAGGACTTCCAAACAAGGAATGCCACTGAAGAAGTTCGAACAAAGCACGAAACATGTCGGGCGAAAGATTTCAAATAAAATAGTTGAACAGAACGAACGGTGTACTACTTTATGGACCCCCTGACATACAAATATTTAAAAAGAAGTGAAATAAGAAGAAGACAGAGTGATATATATATATATATATATATATATATATATATATATATATGTGTGTGTGTATAGTTCCACCAAGTTTGCATTAAAATAACATAAGACTAGAACTACCATTGGGAGTAGGAGTAATGTCTGCCTTCTCTCCTCATCTCATCCAGTGTGTTGCTATTGGGAGTAGGAGTAATGTCTGCCTTCTCTCCTCATCTCATCCAGTGTGTTGCTATTGGGAGTAGGAGTAATGTCTGCCTTCTCCCATCATCTCATCCAGTGTGTTGCTATTGGGAGTAGGAGTAATGTCTGCCTTCTCCCATCATCTCATCCAGTGTGTTGCTATTGGGAGTAGGAGTAATGTCTGCCTTCTCCCATCATCTCATCCAGTGTGTTGCTATTGGGAGTAGGAGTAATGTCTGCCTTCTCTCCTCATCTCATCCAGTGTGTTGCTATTGGGAGTAGGAGTAATGTCTGCCTTCTCTCCTCATCTCATCCAGTGTGTTGCTATTGGGAGTAGGAGTAATGTCTGCCTTCTCCCATCATCTCATCCAGTGTGTTGCTATTGGGAGTAGGAGTAATGTCTGCCTTCTCCCATCATCTCATCCAGTGTGTTGCTATAGGGAGTAGGAGTAATGTCTGCCTTCTCTCCTCATCTCATACAGTGTGTTGCTATTGGGAGTAGGAGTAATGTCTGGCTTCTCTCCTCATCTCATCCAGTGTGTTGCTATTGGGAGTAGGAGTAATGTCTGCCTTCTCTCCTCATCTCATCCAGTGTGTTGCTATTGGGAGTAGGAGTAATGCCTGCCTTCTCTCCTCATCTCATCCAGTGTGTTGCTATTGGGAGTAGGAGTAATGCCTGCCTTCTCTCCTCATCTCATCCAGTGTGTTGCTATTGGGAGTAGGAGTAATGCCTGCCTTCTCTCCTCATCTCATCCAGTGTGTTGCTATTGGGAGTAGCAGTAATGCCTGCCTTCTCTCCTCATCTCATCCAGTGTGTTGCTATTGGGAGTAGGAGTAATGTCTGCCTTCTCCCCTCATCTCATCCAGTGTGTTGCTATTGGGAGTAGGAGTAATGCCTGCCTTCTCTCCTCATCTCATCCAGTGTGTTGCTATTGGGAGTAGCAGTAATGCCTGCCTTCTCTCCTCATCTCATCCAGTGTGTTGCTATTGGGAGTAGGAGTAATGCCTGCCTTCTCTCCTCATCTCATCCAGTGTGTTGCTATTGGGAGTAGCAGTAATGCCTGCCTTCTCTCCTCATCTCATCCAGTGTGTTGCTATTGGGAGTAGGAGTAATGTCTGCCTTCTCTCCTCATCTCATCCAGTGTGTTGCTATTGGGAGTAGGAGTAATGTCTGCCTTCTCTCCTCATCTCATCCAGTGTGTTTCTATTGGGAGTAGCAGTAATGCCTGCCTTCTCTCCTCATCTCATCCAGTGTGTTGCTATTGGGAGTAGGAGTAATGTCTGCCTTCTCTCCTCATCTCATCCAGTGTGTTGCTATTGGGAGTAGGAGTAATGTCTGCCTTCTCTCCTCATCTCATCCAGTGTGTTTCTATTGGGAGTAGCAGTAATGCCTGCCTTCTCCCCTCATCTCATCCAGTGTGTTGCTATTGGGAGTAGCAGTAATATCTGCCTTCTCCCCTCATCTCATCCAGTGTGTTGCTATTGGGAGTAGGAGTAATGTCTGCCTTCTCTCCTCATCTCATCCAGTGTGTTGCTATTGGGAGTAGGAGTAATGTCTGCCTTCTCCCCTCATCTCATCCAGTGTGTTGCTATTGGGAGTAGGAGTAATGCCTGCCTTCTCTCCTCATCTCATCCAGTGTGTTGCTATTGGGAGTAGCAGTAATGTCTGCCTTCTCCCCTCATCTCTTCCAGTGTGTTGCTATTGGGAGTAGGAGTAATGTCTGCCTTCTCTCCTCATCTCATACAGTGTGTTGTTATTGGGAGTAGGAGTAATGTCTGCCTTCTCCCCCCATCTCATCCAGTGTGTTGCTATTGGGAGTAGCAGTAATGTCTGCCTTCTCTCCTCATCTCATCCAGTGTGTTGCTATTGGGAGTAGGAGTAATGCCTGCCTTCTCTCCTCATCTCATCCAGTGTGTTGCTATTGGGAGTAGGAGTAATGTCTGCCTTCTCCCTCATCTCATCCAGTGTGTTGCTATTGGGAGTACGAGTAATGTCTGCCTTCTCTCCTCATCTCATCCAGTGTGTTTCTATTGGGAGTAGCAGTAATGTCTGCCTTCTCTCCTCATCTCATCCAGTGTGTTGCTATTGGGAGTAGGAGTAATGCCTGCCTTCTCTCCTCATCTCATCCAGTGTGTTGCTATTGGGAGTAGCAGTAATGTCTGCCTTCTCTCCTCATCTCATCCAGTGTGTTGCTATTGGGAGTAGGAGTAATGCCTGCCTTCTCTCCTCATCTCATCCAGTGTGTTGCTATTGGGAGTAGGAGTAATGCCTGCCTTCTCTCCTCATCTCATCCAGTGTGTTGCTATTGGGAGTAGGAGTAATGCCTGCCTTCTCTCCTCATCTCATCCAGTGTGTTGCTATTGGGAGTAGCAGTAATGCCTGCCTTCTCTCCTCATCTCATCTAGTGTGTTGCTATTGGGAGTAGGAGTAATGTCTGCCTTCTCCCCTCATCTCATCCAGTGTGTTGCTATTGGGAGTAGGAGTAATGCCTGCCTTCTCTCCTCATCTCATCCAGTGTGTTGCTATTGGGAGTAGCAGTAATGCCTGCCTTCTCTCCTCATCTCATCCAGTGTGTTGCTATTGGGAGTAGGAGTAATGCCTGCCTTCTCTCCTCATCTCATCCAGTGTGTTGCTATTGGGAGTAGCAGTAATGCCTGCCTTCTCTCCTCATCTCATCCAGTGTGTTGCTATTGGGAGTAGGAGTAATGTCTGCCTTCTCTCCTCATCTCATCCAGTGTGTTGCTATTGGGAGTAGGAGTAATGTCTGCCTTCTCTCCTCATCTCATCCAGTGTGTTTCTATTGGGAGTAGCAGTAATGCCTGCCTTCTCTCCTCATCTCATCCAGTGTGTTGCTATTGGGAGTAGGAGTAATGTCTGCCTTCTCTCCTCATCTCATCCAGTGTGTTGCTATTGGGAGTAGGAGTAATGTCTGCCTTCTCTCCTCATCTCATCCAGTGTGTTTCTATTGGGAGTAGCAGTAATGCCTGCCTTCTCCCCTCATCTCATCCAGTGTGTTGCTATTGGGTGTAGCAGTAATATCTGCCTTCTCCCCTCATCTCATCCAGTGTGTTGCTATTGGGAGTAGGAGTGATGTCTGCCTTCTCTCCTCATCTCATCCAGTGTGTTGCTATTGGGAGTAGGAGTAATGTCTGCCTTCTCCCCTCATCTCATCCAGTGTGTTGCTATTGGGAGTAGGAGTAATGTCTGCCTTCTCTCCTCATCTCATCCAGTGTGTTGCTATTGGGAGTAGCAGTAATGTCTGCCTTCTCCCCTCATCTCATCCAGTGTGTTGCTATTGGGAGTAGGAGTAATGTCTGCCTTCTCTCCTCATCTCATACAGTGTGTTGTTATTGGGAGTAGGAGTAATGTCTGCCTTCTCCCCCCATCTCATCCAGTGTGTTGCTATTGGGAGTAGCAGTAATGCCTGCCTTCTCTCCTCATCTCATCCAGTGTGTTGCTATTGGGAGTAGGAGTAATGTCTGCCTTCTCTCCTCATCTCATCCAGTGTGTTGCTATTGGGAGTAGCAGTAATGTCTGCCTTCTCCCCTCATCTCATCCAGTGTGTTGCTATTGGGAGTAGGAGTAATGCCTGCCTTCTCTCCTCATCTCATCCAGTGTGTTGCTATTGGGAGTAGGAGTAATGTCTGCCTTCTCTCCTCATCTCATCCAGTGTGTTGCTATTGGGAGTAGGAGTAATGTCTGCCTTCTCTCCTCATCTCATCCAGTGTGTTTCTATTGGGAGTAGCAGTAATGTCTGCCTTCTCTCCTCATCTCATCCAGTGTGTTGCTATTGGGAGTAGGAGTAATGCCTGCCTTCTCTCCTCATCTCATCCAGTGTGTTGCTATTGGGAGTAGCAGTAATGTCTGCCTTCTCTCCTCATCTCATCCAGTGTGTTGCTATTGGGAGTAGCAGTAATGCCTGCCTTCTCTCCTCATCTCATCCAGTGTGTTGCTATTGGGAGTAGGAGTAATGCCTGCCTTCTCTCCTCATCTCATCCAGTGTGTTGCTATTGGGAGTAGGAGTAATGCCTGCCTTCTCTCCTCATCTCATCCAGTGTGTTGCTATTGGGAGTAGCAGTAATGCCTGCCTTCTCTCCTCATCTCATCCAGTGTGTTGCTATTGGGAGTAGGAGTAATGTCTGCCTTCTCCCCTCATCTCATCCAGTGTGTTGCTATTGGGAGTAGGAGTAATGCCTGCCTTCTCTCCTCATCTCATCCAGTGTGTTGCTATTGGGAGTAGCAGTAATGCCTGCCTTCTCTCCTCATCTCATCCAGTGTGTTGCTATTGGGAGTAGGAGTAATGCCTGCCTTCTCTCCTCATCTCATCCAGTGTGTTGCTATTGGGAGTAGCAGTAATGCCTGCCTTCTCTCCTCATCTCATCCAGTGTGTTGCTATTGGGAGTAGGAGTAATGTCTGCCTTCTCTCCTCATCTCATCCAGTGTGTTGCTATTGGGAGTAGGAGTAATGTCTGCCTTCTCTCCTCATCTCATCCAGTGTGTTTCTATTGGGAGTAGCAGTAATGCCTGCCTTCTCTCCTCATCTCATCCAGTGTGTTGCTATTGGGAGTAGGAGTAATGTCTGCCTTCTCTCCTCATCTCATCCAGTGTGTTGCTATTGGGAGTAGGAGTAATGTCTGCCTTCTCTCCTCATCTCATCCAGTGTGTTTCTATTGGGAGTAGCAGTAATGCCTGCCTTCTCCCCTCATCTCATCCAGTGTGTTGCTATTGGGAGTAGCAGTAATATCTGCCTTCTCCCCTCATCTCATCCAGTGTGTTGCTATTGGGAGTAGGAGTAATGTCTGCCTTCTCTCCTCATCTCATCCAGTGTGTTGCTATTGGGAGTAGGAGTAATGTCTGCCTTCTCCCCTCATCTCATCCAGTGTGTTGCTATTGGGAGTAGGAGTAATGTCTGCCTTCTCTCCTCATCTCATCCAGTGTGTTGCTATTGGGAGTAGCAGTAATGTCTGCCTTCTCCCCTCATCTCATCCAGTGTGTTGCTATTGGGAGTAGGAGTAATGTCTGCCTTCTCTCCTCATCTCATACAGTGTGTTGTTATTGGGAGTAGGAGTAATGTCTGCCTTCTCCCCCCATCTCATCCAGTGTGTTGCTATTGGGAGTAGCAGTAATGCCTGCCTTCTCTCCTCATCTCATCCAGTGTGTTGCTATTGGGAGTAGGAGTAATGTCTGCCTTCTCTCCTCATCTCATCCAGTGTGTTGCTATTGGGAGTAGCAGTAATGTCTGCCTTCTCCCCTCATCTCATCCAGTGTGTTGCTATTGGGAGTAGGAGTAATGTCTGCCTTCTCCCCTCATCTCATCCAGTGTGTTGCTATTGGGAGTAGGAGTAATGTCTGCCTTCTCTCCTCATCTCATCCAGTGTGTTGCTATTGGGAGTAGGAGTAATGTCTGCCTTCTCTCCTCATCTCATCCAGAGTGTTGCTATTGGGAGTAGGAGTAATGTCTGCCTTCTCCCCTCATCTCATCCAGTGTGTTGCTATTGGGAGTAGGAGTAATGTCTGCCTTCTCTCCTCATCTCATCCAGTGTGGTGCTATTGGGAGTAGGAGTAATGTCTGCCTTCTCTCCTCATCTCATCCAGTGTGTTGCTATTGGGAGTAGGAGTAATGTCTGCCTTCTCTCCTCATCTCATCCAGTGTGTTGCTATTGGGAGTAGGAGTAATGTCTGCCTTCTCCCCTCATCTCATCCAGTGTGTTGCTATTGGGAGTAGGAGTAATGTCTGCCTTCTCTCCTCATCTCATCCAGTGTGTTGCTATTGGGAGTAGCAGTAATGTCTGCCTTCTCCCCTCATCTCATACAGTGTGTTGCTATTGGGAGTAGGAGTAATGTCTGCCTTCTCCCCTCATCTCATCCAGTGTGTTGCTATTGGGAGTAGGAGTAATGTCTGCCTTCTCCCCTCATATCATCCAGTGTGTTGCTATTGGGAGTAGGAGTAATGTCTGCCTTCTCTCCTCATCTCATCCAGTGTGTTGTTATTGGGAGTAGGAGTAATGTCTGCGTTCTCCCCTCATCTCATCCAGTGTGTTGCTATTGGGAGTAGGAGTAATGTCTGCCTTTTCTCCTCATCTCATCCAGTGTGTTTCTATTGGGAGTAGCAGTAATGCCTGCCTTCTCTCCTCATCTCATCCAGTGTGTTGCTATTGGGAGTAGGAGTAATGTCTGCCTTCTCTCCTCATCTCATCCAGTGTGTTGCTATTGGGAGTAGGAGTAATGTCTGCCTTCTCTCCTCATCTCATCCAGTGTGTTGTTATTGGGAGTAGGAGTAATGTCTGCCTTCTCCCCTCATCTCATCCAGTGTGTTGCTATTGGGAGTAGGAGTAATGTCTGCCTTCTCCCCTCATCTCATCCAGTGTGTTGCTATTGGGAGTAGGAGTAATGTCTGCCTTCTCCCCTCATCTCATCCAGTGTGTTGCTATTGTATGAACAAATTTACTTATTGTATATATTTGTACAGATTGTAAATTATCAATAAAAGAGAAATTTGAAAAAAATATTCTAAATTGTTATCAGTGACTCCTGTTCCGAGCCTGTTATTTAAACCACTGTACCACCGAGTGCATTAATATACTTAATGACATTAGTCTCTAAATTGTGGGAAGATACTCCATTTTTAGTTTATATATAAATATAATATAAAATAGAATGAAAATCTATTAAAATGATAGTAATATTAACCAATTTACTTACAAAACTATTAAAGCTATGTTTCCACAAGTTGTTTCAATCTATTCACTAGATTTTTCTATAAAATGAAACATATTTTGTTGATTATAAACTTTAAAATTGCCAATGATTACTTGTATAAACATTAAAGATAAATCTACAAACTTATAGAAATATTGTTATCTATCTAATGCTGCTGGTGTTTATGTCGTTATCTAGAAATACTTTACTATCACCAAGTTCCACGCCCATTTAGTGATAAAGGAACTTTATTAGACAAATACATCGTTTATTTTCACTTTTTCTCTCTTATCCACCCCAAGCCTTGCCACTCATTCTGAAATAGCCTCATCAAGATTCATAAGGATAACATTTTATCACTGAAGTCTCTCTTTTTCCACCTTCTTTTAAACAAAAAATATTTAGCCACAAACTTTCCTCAACTCCAATATTATTTTCAGAAGTTTTATCAATTAAACCTTCTAGCTTTTATTTATTTTTTGTTTTTGTTGTTTGGTAGATTTTTACGGTCTAAGTGTTGGCAAAAAAAAAATTCAGAATAATGAATAAATTTGTTATTTCATTCTGAATAATGGATAATATTTCATTCCATATTCAGCTGTTCAATGATTTTTAATTCAGCCATAACAAATTTTTTTTTATTCATTATTGAATAAAAATCATTTATTTAAATGAAAATCGTAATGGACTAAAAAAAGATTTGGGCAAATAGCCCAAGGATAAAAATAGTGGACCATGAGGAAATAATCCGGAAGTGAACCGGAAATTTCCGGAAATGACACAGATCCACCCAATAGTGACCCAAGGATAAATATAGAGGGTCAAAAGTAATTACGGAAAACTGAAACTAACACGGAAGTGGAACTCTGAGGTTGCATGTTACTTAAAACTCACAGTGACGAAAAATAATGGATTATTCATGAATAACTGAATCAACGAATAAACTCTTATTGAATAATGATCCAACCGTGATATTCAGAGAATAACAAATGTTTGAGAAAAGTCATATATTTAGACAGCTGTAACTGGGCTCCAAAAGTCATATATTTAGACAGCTGTAACTGGGCTCCAAACGTCATATATTTAGACAGCTGTAACTGGGCTCCAAAAGTCATATATTTAGACAGCCGTAACTGGGCTCCAAAAGTCATATATTTAGACAGCTGTAACTGGGCTCCAAAAGTCATATATTTAGACAGCTGTAACTGGGCTCCAAACGTCATATATTTAGACAGCTGTAACTGGGCTCCAAAAGTCATATATTTAGACAGCTGTAACTGGGCTCCAAAAGTCATATATTTAGACAGCTGTAACTGGGCTCCAAAAGTCATATATTTAGACAGCTGTAACTGGGCTCCAAAAGTCATATATTTAGACAGCTGTAACTGGACTCCAAAAGTCATATATTTAGACAGCTGTAACTGGGCTCCAAAAGGAACAATCTACTTCGTTGAGGTCTCAGAAAATTTGAATTTTTGACCTTTGAAAGGCTGTACACAGAAAATAGTCTTTAATGTTGATTAACGACTTGAATAAAAATATTATAAATAAATTTAAAAAAATATCCTAAATTACGATTTTTCGGGGGTTGGACCTAAACAAAAAGTGGGGGGTTTTTCTGACCCCGGATTCGTATTCAGAGACCCAAAAAACATAGTAGTGAATATAGTCTGCTCTCTAGTTCTGATTTGTGTGTGTGTGTGTGTGTGTGTGTGTGTGTGTGTGTGTGTGTGTGTGTGTGTGTGTGTGTGTGTGTGCGTGTGTGTTATCGAATAAGAAATTCATCGAATATTGTCCAACTCTGCAAGGTTTATCTTTCTGAATAATCACATTCTCTGGATGCACCCTATGACATCATAAGATTACTCATATAGACAATCATACATCGAGACCTATCATAATTTCTATCGATTTTTCAGTCCAGAAAGCAGCAAAAAGATTTTATACAGAATTCTAGCTATTAATTACAAATTATCCTTCGGTATACAGAACGTAGTTTAATTTCTTACATTACATGAAAATGTCAAAATGAAGGATTAAGTTTCCCTTCATGTTATAAAATAAAGAATCATAGTATAAGAACTATGATGATATAACTAAAAGAAGTTATATTAATTTTTAAAAATACATTAAAATTATCTAATATTATAAAATGTGTAAAGTAAAATATTCAAAGTTTAAGTATGTATTATATGTGTTGTCTGTACGTTATTGTAAATATGTATTATATGTGTTGTCTGTACGTTATTGTAAATATGTATTATATGTGTTGTCTGTACGTTATTGTAAATATGTATTATATGTGTTGTCTGTACGTTATTGTAAATATGTATTATATGTGTTGTCTGTACGTTATTGTAAATGTTTTCGAGCGTAAAAGACCCTAAATACGAGGATGGAACACACATTTATTGTTGAAACAGGAACAGGAAGAGGGTTAAATATTTACCGAAGAAATATAAAGCCCCGGGCTGTAGGAAATAACTAACAGGACGATTAAAACAATATTACAGCAAAACTCACCATTTAATATCTTATTTCTATTGAATTATTTGGTACTTCACATATTGGGAATTATCTCTTCATCACTTGACAGAGTAGATTTCGTCGATACTAATGCAAAGTATCAAATGTGAAAAAAATCATTTTTCATTTTCAATTTTCCTGATTGCTGTTGGACTGATACACGTTGTGGGAAACTCTCGAAAATTAAAGAAAAATAATTATCAATTACTGAAAATCAAACTAAAGAATTTACATTAATTCTAATTAAAATATATTATAGGATAGAATATATATCATCCCTGCCATGTCAAACTATGAAATATGAAAAACGGAGCATAATAGGAACTAACATATTCTATCCATTGAAGAAGTAATATATTGAAAATTGGTCTTGGTCGATACTTTATTTAAGACATTAAAGGCTATTCTGTAAAGAAGTTAGAGTTGAGACAATTTGCAACAAGCCGTACCGCCGTATCCAAGAGCAAAGTCTCGAATCTATAAAGGAGATTTTTCATATTCGGCAGGGACGATATAAAGTCATCTATAAAGAACCAAGCCACTTTTCAGATTCGAAACTTCGCATTTGTATCTACGATTTCATGACTCCGGGGCGTTCCGAACCTTCCCAAATTTTTGTTAATACATTCCATAGTCTATTACACTAGGAGTAGTAAAGACACTAAATTATAGTGGAGATTAATTCAATATCGCGCCGATGGGGTGAGACAGATCTCCAATTGGAATTCAGTGACTCTCAAAACCATGGAAGCTCCAGTTATTTCTTCTTTAACGACTTCATACGAAATTTGATTTTCAAATGCTCTTAAACCGTGCTGGGGTGAAACGGACTCCGGATTTAGATTCAGCTTGTCCAAATACATTGGAATATATCGTCGATACAAAAGCAAACTAACGAATATGAAAATCACCACTTTTCAGAGTGGAAAAGTATTTATTCATAACTTTTTTTTGGACAGTCAAATATTCGGCAGATTTGACCTTTTGATAGTGGAATACTTTCCCTTTAATAGAGTGAAGTCAGATTGAAGAATTTGCCGTAAATAAGTCCAGCAGAAATTATTAAAGATGGACAATGAAAGATGCATTTTTTCATATTCGTTAGTTTGCTTTTGTATCGACGATATGTATGATGTCTTTGGAAAATACCACTTTTTTTGTGTGCCTGTGTTATTATTAAGTATGAATTTTAGGACGGTTTATCTATAGGTTGTGAATCTTTTCTATCCAGGATAGGGCTGATGCATTTTCTTTCTTCTAAAGAAAAGCCACCACCCCATAATGGAAATCGAAACCACGACACTTGGCACGGAGTGTTAACGGCCTTCACACTCACGGCCACCGGGCCTCCTAAATGACTAGATTGTATTCGATGAGAATAAAGGTGTCTTGATCTATCCAGGAGTAGCCGTACGGTAACCTGTTAGACCTATTGTGCTACCAGATGTGTCATTCTGTTATATTACCAGACCCGTGTCAGCAATAAACCTCCTTAGAGTTGTAAGGTTCAGTTCTGGTATCCAGTGTTGGGCAAAACTAACGTTAGTAAACTAAACTAACGTTGTATTTTTAGTTTTAGTTTTAGTTTAGTTTTAGATTTGTATAATTATTAATAATGTGGACTCCGTTTTTAGTATGGTAATTAGTTTAGTTTAGTAATAGAGACCTAAATTTGTGATTTTAGTTTAGTTTTAGTTTTTAGTTAACTAATTTAGTTTATCAAAGAACATATGTTTGCAAATTACGAGAAAAAGCCACAATTTCTTATTCCTAAGCAAGTTCTATTAGTTTTGATAATTTACTTAAGTATCGAAATAACATATGATTTATATTAATTCATGTTATTTTAGTAAAACTAAACTAAACTAAACTAAACTAAAGCTTTAATTTAGTTTTTAGTCAATTCCCAAAGATTTAGTTTTAGTTTTAGTTTAGTGAAAATCCATTAATTAGTATAATTTTAGTTTTAGTTTTGTTTTAGGTTGCAATTTTTAGTTTAGTTTTAGTTAAGTATTAGTTTTTAGTTTTGCCCAACATTGCTGGTATCTGCCTCGAATCATCAATAAGTTCAGCTCCAAAATCCAGAAACTTCATTGCTGTAATCACCATACTTATACCTGCATATGGTGTGGTTCGACCATGCACGTTTCGTCTTCCTCAAAGCGTTGTCACTAGTTTTATCTTACTTCTGCAGATGTCAACAAGTGTCTCCATCGTTCTATTCCTATCTCCGAATCCTTAGTGTGGCTACTGCCGGTATCCTATATAGTTGTATTACCGTGAAATAGGTACTGTAGGTGTACAATTATATGTCAGATCATCCGCTTTTTCGTTCCCCTTAATGCCAGAGTGTCCCGGAACCCAATCTAGCTTGACTCTATTATGATGGCTCAGGATGTTTAGGCTGTCCACACACCCTCCGCCACTTTGGACTTTATTCTGTTCTGGATAGAGCTCCTATGAGAATATTTTGCTTTTTGTCACTAATCAGATTTCTGAAGAAAAAAAAATGGCACAAACTTTATTGACCATGAGTCTTGTTGATGTATGTTTTCTGTAGCATTACATATGATACTGATGAGAGCAGCGAAACTATTGAACATGTCTAGGAAAACTGTATCTGCCTGAAATATAGGATACGCAGAGTAGAAAGACATTTTTTAGATATTTTCATCCAATTTGTTGGTGTCTTCATTGGGTACTTCTCTCAGCAACCTCCTGTCTGAGAATGGGCTGATATAGACAGAACACGAGGAAGCCTTCCAGCTCTCGGCGCCTTCATTGAAGCGTGAAGTGTGCGCGAATAGGCAATCTCTCTATGTAATCAAACTTTTTTTCATCAGCCCTGGAAGGCAATTGGTGCTTTTTCTCCCTAGGGACGTACAAATTGTCCATCAGGGGGGGTTCTGATTGTCAATCCACCCCCCCCCCCGTCAATAGACTCACCCTGGGTCATTTCGCCCCTCCCCCGTAACTCCTGCTTGATTAACTCAATCAATCCTCTACCTTTTTCAGATTGAGTCCTTTGGGAAAACCGCTTCTGGTCATCGGCAAAAAATACTGGAACTGTATTATCTATTGAGAGTTTCCTTGAATGTATATTGCGAACCGAAAAGTCCTTAAAAGCAGTGCGGGCAGTGTGGTCTAAACGATAACTATATAAAGTACTAGCTGTTTCCAGGCGTGCCATGCTAAACCTACTTTCTGCATCTAGGAAATGAAAAAAAAATTAGAAACCTAACAAGTTTTTAACCCGTGACCTCCGAACTGTGAGTCGTAGACGACTTTGACCAAGCCTATGTCACTCCCCGTATCAAGATCTACCTATGTACTATGGATGGCCAAAACCTGTCAAACGGTGAAAATTTGTATAAGGAACGAACAGACAGACACGTGATTTATATATATATATATATATATATATATATATATATATATATATATATATATATATATATAGGTGTTTACTTTACAACTGTTAATACAAATTGTTTTTTCGCTGGCATATAAGTTCACGCACCGGTGCAGCTGACCTAGAAACTATTCTCACACTAGTGTGGGCTCAAAAATGCGCTGGTTTTTCTCATAAAAATAAATTCAGGTCCTACTTAAGGTTCTTATTTTTTTTTGTTCCTTGTTGTTACAATAGTTCGCCTAGTTAACCAGTAGACTGTATGTGGTGTATAACTTGCTCCTCTCTCCTAATGAGACGACGAAGCTAACTAATGAGACGAGGGAAGAAGTGAACTACGAAATCAGCTCCGCGTGAGGTGTACTGTTCTAGCCAAATGCATTCCGTCTGACCCGCACAGCACCCTTGTATTGAATGTAGCAGCCAAAAGGTTAATAATGTATCTTTGCTTGAAAATGTTCTATATCCTATTTTAGTGATCTAATATATTGTTTACTATTTTGATTATTCTCTTCGTAATTGTGTTAATTTATTTGCTAGCTGAAGAAGGCTACCTAAGTGCTCGCCTAAACGTCAAAATTATAGATTTTTCAAAAAATGTCATTGCTTTGCGAAAACTCAACTATTTCTCGGCATCTTATAACACCGTCGGCAAACTATGGAATTGTGAAGCTATTCATTTTATGAAACTAATTGACGACAAAATGCCAAACAAGACTGTAATAAGAAGGATTAGCAATGAATTTCCATGTTTCGGATCGGAGTGAGCGATAAAGCCGGATGAAGTTACAAGAAGACCAATAAAGATGGCGCTTTAAGACGGGAGTTCTCAGGGATTTCCTGCCTATTTTCTGTATAGAAACTTCTGTAGCCAGGACGTGACCTGAACTTCAATGACCCCCTCCGTGTCAGCCATCAGGTGGAACTTGGTAACTTCATGCTTACTGTGCGCTATTATTTATTACAACTTACTAGGGTTCTTTATCTAACTCTCTTATCATACCTCTAGTAAACTTCTCATATTCTTTATCTACAGCTGTTATCATATCTCTAGTAAACTTCTCAGATTCCTTATCTACAGCTGTTATCATATTTCTGCACACCTACTCACATTCTATAGATGTTATCACTTATGTTGCGACTTACAAGGAGCAGGCGCCATATTTCTGGCAGCCTTTTCAGGTGTTTTTTATTTTATTTATTTATTTATGAGCATCCGCAGCTGAGGCTATTCCCTCGAAACATTTATTATATATCGTTCCTACAATCTCCAACTACCGAATATGGAAACCGCAGCAAAATAAAGAACGAACATATTCTATCCACTGATGAAGTAAAATATATTGAAAAATGGTGTTATTCTATACTTTATTTAAGACATTAAAGGCTATTCTAAAGGGGTTAGAGTTGATGAATAGTTTGTTTGATAATAATAATTAGTAACCGTGATGATATTTTAGGAAATCGAATAACTTAGACGTATATTTCCTTATAAAAGAAACTTTGACTTGGCCTAAATTGTGGAGTATGTGTGTGTTTACATATTGTTTTTTTAACCTACGCTAATATCACCGAGTTATTTACAGGTTACCACCTTCAAAAGAACCATTCAACAGGCCATGAAATGAGAAAAATCCCTTTTGGAGGGACTCGAACCCATCATTTCCCGCATGAGAATCAAAGGCGTCAGCCACTAGACCACAAGGAGACCCAGATGTGTGAGGTATTGTTATATTTTAGCGCGGTTCCTCCCTCCCCCATAGGGAGGAACCCCGCTTATAAGGTTGATACAATGAAACGATCCGGAAGTGCCGACTAGAAAATTTTGCGTTTCAGAACCCCTAGAAACCGAAAATAACGGTGGTTCAAATTTGTATATATATATATATATATATATTTATATATATATATATATATATATTTGTCTGTTCGCTCTCTAAATAGAAGACGAATGGTCCGATTTTGATGAAATTTGGTACAAAAATCTGTCGTCCAATTTGAAAGGTCAAGTTCGTTAACCAGCAAAATCCGCCCACTGGAAGATGGCGTTTGGGGCGAAATTCGCGCAGAAAAAATCGTAACGCTTACGTTTTTGAGTTCATAAGCTTGTAAGTACTCGTTTTATAGGCTTCTTGGGCTAGGAAAACGAATGAAACCATTTTCAAGGCGATAGCTTTAACCGTTGTTGAGAAAATTGGAAAAATAGTTTTTGAATACCGTTTTTGGTTTGGGTACTTAGAATAACGGGATTCAGTTGAAACATTATCTGCATGTTCTACTTTCATTAAAACTAGTATGTTGAAAGTTATGTTACGTTTGGAGTTAAGGAAGGGTTAGAATAAAATATTTTATGAACAGACATGAAAAGTTTTGGAAACTTCGTATACTTTCATTAATATCTCGAACACAGTTGGGAAATCGTGGTAAGTGGATTGAAACTATTTGAAAGCTTACTAAATTCTCTACAAAAATGATTCTAAAACTATTTTTGATTAGGTTATGTCAATCGGAGAAATAAGTGCTTAAAACTTCAAATATGTCTGTTTTGTTCTTATGAACGGGTTTTTGTCGTTCTTTTTGTAATTTTTGTCTCTTTCCCTTGGTTTTTTATTGCTTTTTATTTTTGTAATTTCTTATGTTGTATTTGTAAGGAAAATGTATGTGTGTGTAAAACAGGATAGGTAAAATGAGACCAATTTTCTGTTGTCAGAAATAATAAAAAGTTTTGGGAACTTCGTATAATTTCTTAATATCTCGAAAACGGTTGAAAATCTTGGGAAGCGAAAGGTTACCATTCGAAAGCTTACTAAATGGTCTACAAGAATGGTTTTAAAGAAAGTTTTTAATAAGCGATGTCAATCGGAGAAATAAGTGCTTAAAACTTTTAAGTAATTGATTTCGCTTATTCGAACTTTTCTTTTTGTCTGTTTTATTCCTTGTTATTTTTAAATTGCTTATAGTCAGATAATGTATTTGACAATAAAACAGATTAAGTAAAATAAGAAGATCAATTTATTGTTAGAAATGTAGCGTTTAAAGAGAGAGATCCCAAGGCTTTCCAAATGCCTCTGAGCGGAGGCCTTTCTGCCCGACTTATGGGAGAGCTGACCCATACAGGTATGATTGTAAATCAACAAAGACCTTTCAAGACTGGTTTGTTTGAGATTTCATTTGGATAGCTGTTTCGCTATTGATCTAAACAAAGTAATAACTTTTTCTATTCTATGCCTTCATAAACACTAGAGATAAGAACGGAACCGCGCTAAGATGACGCAGTTCCTGCGAATCGGACTTTTTTTATTTTATGTGATAGTCGACTTTAAAATCAGTCCCGTAACAGGCCACAAGGACCCAGAGGGGCAGATACTGTAGAGGTATCTGATTCTTGACCATACGGCACACTAGGGAGATAGTGTGGTCAACACTAAGCTCCGGCCGCCTGAATTTCCCCTTGGCCGCTTCGACTGCTGGAGTCATTAGCACCCAAGGTACCCATTATTAAATAAATTAATTAAAGGCTGGGTGAACCTGGGGACGATCTGGGACCCCAAATCCAACCCTCGAACGGCAGCACTAAAAGAAAAAATCTTTAGTGCGCGCTCGGGTTTTGAACCTGGTCCTCCAGTTCATTAGTCGAGTGCTAACCACGTCCCCTGATAGTCGTCCTTAAGTAGCGAAAAATGGGGTTACTTTGGTACAGTCTGGTGAAACTTTTACAAACCTATAACACTTATATCAATCAGTCCCATAACAGGCCACGAGGTCCCTGAGGGACAGATACTGTAAAGGTTTCTGATTCTTGACCGTACGGAACACTAGGGAGATAGTGTGGTCAGTACTATCCTAGGACCGCCTGACTTTCCCCTTGCTGATTCGACTGCTAGCGTCATTAGCACCAAGGTTCCCAATAATAAATTAATTTAAGGCTCTGTGAGCCTTGGGACGGTTAGGGAGGCTGAATTCAACCTATGAACGAGGACACTAGAAGAAAAAATCTTTAGTACTTGCTCGGTATTTGAACTCACGTCCTCCAGCATATGAGTCCGGTGCTCTACCACTGAGCTAACCTCGCCCCCATAAAGTTTATATACGTCTGTTCGCACTCGTTGTGCAAAGTTTAGTCTTTGGTATGAGTTAGATAAAATTAGCCTACCCGAATAGGTATGTACCAATTTCACCAAACTGTAATCATGTGACCACATTGCTACGTTGCTACGTTGCTACGTTGCTACGTTGCTACGTTGCTATGCTAATATTGGAAACTCAGAAGATTACCTGTATACTCATTTTACCTTGGATATTCAAAGATACCGACATCGGTATTTACTATGACTCCGTGTATACGCTGACCTTCCTAAAATCCACCTCAGAGATCGGAGCACGTACGAATGACACCAACGGTCATAAATGGAAGAACCTTAAAGATGAGAGCCACTCGCGGAGCGATAAAGTTTTATCACCGAAGCCATTGTGATAAGATTTTATCGGACCTACAACCCTACCTGCGTTCCGGGAGAGGACGTGAAGGCGTATTCCGAAGTATAATAACGCAATTCACAGCTGAGGAATAGCAGCGGGCAAAGATAAAAAAAAAAAAAAGTTCCTTGATTCCTTACCTCGAGGGTAGAAATCTCTAGTGGAGAAAAATAGGATCATTGCGCGCATCAAAACCGTGACGTACTTAACTGTATTTAACAGTAAAATTAGTATTTTAGTGAAACAAGGTTGGAAAATATTCTTGTAAGGGTGTTGTCTTAGAGCAAAAGTGGAGAAATCGCAGAAAATAATTTGCGCCTAGGTTACAGATAAGATCAGATTCCTGTTATGGCACCTAAAATTTGATTCCTCTCTTTTACATCTAAGGACGCGCTTACCTTCTTTTCAGAAAGATCAAAACCAAACATAAACTCTTGTTATTCAATGGTTTTCAAATGATTCCCACGTATTTTTACATAAGATAGTTTAAGCAAAACCATGACTTCGTGCACGTCTTGAGTACATGCTTGTTTTCTAGTTAGGAACACCATTTCAGTCCTGAACACCATTTCTTGTTAGGAACACCATTCCAGTCCTGAACACCATTTCTTGTTAGGAAGACCATTTCAGTCCTGAACACCATTTCTTGTTAGGAACACTATTTCAGTCCTGAACACCATTTCTTGTTAGGAACACCATTTCTGTCCTGAACACCATTTCTTGTTAGGAAGACCATTTCAGTCCTGAACACCATTTCTTTTAGGAACACCATTTCAGTCCTGACACCATTTCTTGTTAGGAACACCATTTCAGTCCTGAACACCATTTCTTGTTAGGAAGACCATTTCAGTCCTGAACACCATTTCTTGTTAGGAACACCATTTCAGTCCTGAACACCATTTCTTGTTAGGAACTCCATTTCAGTCCTGAACACCATTTCTTGTCAGGAACACCATTTCAGTCCTGAACACCATTTCAGTCCTGAACACCATTTATTGTTAGGAACACCATTTCAGTCCTGAACACAATTTCTTTTAGGAACACCATTTCAGTCCTGACACCATTTCTTGTTAGGAACACCATTTCTTGTTAGGAACACCATTTCAGTCCTGAACACCATTTCAGTCCTGACACCATTTCTTGTTAGGAACACCATTTCAGTCCTGAACACCATTTCTTGTTAGGAACACCATTTCAGTCCTGAGGTTACATTCTAACTGGGAGTGATTTTTTTTTTTTTTTTTTTTTTAATTGACCCTTCCCTATCCTATATGGAATATTGTACAAATATGGACTTTCTCTATCAAAAATAGTATACATCTTGGTGGTTAACCAAACGTTTGCTAGGGGAATTCGAGACATATATATTATATCATATTATATTATATTACTTGCTATAAGAACCGTACAAAATATTAGGTCTAGGACCACAGTAGTATATTAAACTAGCTTTTCCCCGGCGTGCCATGCTACACCTACTTTCTGCATCTAGGAAAGCAAAATTAAATCATAAACCAAATAAGTAATATTTCTAATAATAAAATAAATCTAATAACTCATACCTGTAACTGTTCGGTTTCACAGTTTCGAACCCGTGACCTCCGAACAGTGAGTCCTAGACGATTTTAACTTAGCCTATGGCACTCCCCGGATCAAGACCGCACATGTTTGCCAAGTTTGGTCAAAATCGGTCAAACGGTAAGGATTTGTTTGTAGAATAATCAGACAGACAAACAGATGGTAGACGTTTATGACCTGACGTATGAGATTCTCCATAAAATGACCAATCTGTAAGCCCAGTTTGGTCAAAATCAGTACTGTGTGGATTTGTAAAAAGTACAAACATACATACAGAAAGCTGGCAGACTTTTTTGACTTAGCCTACGACACTCTCCGGATCAAAATCTACCTGTGTGCCAATTTTGATCAAATCGGCCAAACAGTGTGGACTTTTATCAGGAACAGACATACTGACAAACAGATGGTAGGCGTTTTTGACCTGGCGTATGACACTCCCCATAAAAAGACCAATCTGTATGCCCAGTTTAGTCAAAATCGGTCAAACGGTGTGGATTTGTATAAGGAACAAACGTTAAGACAGATGAGCAGACAGACAAGTGATATTTATAAATATATATATTTCCTGTACTGACAAACTCATTGTCCGGTTTCACCAATAAACGAAATAGTATCGGTTGAATTACTAAGTAAAAACGATTCAAATTAAACACCCATATATTTTATCCTCCACCCTATAAATGGACTTCCCACCTCCTCCTGTTTTTTTAAGTGCTGGTTCTATTAAAAAGACAAATTCGCCTGACCGTCCTACTAACGACTAGACCATGGTAATCGGATCAGGAGAGAGCCTACTACACTCTCTAAATCAGAGAGGAGATTACTAAACAGTTAGAAGTAAATCACAGCTATCATTAAAGCCAGTAGCAGTGACTATCAAAGAACAGCTGTGAATTCTCGGGAAATTACATTCACAATCAATGGGTTTCAGCATTTACAAGGCTCCAGGAGAACCTACATTAGGCAGTCAATGGCTGATTAAAAATAAATAAATGCATACTAAAATCATCGCCCAGCCCAAACCACTCGACAGAAAATTTTCAAATTTTTCATGGACACTCTCTTTAGGACGTAAACACTTGCTAAGAAAGCATTTTTTAATATTCAAATTTTTAAGTATTTTTAGTAAGGTTTGAATTTTTAGTTGGTTAGAGCAGGCAAGCCTAGGCAGCAGGCGTTGCTAGGACAATAACAGAACAGCTGTTACCGTACTGTATCTATTTCATAATATTATTTTTATTTGCGGATAATTTCAACTATGATGGCAGTACTTAGATTACTAGAAATAAACTGTGATTTTGTCCCTCGTAGAGTTTACGCTATACCTCGTGATGGTCTATCCGAGGTAATAATATCCCAACCCTTGCACAGCCTCCTCACCCATCAGCATCCCCAGTCAGAACTCTTCTTGGTAATGCTCACAAATATAATGGGTGTTTCTAAATCATGAATTTTTAAATTTTTACTTCCATTTATTATTGACAAGGAATTTCTACCCGTACTGGTTAAACTGCTATTACTGGTAACTTATAGATAACGGGAAATCTCTAGGTTATCTGTTTGTTGACACTAGTCCGGAGCGCCCCAGTGTCAAGAAACATTATACATGATAATTGATTACTTATCAATTGATGAATAACATATAGTATGACCGGAACCGAGCAATAATTAAACTGCAGCAAATTAAAGAGTAGCGTTAATTTTGAATGTACATCATTAATCCCAATAAAATAACTACTTATCTGCCGTGACGAGGCACGGGTATTCAGCTAGTAGATAATAAACTTTTAGTTATACATCATAGAAAGTATGTTTACCCTTATAAAGCTTTTAGGATTGAAACAAATTTATTTCCCTCTGAAGTTATTTTTTCCCTGAAGTTAATATAAAATAGAAAGAGCACCAGCAGACATAAAATAAAAATTGGAAAAATCTAGAAGAATATTGAAGTTTATTCAATATTCAAATGGCTAAATAAAATTCTCATTTTTAGGGAGTAGTGAAGTAATTCCGATAAAGTTGGAGTTAGTATTGGGATATTAATATCGTAGGAAGTTATTACTTCAAGGTGAAATTTTCCAGCTACGGAAAATAATAGCACAATTTCTTGCAGAATTTATGGGAGGGGGGTCGTTAGTTCACTCTCTCACCTTTAGGGCAAGGAAATTTAGACTTTTGGTTGTTTTCAGCTTGCTTTGGGAAAATCACTTTCCTACATAATCTTACAAACTTTTCTTATGATATTTATTTTTATTTATCACCAGCTATTATTTAGTATATTGTAGAAATTGCTTGATGGCAAAATATTGATAATTATATTTTCTAAAGTTTTTTTAACTATCGATATTGTAAAATGTATTTCTGTACAATGTTTTTTTGCTTCATTTCCTCCAACCAAAAAATAATTAAGAAATTATTCTGCTCATTAGGTGAATCCTATTCCTTTAAATTTAATATTCAATTTTCTAAATCATTTTTAAAGTATTAGAACTTAATTTTTGAAATTACAAGAAATGTTAGTGTTTTTAAGTACCTACATTTTAACATTAATTTAGTCACTTCCAGGAGTACAATGAATTTGGACAAGTTTAATATGAATATTGCAGATTATTAAATAATAAAATTACAAAAGAAAATGCTCATATTTAAGGAATTGTGATGTAATTCCGATAAACAGGGAGTTTGTTTAGTATGGCCATAAATTTAAACAGTTGTTCTAATATCAGCAAAGCATTTAGCATGATTTTTTTTTAAATTTTATATTCTAAAATCTGGTAGCAAGGCTCGGCTGAATGGGCATTGACAATGGTTATCTTCTACTCACCACGAGTTCCTAACCATTTTCAAAATATTTACGAAAATATACGATTGATGAGAAGTTTTGGGCTTCTAATCTGTGTTAATAAAATATTTGTTTTCTTAAACTATCATAACTCTAAATTTAATCAAAATGTAAATAAGTTAATTGTGACAGATTTGAAAAATTTAATACATATTTCAACTAAATTCAACAATTATAAGTACTTCTTAGAAATTAGCTAGAACAAATAGTTGTATCCACCTTTTTTGAAAATCTGTTACAGATATCTCCTTGAAAATAGTTTCATTCGTTTTCCTATGCTATTGAACTTATAAATAGTGTACTTGGAAGCCTTAAAACGAAAATCCGATTGGTTATGAATCGTGAACTTTTCTAGTCGCCACTTCCGGATTGTGTCATGAGGTCACCATCATAAGTGCGGTAATTCTCCATGGAGGGAGGAGGGAACCGCGCTAAAACATCAATTGGTCAGTAATTAAAACATAAACGTTATAAACTTAATAATGGATTTTTATATAGTTTGAAAATTAAAAAGTTAAATTTACATTTGAATAAAATTTTATTTTCTTAATATTCATATATATATATATATATATATATATATATATATATATATATATATATATATATATATTTATATATATATATACCTATATATATATTTATATAAATATATATATATATAAATATATATATATATATATATATATATATATATATATACACAGATTTTTTTTTTTTTTAATATTCAGATAGATGACAAGTGTGCAGTCTGAAAACATAGTCTCTTGCAATAACCAGAAGAAATCGAAAAGCATCTATAGAGAAATAGAGAAAATAGAAATAAATAGAACCATATTACCTTCACTCTAAAGAGATAATGCATATCTTCACGATCACTTAGAAACACAGAATAGACAGATCAATGTGAAGGAATGTTCAGCTACAGAGGTATATCTTCAGTTCTTCAGCTGTGTGAGTGGTTCATTCATCTTGATACCTTATCAACAGCTGTTCTATTATCAGCGAATATTTATGTTGTAATCAATCAGCCCTTTTTTCTCGTCTTCAGGATGAAATTAATTCAAAAGGGCGGATTTGTTTTGAATCAGAGATAGAGCTGGATTTAAAATCCTTCCTAATATAAGGAATATAAATATTCAGGGACTTTGGACAAAAAACATGGCTCGGGGCTTGAATTATTAATGCGACAAATAATCCTGACTTAAAAATACACTAAACTTTTTATGCTTGGTACTAATTGACAAAAAATGGTTTTCTTCTTAGTTTAGTTCTTTAGAGACTTAGAGTTGGTAAAGCAGTGGGCTAGCTTCTGTTTGTTCCGTATGTTAATTCACAGTGTTTGACCGATTTTGAACAAACACAACACAGGTAGGTCTTGATCCGGGGAGTGTTATAGGCTAGGTGAAAACGCCTCTATCAGCTATTTGTCAGTCTGTTAGTACCTTATACAAATCCCCACCGTTTGACCTATTTTGACCAAACTTGGCACACAGGTAGGTCTTGATCCGGGAATTGTCATATTACAGGTCAAAGTCGTCTAAGAATCACATTTCGGAGGTCAATGGGTTTGAAACTGTGAACCCGAACAGTTACACATTTGCGTTATTAGATTTTAATATTACTTATTTGGTTTCTAATTTATTTTTGCTTTCCTAGATGCAGAATGTAGGCGTATCATGGCACGCCGGGTAGCAGATAGTAATATATTATTGGTGTAATACAAAGGACTACTGCTTTATCGAAATATACATGTCTGTCTCAGCTGTCTAGTCGAATCTGCCTATCGAAACACGTTTTTCTGGCAATATTTGCCATCCACGTTTTTACGTTTATTAGCTTCACGCTAAAAAACGTAAATATTCTAAAGGGAATTTGACATGCATGTCAGAAATCAGAGAAATAAATTTATTATTTACATCTATTTATGGCTTACCCCATCTATCATGTACCTACATTGTTAGCTTGCTGTTTTTTGTATTATAGTTTGATAAAGTTTCGTATATTTATAGTGGCATGTAGCTTTATTATAATTAGGGTATAATTATAAAACAAAGAACCAATAAATAAATAAAATTTATAAATAGGTTCAAGCATCTTTGACATTTTTGTATATTTTCTAAGATGACTCAAAAATTGTTGTGAAATCGTGGTACGTTAATGGCCGTGGAAGGTTAATAAATTTCCTTAAAAAATCGTTTCCTACACGATTTTCGATAGAGTGAACTCCGTCGGAGAAAAGAACGTTTAATTCTTAATTGTTGGTCTACTGATCCGTAATAAGATCTCTCGTTTGAGTTTGTACTTCATGGCGATGAACATGGGATGTAGTGTCTTATGGAGCCGAGAGTTTCAAACATATGTCCTATTTCTTCCAATTTTTAACCTTGTACCTCTCCTGAAAAAAAATGTCGAAAAATTACATTCCTAACAATTAAAAAATAAATCCCCCCCCAAAAAAACCCTTTTTTAACTAGTGTTAATTTAAAAAATAATTATTATTATTAGGTGAGCGGTTTGCGGGGTGACTTCACTCTTTCAAGGTATCACTTTATCATTATAAAATTTAGATGATTGTGAGTCGCTATATTTGCGAGCTCTATAATAAATAAATAAATAACATCTTACTTATCAGTATTTCGAAAATTCATTTCTGTTGGTTAAAAAGTGTTTTTTGTTACCTAATTTTGAAATTAAATTTTGATGATTAGTTAAAAAATTAATATTAAACGAATTTTGATAATATTTTAAATGCAAACAGATAGACAAACAACTGATTTATATATATATATATATATATATATATATAATAATTGTGAGAAATTACGTAGGAAGATTTCTTCATACATTCGCTGATTGCCTGGAGGATACTTCTGTAAGTATGTAACCGATTCCCCAAAAGTAACCGACTCTTTGGATTAAACCACCTAGTCTTAAAGATTAAACCTGGATGCTAGTGCTAAAAATAAACCCAAATAATTTATAAAAACATTTATCCCAAGAGTGATGGTTGAGCTGTGTGGTTTAGCAAGCCCATTAATTTGGGCAGCCTCACTTTAATTTTTAATAAAGTGTTCTTTCTATCTTTGGAGATATTCCATTTAGTGAATAAATGTTTCCTTGAATACTGCAAGTGTGGTACTTCTAATGTGGTAATAAAAATAGAATACAGATCAACGTACCAGTCGTCGTTCGCCCGCCACCTGGATCCTTGGTCCGAGCGGAATTCTAAAATAGGCCCTAAAAATCCCCAGAGTCGTTCTAAAGGGATTTGTGAGGTGGATGGGATATTGTGAGGAGAGGACCCAGGAGATTCTGTGAGAGAACTAGCTATACAACAACCACCTCTTCTCTCTCCTTGTTGTACAGCTATCATCGGCCAACCCTCAACCCTCACAGGGTTGGGGGTCTGCTACATATCAACCGATCCTTCATCCTTTTCAGCTCTTGGGGGTTATTTCTTAGCCAAGAATACCCTTATACACTTCTAGCTGACAGGAATCTAACATGAACAAAAAATCTTCAAGACGCCTGAGCGGCGTAAATTACACTGTAAAAAAAGTATTATTATTCGTCTATGAATCGTCCATACCGCAGTCTATCGAATATGAAAATCTGGGCAAACTAGCAAACGAATATATTCCATCCATTGACGATGAAATATTGAAAAATGGTCTTATTCGATTGTAGTTTTAAGGCTTCTTTAAAGGGGTTCGTCCACAATGCAGGAACAAATTATCCAATTTGAGAAACGACATTTTTCATATTGGATAGTCTAAAATGGTAGAGACGATATTATTGTAAAATGTAATATCGCTGGTTTTCTTACTTCTATTTATAAAAGAGTTTCATTTCATGTCTAGGCGCACGGTAGAGCCCCAGGCCAAAGTCGAAGTTATCTATTTTTCCTTACATTGTTTTTAGCGCGGTTCCTCCCTCCCCCATAGGGAGGAACCGCGCTTATAGGGTTGATACAATGAAACAATCCGGAAGTGCCGACTAGAAAATTTTGCGTTTCAGAACCTCTGGAAACCGAAAATAACGGTGGTTCAAATTTGTATATATATATATATATATATATATATATATATATGTATATATTTATATATATATATATATATATATATATATATATATATATATATATATATATTTGTCTGTTCGCTCTCTAGATAGAAGACGAATGGCCCGATTTTGATGAAATTTGGTACAAAAATCCTTCGTCCAATTTGAAAGGTCAAGTTCGTTAACCTGCAAAATCCGCCTACTGGAAGATGGCGTTTGGGGCGAAATTCGCGCAAAAAAATCGTAACGCTTACGTTCTTGAGTTCATAAGCTTGTAAGTACTCGTTTTATATGATTCCTGGGCTAGGAAAACGAATGAAACCATTTTGAAGGCGATCGCTTTAACCGTTTTCGAGAAAATTGGAAAAATAGTTTTTGAATACCGTTTTTGGTTTGGGTACTTAGAATTACGGGATTCAGTTGAAACTTTATCTGCATGTTCTACTTTCATTAAAACTAATATGTTGAAAGTTTTGTTACGTTTGGAGTTAAGGAAGGGTTAGAATAAAATATTTTATGAACAGACATGAAAAGTTTTGGGAAGTTCGTACACTTTCATTAATATCTCGAACACGGTTGGGAAATCGTGGTAAGTGGATAGAAACTATTTGAAAGCTTACTAAATTCTCTACAAAAAAGATTCTAAAACTATTTTTGATTAGGTTATGTCAATCGGAGAAATAAGTGCTTAAAACTTCAAATACGTCTGTTTTGTTCTTATGAACGGGTTTTTGTCGTTCTTGTTGTAATTTTTGTCTCTTTCCCTTCGTTTTTTATTGCTTTTTATTTTTGTAATTTCTTATGTTGCGAAAATTGTGTGTGTAAAACAGGATATGAAAAATGAGGCCAATTTTCTGTTGCTAGAAATAATATAAATGTTGGGAACATTCATTAATATCTCGAAAACTGTAGAGAATTTTGGTAAACGGAAGAATACCATTAGAAAGCGTATTAAATGCTCTACATAAAAGGTTCTAATGAAAGTTTTGATTAGGCGATGTCAATCGGAGAAATAAGAGCTTAAAGCTTTAAAGTAATTGATTTCGCTTATTCGAAGTGTTCTTTTTGTTTGTATTTTATTCCTTGTTATTTTTTAATTGCTTATAGTTGGGTAATGTATTCGAAAATAAAACAGGTTAAGTAAAATAACAAAAACAATTTATTGTTAGAAATATAAAGTTCCAAGATTCCAAGACCTTGTAACTAGCGGGACGGTTTCTAGTGTTGCCGACCCTTCCAGGTAAGATTGTAAATCCTACCTTTCAAGACTGGTGGAACCAAAATATAACTGTCAGGGTTCGGTCACTGCTACTTAATAAAACTACATTTTATCGTAAAAATGGTTTTATTGTGCCGACGTTTCGGCTTGAACTTCAAGCCTTCATCAGGGCTGTAAATACAAGTAGGACATATTTAACACTAATATATGCACATATCTATGTAAATATACCTAACATATATACATATATATATATATATATACATATATATATATATATATATTTATATATATGCATATACACATACACATATACACGCACACATATGTACATATATATGCCCACATATATACCCGTATGGGGTATGTATTATTAAGTAGCAGTGACCTAACCCGGACAATCCCTACCTTGCATCATCAACGGTCAACGATCTCCTCTCAACAAAATAATAACTGCTTCTATTTTAATCTTTCGAAATTAGACTAGGGATAAGAACGGAACCGCGCTAAGATGAGGCAGTTCCTGCGAGTCGGACTTTTTTGATTGTTGTTTCGCTTTACTACTGGGTTTTTGGTCTGTCCAATGTAGGCCCAGTAAGAAAACGAATCAACACACATACAAACGATATAAGGAAAAAATACATAAATACCGCTTTAACTCGACGTGCCAACACAGACGGACATGACTTTGGTTTTGACCAATACTCCATCCTCTCCACTGAATCCAACGAAGATAAACGCCTCCTTTCTCTATCAATATTTATCCACCTAGAAAATAACCCAGTTAATGACAAAATTGATAAAGAAGTCATCTCCTCTACCTACTCCAACATCTTCCATTTATTAAAAACTTCTTCCTAAAATTCTATACCGCCTGCAATATAGCCCTTCATACCTGCCTCCCGTATCATGTCATAATGCACATCATGAGCAGCAAGAATAGCAGTAAATTGTGCATCAAACTAGAAAAACTTTTTGAGCCCTTTAAAAATAAATGATAAATTCTCCTTTTATTATACATCACCGCACAATTAGGTTGAGTTTATAAATTCTTAGATTGTTTGATGAATTTTAAATGAAGTCTTTCATAAAACTTCATTACCCTCTTGAGCGAACCTTCATAAAAATCTTGGCTACTTCTTTCTTCCATCTTCCTTTACCTTAGTCTTTATTAAATTCCTCTTTGTCATGCAGAGATTATATCGAGTATTGAGTTATCGGATTATGAGTGATGCGGGATGATTGATCTGCCTTCAATCTGCTGTCTGTTCATCGTGGGGAGGGGGAAATGATTTATTGGTCAGACAAGTCCGGGCAGCTTCCATCAATATTAACATAAATGAGGAAGCAGTAAATGTTTATTCAATCTTCCAGATTGGATAAAAAAAAAGCAGCAAATTGTAAGTTTTTAGCCCGAACCGCAACCCAACCACATCTATCAGAAAGTTAGGAAATACTTGAACACGTTAAACCAGTTATTCGAAACTAGCTGAATGCCCGTGCTTCGTCACGGCAAATAAATAGTTATTTTATTGCGTTAAATAATGTATCCTCAAAATTAACACTACTACATAATTATAGCAAGTATAATGTTTCTTGACACTGGGGTGCTCCGGACCAGTGTCAACAAAGAGATAACCTAGAGATAACAGGAGTTTAACCAGTACAGGATAAAATTTGCTTTCAATAATAAATGGCGTTTAAATTTAAAAATGTATGTTCCCAAGATGACATTTGTAAACACTTATTATATTTGCGAGCATTACCAAGAAGTGTTCTGACTGGGGATGCTGATGGGTGAGGAGGCTGTGCAAGGGTTCAGGATATTATTACCTCGGATGGACCATCACAACTTATAGTCTAAACTCTATGAGGGACAAAATCACAGTTTATTTCTAGTACTTCAAGGTCTCCCATCAAAGTTGATTTCAACCGCAAATAAAAATAATATTATGAAATAGATACAGTACGGTAACAGCTGACCTGTTATCGTCCTAACAACGCATGCTGCCTGCCTAGGCGTGCATGCTCTTGTTAAAACCAACTAAAAATTCTTACCCCTCAGCTCTATTCTTGGCCACTTTCTGACAGGAGCTTGATTGTATACTTCTTAAATATCCACTTATTATTATAAAGTAGATTTTGAAGTAGAGCATACATTCGGCATGTCCTTGAAATAGAAATTGGTGTTCCACAGGGGCGATTACTAAGCACAACACTGTTTCTGTAGGAAAAGATTCTTTCCAGACAACATTTCTACTGAACCGTTGTGCAGGATCCACTTCATTTGAACGACTCTCTGACATTTCTTAAGATGTTTACACCCCCCCCCCCCTCCCCTCCACTCTCCCCTCTCTTCCACTGATCCCTAGATCCTTTGTTGTCGGTTCTCCTTTCAAACACCTTTAGTTTGTCTATTGATTTCCTTCATCTTTCAAAACCACTCTCCTGCTATTGTTGTAAAACTTATACACTTCAACCTCCATTAGTTTTCCATTTTCAAACCTTTCTTCTAAAAATAGGGTACACTCCCGGCTTTTCTATATATTTGTTGTCGAAATTGTCGATTTGTTTGAGGAAATCGCTTATCACACAATGTAAAGGAGGTGATAACAAATACACCTATTTCAAACACTAAAATACTGATTTTTTATCTAAAAGGTTTTTAGCTAAAGAAGGGCATGCGTTAAAGTCCAAAATATAAAATTTGTCGCAATACTGACTTCTTTAACCGAACTCAGCTTTTCATTGTCATCAAAAATATCAGCTGTTCTAAAATGTGCGTATATATACAGGGCGGGCCATGAATTTGTTAACATTTAAAAAAAAAATGGTATAAAAAACCATTTGACATATTTTAGAAATTGTTCATTTACAATAAAGATAGGTTGGATTTTTTTTTTTTTTTTTTTTTTTTTAATTTTGACTTTTTCACTCTTCTAAGCAACTCCCGAAATGTTTGAATACTTGTCGGCTAAAAGACTACGAGATCTCCGACATCTCTTGGCAGATTCTTTCTTAACATATTTGCTGCCAGGTTCTTGTGCATTGTGGCGCCTAAAATCTTGCTTTTATTTTATATTTCATTAGAGTAGGTGTTTAAACTTTCAAAAAAGTTCGAGACAAAGCATCAACTGTTTTTACTCCAGGCTTATCGACTGAACCTAGTGATAAGAACGGAAACCCACCAAGTAGATGCAGTTCCTAGATTATTTGCCGAGTCGTGGAATAATGTGTCATTATTTATTTTTATTATCCTCCCTTCATCCGACGACAATAAGTTGCTCCGAATGACAGATACTACAAGACAGCCATAAACAAGAAGGACGATTCTCTGAAACGACTTCTACAGTTTTATATCCAGCTCCCGCCTCCAACCCCGCCCTGTCAGATAGACATATACACTTGTTCTTGTTCTCTTTCTATTCAAATGATACAGCTCGTTGTCAGTTATAGCTAGTACTTTAGTACATCCTGAGGTGTATATTCTGCATTCTCCCTGCTAGCTGAGATGATTCCAGCTAGACATTTCAAGGAAATGGATATTTCCTCTTCTTATGGTCTCTTAGAAGTAAAACACTTTTAATGGTATGCAGTTAAGTGAATCTTGTATTGTCAAAGTCAGCAATGGACATAAACATTGCAAGGCTTACAAAATATCTCCACACTCCGTCAGCTTAACGCGTTGTCGTTCTTATCCATAGTATCATCCGAAAATATCTCCACACTCCGTCAGCTTAAGGCGTTGTCGTTCTTATCCATAGTATCATCCGAAAATATCTCCACACTCCGTCAGCTTAAGGCGTTGTCGTTCTTATCCATAGTATCATCCGAAAATATCTGCTCACTCCGTCAGCTTAAGGCGTTGTCGTTCTTATCCATAGTATCATCCGAAAATATCTCCACACTCCGTCAGCTTAAGGCGTTGTCGTTCTTATCCATAGTATCATCCGAAAATATCTCCACACTCCGTAAGCTTATCGTTTTGTCGTTCTTATCCATAGCATCATCCGAAAATATCTCCACACTCCGTCAGCTTAACGCGTTGTCGTTCTTATCCATAGTATCATCCGAAAATATCTCCACACTCCGTCAGCTTATCGTTTTGTCGTTCTTATCCATAGTATCATCCGAAAATATCTCCACACTCCGCCAGCTTAAGGCGTTGTCGTTCTTATCCATAGTATCATCCGAAAATATCTCCACACTCCGTCAGCTTAACGCGTTGTCATTCTTATCCATAGTATCATCCGAAAATATCTGCACACTCCGTCAGCTTAAGGCGTTGTCGTTCTTATCCATAGTATCATCCGAAAATATCTCCACACTCCGTCAGCTTAAGGCGTTGTCGTTCTTATCCATAGTATCATCCGAAAATATCTCCACACTCCGTCAGCTTATCGTTTTGTCGTTCTTATCCATAGCATCATCCGAAAATATTTCCACCCTCCGTCAGCTTAAGGCGTTGTCGTTCTTATCCATAGTATCATCCGAAAATATCTCCACACTCCGTCAGCTTAACGCGTTGTCGTTCTTATCCATAGTATCATCCGAAATATCTCCACACTCCGTCAGCTTAAGGCGTTGTCGTTCTTATCCATAGTATCATCCGAAAATATCTCCACACTCCGTCAGCTTATCGTTTTGTCGTTCTTGTCCATAGTATCATCCGAAAATATCTCCACACTCCGTCAGCTTATCGTTTTGTCGTTCTTATCCATAGTATCATCCGAAAATATCTCCACACTCCGTCAGCTTATCGTTTTGTCGTTCTTATCCATAGTATCATCCGAAATATCTCCACACTCCGTCAGCTTAACGCGTTGTCGTTCTTATCCATAGTATCATCCGAAATATCTCCACACTCCGTCAGCTTAAGGCGTTGTCGTTCTTATCCATAGTATCATCCGAAAATATCTCCACACTCCGCCAGCTTAAGGCGTTGTCGTTCTTATCCATAGTATCATCCGAAAATATCTCCACACTCCGTCAGCTTAACGCGTTGTCGTTCTTATCCATAGTATCATCCGAAAATATCTGCACACTCCGTCAGCTTAAGGCGTTGTCGTTCTTATCCATAGTATCATCCGAAATATCTCCACACTCCGTCAGCTTAAGGCGTTGTCGTTCTTATCCATAGTATCATCCGAAAATATCTGTACACTCCGTCAGCTTAAGGCGATGTCGTTCTTGTCCATAGTATCATCCGAAAATATCTCCACACTCCGTCAGCTTATCGTTTTGTCGTTCTTATCCATAGTATCATCCGAAAATATCTCCACACTCCGTCAGCTTATCGTTTTGTCGTTCTTATCCATAGTATCATCCGAAATATCTCCACACTCCGTCAGCTTAACGCGTTGTCGTTCTTATCCATAGTATCATCCGAAATATCTCCACACTCCGTCAGCTTAAGGCGTTGTCGTTCTTATCCATAGTATCATCCGAAAATATCTCCACACTCCGCCAGCTTAACGCGTTGTCGTTCTTATCCATAGTATCATCCGAAAATATCTGCACACTCCGTCAGCTTATCGTTTTGTCGTTCTTATCCATAGTATCATCCGAAAATATCTCCACACTCCGTCAGCTTAAGGCGTTGTCGTTCTTATCCATAGCATCATCCGAAAATATCTCCACACTCCGTCAGCTTAAGGCGTTGTCGTTCTTATCCATAGTATCATCCGAAAATATCTCCACACTCCGTCAGCTTAAGGCGTTGTTCTTATCCATAGTATCATCCGAAAATATCTCCTCACTCCGTCAGCTTTAGGCGTTGTCGTTCTTATCCATAGTATCATCCGAAAATATCTCCACACTCCGTCAGCTTAAGGCGTTGTCGTTCTTATCCATAGTATCACCTGAAAATATCTCCACACTCCGTCAGCTTAAGGCGTTGTCGTTCTTATCCATAGTATCATCCGAAAATATCTCCACACTTCGTCAGCTTAAGGCGTTTTCGTTCTTATCCATAGTATCATCCGAAATATCTCCACACTCCGTCAGCTTAAGGCGTTGTCGTTCTTATCCATAGTATCATCCGAAAATATCTCCACACTCCGTCAGCTATTTTAATAAAAAGTGTCCTCAGTAAAAAGTCTCCTCAGCTCCGTTATTTTAATAAAAAGTGTAGTTTACCAATTAATAAATTAATTAAAGGCTGGGTTGGCCTAGGGACCGTCAGGGTGGCCGAATTCAACCCATGAACGAAGACATTAGAAGATAAAAATATTGCGTGCTTGCTCGGGATTTTAGCATAAATATTATTTAGCGATGACTAAACTAAAAAAAATCGGCCCTTGAAGACCGATTCATTAAAGGATATGCCCTTGAAGATAGATTCTTTAAAAGATCGGCCCTTGAAGATCGATTCTTTAGAAGATCGGCCCGTGAAGATTAATTCTTTAAAAGATCTGCCCTTGAAGATCGATTCTTTAAAAATATCGGCCCTTGAAGATCGATTATTTAAAAGTCTGCCCTTGAAGATAGATTCTTTAAAAATATCGGCCCTTGAAGATCGATTCTTTAAAAGATAAGCCCTTGAAGATCGATTCTTTAAAAGATCGGCCCTTGAAGATCGATTCTTTTAAAGATCAGCCCTTGGAGATCGATTCTTTAAAAAGATCGGCCCTTGGATATCGATTCTTTAAAAATATCGGCCCTTGGAAATCGATTCTTTAAAAAGGTCCGCCCTTGGAAATCGATTCTTTAAAATGATCGGCCCTTGGAGATGGATTCAAAAGATCGATACATCGTGTTAAAAGTACCTATCTTAGAACATATCGATTCAGATCGCCCATCTCTAGGCCACTCCCTAGAGACCTTCCCTGAGGGAAATACACCCAACCCAGGTGGTATTCAAGCCCACAGATTATTGCCGACAGAAGTAATTAAGACAGAAATAACTCCTATTATTGGAAGCATTATTTTTAAATTAAAAAAAAAAAAAATCCACCCATTATAGGATGGCGATTAGCCTGGAATTATTGCTGCTTAGCGAAGACCCTCTATCCTCGTTAAACTCTAAAAGCAAATAACCTCCCTTATCGAACCTCTAAATCCTAACCTTATCTAAATACACTATTTAACTCCTCAACACCTTATTTAAATATACTATTATACAGATATTACTTCTCTTTTTTTACAACCACATTCTATAACTAATTTGAAAAAGTTAATATAGTTCTAACTTATAATTATATAATAAGTAAATAATACTATTCATTAATTCCATGAGATGATGATTTTAGCGATTCATAGTTCACAATCAAAATTGATGATGCAGCAAGGATTTTCCGACGAAAAGTGTAGAGGTTTCATAACCCAAAAATCATGATAAAACCTATTGTTGGAAGTTGCAAATGTATATTATATATATATATATATATATATATATATATATATATATATATATATATATATACGAGTACATATCTAGACATTGATTTGGGCGGACGATGCTGGCACTGCATCAAATAGGAACACTAACAACTTCAGGTCTCCACCACAAAGGAATATATATATATATATATATATATATATATATATATATATATATATATATATATATATATATACATTTACAACTTTGTGTTTCAATGACTGTCTTTATCCCCAAGAATAAGTTTCCACAGACGCCTGGCGAGTACAGACCAATCACTGTGGCGTCCGTAGCTCTCAGACAACTTCGCAAGATATTGGCTGCACGTCTGAGAGCGTTGTATCTCCAAGAGACAGGCCAAAGGACGTTCATAGTAGCCGACGGAACTGCGGAGAACTTTAGTCCTGGATGCGGTCCTCAGGGAGGCTCGGCGTTGTCGCCGTGAGGTACACTTGACCTTCCTGGACGTTGCTAAGGCTTTCGATAGTATTAGTCACTCAGCTCTACGAGCCGCCATGATCCGCAAAGGCCTACCATCAGGATTCGTTGAATACGTGATGGGGGTGTACGGTGAAGGGTTTATCCGGATTACCGATGGTCGGAGGTGGACGGACCCAATTGTAAGCGGATTAGGCAGGGGGATTCCTAGTCTCCGTGCCTCTTTAACCTTACGATGGATTGGGTCCTCCAGGCGGTTCCAAGCCAGGTGGGATATTCTCTGGACGCAGTGAGGATTAACTATCTAGCCTTTGCCTATGACTTGGTCGTGGTGGCGTCCTCGGTGGCTGGCATGCGGGGTACCATGCCCGCCAAACTGGCGATGGAGCTCAGTCCTGGTAAGTGCTGTGCCCTTTCGCTGGTACCAGCTGGGCGTGTGACCAGGGTCAAGGTAGTTGAAGACGCACTGTTTACCGTTGCCGGTGAGGCAGATGCAGTTCCATGACTCAGTTAAGTATATGGGAGTCATCTACTGGAACCATGGCACCGAGAGGCCTGACGAGGAAATAGAAACGGAGCTTTTGAGAATTGGAAATGCTCCCCTTAAGCCGCAGCAGAGGTTGACCACCGTTAGGTATCACCTTCATCGGCGACACGTGCACAAGCTGGTACTTGGTGGCTCCTCCCGCGAAGCATTAATGATGTTTGATATAATAAGGTTAGTGCAGTGGTGAGCTGAGATTACCTAAGGATATACCAGTTGGCTTCGTGCACGGAAGGAGACTTGGGCGTCCCGGTGTTGGCTCTGATTATAGGCCACCTGTCTAGAATGGAATGGTCTGGTCTGGCCGCGGCAAGGGCGGCTTATGGTTCGGCGTGACCAAAAGGCTGCGGAGAGCGAGGGAGACCCTGGCCAGGCAGGGGTTAATAGATGAAGACGCCTGGTGCCCTGAAGTTAGGAAGCGCTGATGGGCAGAAAGGCTCCATTCGTCCAACGACGGAGCAGGATTAAAGGAATCCTCTGCTAGTAAGGCCTCGACACATTGCCTCAATGATGGAGCAGGAACCACTTCTGGGTGGGACTTGATCCAGTATGTTCGTACCCAAATAAATGCTCTTCCGACCACCGTGAGAACAATAAGAGGCCGGCGGGGCCTGCAGGGCGGGTTGCCTTGAAGGTGAGACCGGCACCCATGCTGTTCAGCAGTGGTATGTTTCACGGAGTCTTTCTTTTCTCTTATTTTATTGATTTTTTAGTTTTCTCTATCTGGTAATATCTGTAATTATTATGTTAATTTCAGTTTTATACTTTTATATATTATTATATTATGAGGTATAATGATTTGTAAGGGTTATTTTTTATTGTTTTTTTTGTATATTATTTTATTTTATTTATTTAATTATGTTTGTGCCTTCATATATTCTTCATGAGGTACTCTTAAACTGATGAGGACATATTATTAACTTAGGTCTCCCAGCAGGAGACACCCACTTGTTACGTTGGCCAATTGTATTTGAGAATAATAGTAACAATTGTGTGTGTATTGTATCTCCTAATAAATAAAAAGAAAAAAAAAAATAATAATATATATATATATATATATATATATATATATATATATATATATACATTTACAACTTTGTGTATGCATGGGTAAAAAGAAAATAAAGAACCTTGTATATCGTAATTCTTTAATTTGGAAGAAAAAGAAGAAAACAAATATTTTAATTTGGACAAAAACAGATTGTTTTCTTCAAAAATGGAAAGAAAACAAAAATTAATAAAGGTTCTCCAAGGTTGTAGATCATGGCAGCTGTAGAAAGAGGTAGTTTGTCTTGATACCTTCGGGTCAGTTGTTCGATGTGAAATGCGGTTGGATCAACTCCCGGTTCTCGATGGAACAAGGTGTTTCGAACGAACCAAGGGGCGTTGGCTGCAATCCGTAGGACTTTGTTCTGTAAGGTCTGAAGTCTTTTGATGTTCGTCGTGTTTATTCCATACCACACAGGGCAGGCGTAAGTCAGTATTGGGAGGATCATGTAAAGGAGTGTGACTAGTGAAGGTCGGAGTGATGTGTTTCAGCTCATCAGTGGGTATAGTTTTGAGACTCTGGTGTTTGCTTGTCGTAATTTTATGTTAATGTGTAATTTCCAAGTAAGTCTAGTAACGAAGTGCAGTCCTAGATACCTCACTCCCTGGTCCTTCGGGCTCCAAGGAACTGGGAGTCCATCCAATCGGATTTCTGGTAGTTCTTCGTTCGAAAACCTCCAAACGTAAAATAGTTTGGCCTCAGTTTTGATTCAATTAAGGAGCAGTCGCTATTGGGTAAACCAGTGAGCCAAGAATTTCACTGTTCCTTGGAGGTTTTTCTGTAGTATCGTGAACAGATTTCTATGAGTGGATCAGAAGAGAGTCTTTTGCGCAACTGTTGCCAGCAGAACGAAGGTACCACCGAAATTAAGCAACGTCGGGCGGGGCCAGTACCTGAATGGGTGACCGTCCACTAGCTGTTGGCATTATAAAATTGTGTCAATCTGTAGACAGTGCGGCGTTAATAGCGCAAATGTTGATACGCTGATCATCACAAAATTTTGTATATATATATTAGTTTCTGCACGAATTTCTTAAAATTTCCTAATATATCCAAAATAAGAAATTCTGTTGTTTCTTAATTACTAAGTCGCAACACTAATGTAATTTCTTCCCGGACGGAAACATCAATTTTAAAAGTTTAATTTTCGGCAGCTGCGACCTCGATACCTTCCAGAATTCGATATAGTTCGTTAATTTGGCAATCACCTACAACTCAATCAGCGAAGGAATTTCACATTAATCACTCGTCTCCTCTTTTGCGTTAAGTCAGGTGCAATATCACGGGGCTGGAAACATACAGGGTGAAATTTGGAGGAAAGAAAGTGAGTTGTAATATAAACTATTTTATTGGCCATGGGTAACATATAATATGGACCATTATATATAAAAAAAATACCTGCTTATATAAAAATGAAAAAGATTTGCAAATAGTTTGCAGTATATGGAAAAATAATTGTTGCAATCTACAGATTGCCAAAATTTTATAATGCCAACAGCTAGTGGACTGTCACCCATTCAGGTACTGGCCCCGCCCGAAGTCGCTTAACTTCGGTGGTACGTTCGTTCTGCTGGCAACAGTTGCGCAAAAGACTCTCTTCTTATCCACTCATAGAAATCTGTTCACGATACTACAGAAAAACCTCCAAGGAACAGCGAAATTCTTATATATATATATATATATATATATATATATATATATATATATATATATATATGTGTGTGTGTGTACTAGCAGTACCCGTGACTCAATCCTCGTATAATACTGACATTTTTTGGATATATACTCTGGTTTATTTTGGCTTTGGTCGTTTGGGTATTTTAAAAAAAAAAAAAATCTTTACAGTAATGCTTCTCTATACACAATATTAGGTGATAGCCATCGGGGATCAAACATACAGGCTGCTAGGATTGCTAACACCTGACACAGCCACTAAGCTGACCCCTTAGGGATTGTTAACCCCTGGTGTGTAAGAGTGTCTGACAGGCACAAGGGAAATTTCAGTAAAGTATGTTGGCAGCAGTGAGCATCTAGATTCTACGTGCTCACTGCTGCCAATATACTTCACTGAAATTCCCCTCGTGAAACATAATTGTTTAGAATTAGAAGAATAAAACAATATATTCTATTTATAATTATAATACATATTTATAATTATAATGAATTAGTAATTAAAGACACAACTGCAACACCTAAACAACGACTGCAAACCTTAAGCGCTAGATAAATGACTCCCTTAACAGGTCATTGGGGCAGATAATGGAAAGGTATCTGATTCCTAGCGATCAGGCAAACTAGGGAGATACTGTGGTCAGTACTATGCTCCGGCCGACTGATATTTCCCTTTGCAGGTATCCATTAATAAATTAATTATAGGCTGGGCAGGCCTGGATTGCCTGGCAAACCCCAAGTCTAACCCTTAGAGGACGACAGTAGACAGTAGACAATAAAACCTTTTGTGCTCGCCAGAGTATTGAACTCATTTCCTCCACCTAACCTCGTCTACTATATATATATATATATATATATATATATATATATATATATATATATATATATAAGATGCTATGAAATAAGCTAAATCTGCACTGCTCCTGCGCCATGAACTTTATCCTCATTTAGTCCCATTACTGTTGGTTTATTATGGAAGCCGAGGTGAAAGGGTTTTACTCCGTAATTAAAAAGTTTTCTCCAATATTGGCTGTCCAATTAAAACTGTTACAAGCATCGGACCTCCACTAGCTTTGTCCGAAGCCAATAAATCGGCCGGATTTCTATGAGCTGAACAATTTAATTATGGAATTATTCAAACTAATTATTTCACGGTAAAACGGATGAAAACATTCAAGGATTCAATACACTGCTTTTCTCGGGTTTCTATTAATTTTGTTGGTTAGGTTTAATATTAATGTTGTTGTTGCACAACAAATTACTTTTTTAAGGTTTTGGCTACAAATATCGAGGATATAAAAAAATTCGTTAAAATATAATAAAAATTGGTTGTGAGTACGTATGTAATATGAGTCTGGAGTACCCCCCCCCCCTCCCACGGTTGGACCGTTTCTGTTCACAAACATGTCCAATGTTTTGCTATAAGTATGATATATATTGTGTTTCATGGCGATAAAAGAAAGGCAGGTATCGTGTTACAAACGCATATAAATATGGATGTATATATATATATATATATATATATATATATATATATATATATATATATATATATATATATATATATATATATATATATATATATATAAAATCAGTCCCGTAACAGGCCATAAGGGCCCAGAGGGGCAGGTACTGTAGAGGTATCTGATTCTTGACCGTACGGCACACTAGGGAGATAGTGTGGTCAACACTATGCTCCGGCCGCCTGATTTTCCCCTAGGCTGCTTCGACTGCTAGAGTCATTAGCACCCATATATATATATATAAAAGTCCGACTCGCAGGAACTGCATCATCTTAGCGCGGTTCCTTTCTTATCCCTAGTCTAATTTGGAAAGATTGAAATATTTATTTATTGATAAGGCTTCGCAACTTTGGCGAATCGCCTGAAGATTAAAATAGAAGCAGTTACTATTTTGGTTCCACCAGTCTTGAAAGGTCTTGATTTACGATCTTACCCGGAAGGGTCGGTCAACACTTGAAAGGGTCCCGCTAGTTACAAGGTCTTGGAATCAAGGAAATCTATATTTCTAACAATATTTTTTTTGTTATTTTACTTAACTAGTTTTATTGTAAAATACATTATCCAACTATAAGCAATTAAGAAATAACAAGGAATAAAAACAGACAAAAAAACCGTTCGAATAAACGAAATCAATTACTTTAATGGTTTAAGCACTGATTTCTCCGATTAACATCGTCTAATTAAAACTTTTGTCAGAAAATTTTTTGTAGAGCATTTAGTAAGCTTTCGAATGGTAACCTTTCGCTTCGCAAGATTTTCAACCGTTTTCGAGATATTAATGAAAGTATACGAAGTTCCCAAAACTTTTCATTATTTCTAGCTATAGAAAATTGGTCTCATTTTACCTATCCTGTTTTACACACAAATACATTTTCTTAACATAAGAAATTACAAAAATAAAAATCAATAAAAAAACTAAGGGAAAGAGACAAAAATTACAAAAAGAACGACCAACACCCGTTCATAAGAACTAAACAGACGTATTTGAAGTTTTAAGCACTTATTTCTTCGACTGACATCACCTAATCAAAACTTGTTTCAGAATCGTTTCTGTAGAGAATTTAGAAAGCTTTCAAATAGTTTCTATCCACTTATGAACATTTCCCAACCGTGTTCGAGATATTAATGAAAATATACCAAGTTCCCATAACTTTTCATGTCTGTTCATAAAATATTTTATTCTAACCCTTCCTTAACTCCAAACGTAACCAAAGGTTTAAGATGTTAGTTTTGATAAAATTTGCACATGCAAAAAATGTTTCAACTGAATCCCATGATTTTATGTACCAAAACCAAAAACGTTATTCAGCAACTATGTTCCCAATTTTCTCGAAAACGGTTAAAGCTATCGCCTTAAAAACGGTTTCATTCGTTTTCCTAGGTCAAGAAGCCTACAAAACGAGTACTTACAAGCATTTTAACTCAAAAATGTAAGAGTTGCGATTTTATTTGCGCGAATTTCGCCCCAAACGCCATCTTCCAGTGGGCGGATTTTGCTGGTTAATGAACTTGACCTTTCAAATAACAGACAAATATATATATATATATATATATATATATATATATATATATATATATATATATATATATATATATATATACACACACAAATTTGAACCACCGTTATTTTCGGTCTCTAGGGGTTCTGAAACGCGAAATTTTCTAGTCGGCACTTCCGGATTGTTTCATGAGATCAATTTTATAAGCGGGGTTCCTCCCTATGAAGGGAGGGAGGAACCGCGCTAACAATATAAACAGATCTAAGGTGTTACACGTGAGCTGGTGAAAGGAAGAATGAGACTGTCTCGTATTGCAATTCTCTGTATGCAGGGTCTGCTTCCAGGTAAAGTCATATACTTTTACTGCCCTTTACCGTTACTCAGAAGGCTCTTTGTGTTTAGAAACAAAGGACTCGGTATAGACCACCCGTATTAACCCAAAAGTGATTATATCAAGCTTGATAAACTTCCTCAATTAAATTAAGGAATTTAAGAGTGCTTAAAATAGGTTCTTGATCTTGTCAAAAAATTCAAGGAGAATTAGATCATGAATAGAAAATCTCGGCCAAACAGAAGGAAAATAACAATAACAAGGATAGTCAAACTTCATTTTCAAAGATTGTTAGTTGTAACACAAAAACGGTCACTCATGATTCTAATAAATTAACTGTGAAGGGTGATTACATAAATATTCCTGTTGAGGCTTTAAAGCTTCAATTTAAAAAACATATTAACCCATAGGAATTATAGATTGGCCTAAAAACATAAAATCATTGAAAAAAGGATTTCTTATTATTGAATCAAACAAAACCGATATAGAGGTTATATCAACAGAGTTTTTAAATATATGCAAAGACCTGTTGATCAATAAAATTAAAATAAAAAATAGAGTTCTCTGTAAAAGGTTTAATGAGTTCTATTAAATACATATTTTCCAATTTAGTTCTAATTTTAACTATTGGAATTATTATCCAAAGATTCATATAATTACTCAACAATAGATTCTAATTTGAAGCACAGCTATTTTCGATATCTACCTGTTCGAATTGTTTTTCTTATTTTAATTAATCTATTTTATTGTCAAATACATTATCCAACTATAAGCAATGAAAAAATAGGAATAAAAACAGACAAAAAACCGTTCGAATAAAAGAAATCAATTACTTTAATGGTTTAAGCACTTATTTCTCCGATTGACATCGCCCAATTAAAACTTTCGTCAGAACATTTATTGTAGACCATTTAGTAAGCTTTCGAATGGTAACCTTTCGCTTCCCAAGATTTTCAACCGTTTTCGAGATATTAATGAAAGTATACGAAATTCCCAAAATTTTCATTATTTCTAGCAACAGAAAATTGGTCTCATTTTTCCTATACTGTTTTACAAACAAATACATTTTCCTAACATAATAAATTACAAAAATTAAAAGCAATAAAAAACCAAGGGAAAGTGACAAAAATTACAAAAAGAACGACAAAACCCCGTTCATAAGAACAAAACAGACGTATTTGAAGTTTTAAGCACTTATTTCTCCGATTGACATAATCTAATCAAAAATAGTTTTAGAATAATTTTTGTAGAGAATTTAGTAAGCGTTCAAATAGTTTCTATCTACTTACCACGATTTCCCAACCGTGTTCGAGATATTAATGAAAGTATACGAAGTTCCCAAAACTTTTCATGTCTCTTCATAAAATATTTTATTCTAACCCTTCCTTAACTCCAAACGTAACCAAAGGTTTAAGATGTTAGTTTTGATAAAATTTGCACATGCAAAAAATGTTTCAACTGAATCCCATGATTTTATGTACCAAAACCAAAAACGTTATTCAGCAACTATGTTCCCAATTTTCTCGAAAACGGTTAAAGCTATCGCCTTAAAAACGGTTTCATTCGTTTTCCTAGGTCAAGAAGCCTACAAAACGAGTACTTACAAGCATTTTAACTCAAAAATGTAAGAGTTGCGATTTTATTTGCGCGAATTTCGCCCCAAACGCCATCTTCCAGTGGGCGGATTTTGCTGGTTAATGAACTTGACCTTTCAAATAACAGACAAATATATATATATATATATATATATATATATATATATATATATATATATATACACACACAAATTTGAACCACCGTTATTTTCGGTCTCTAGGGGTTCTGAAACGCGAAATTTTCTAGTCGGCACTTCCGGATTGTTTCATGAGATCAATTTTATAAGCGGGGTTCCTCCCTATGAAGGGAGGGAGGAACCGCGCTAACAATATAAACAGATCTAAGGTGTTACACGTGAGCTGGTGAAAGGAAGAATGAGACTGTCTCGTATTGCAATTCTCTGTATGCAGGGTCTGCTTCCAGGTAAAGTCATATACTTTTACTGCCCTTTACCGTTACTCAGAAGGCTCTTTGTGTTTAGAAACAAAGGACTCGGTATAGACCACCCGTATTAACCCAAAAGTGATTATATCAAGCTTGATAAACTTCCTCAATTAAATTAAGGAATTTAAGAGTGCTTAAAATAGGTTCTTGATCTTGTCAAAAAATTCAAGGAGAATTAGATCATGAATAGAAAATCTCGGCCAAACAGAAGGAAAATAACAATAACAAGGATAGTCAAACTTCATTTTCAAAGATTGTTAGTTGTAACACAAAAACGGTCACTCATGATTCTAATAAATTAACTGTGAAGGGTGATTACATAAATATTCCTGTTGAGGCTTTAAAGCTTCAATTTAAAAAACATATTAACCCATAGGAATTATAGATTGGCCTAAAAACATAAAATCATTGAAAAAAGGATTTCTTATTATTGAATCAAACAAAACCGATATAGAGGTTATATCAACAGAGTTTTTAAATATATGCAAAGACCTGTTGATCAATAAAATTAAAATAAAAAATAGAGTTCTCTGTAAAAGGTTTAATGAGTTCTATTAAATACATATTTTCCAATTTAGTTCTAATTTTAACTATTGGAATTATTATCCAAAGATTCATATAATTACTCAACAATAGATTCTAATTTGAAGCACAGCTATTTTCGATATCTACCTGTTCGAATTGTTTTTCTTATTTTAATTAATCTATTTTATTGTCAAATACATTATCCAACTATAAGCAATGAAAAAATAGGAATAAAAACAGACAAAAAACCGTTCGAATAAAAGAAATCAATTACTTTAATGGTTTAAGCACTTATTTCTCCGATTGACATCGCCCAATTAAAACTTTCGTCAGAACATTTATTGTAGACCATTTAGTAAGCTTTCGAATGGTAACCTTTCGCTTCCCAAGATTTTCAACCGTTTTCGAGATATTAATGAAAGTATACGAAATTCCCAAAATTTTCATTATTTCTAGCAACAGAAAATTGGTCTCATTTTTCCTATACTGTTTTACAAACAAATACATTTTCCTAACATAATAAATTACAAAAATTAAAAGCAATAAAAAACCAAGGGAAAGTGACAAAAATTACAAAAAGAACGACAAAACCCCGTTCATAAGAACAAAACAGACGTATTTGAAGTTTTAAGCACTTATTTCTCCGATTGACATAATCTAATCAAAAATAGTTTTAGAATAATTTTTGTAGAGAATTTAGTAAGCGTTCAAATAGTTTCTATCTACTTACCACGATTTCCCAACCGTGTTCGAGATATTAATGAAAGTATACGAAGTTCCCAAAACTTTTCATGTCTCTTCATAAAATATTTTATTCTAACCCTTCCTTAACTCCAAACGTAACATAACTTTCAACATATTAGTTTTAATGAAAGTAGAACATGCAGATAATGTTTCAACTGAATCCCGTGATTCTAAGTACCCAAAACAAAAACGGTATTCAAAAACTATTTTTCCAATTTTCTCGAAGACGGTTAAAGCTATCGCCTTGAAAATGGTTTCATTCGTTTTCCTAGCCCAAGAAGCCTATAAAAAGAGTACTTACAAGCTTATGAACTCAAAAACGTAAGCGTTACGATTTTTTCTGCGCGAATTTCGCCCCAAACGCCATCTTCCAGTGGGCGGATTTTGCTGGTTAACGAACTTGACCTTTCAAATTGGACGACGGATTTTTGTATATACATAACTCGTTTAATCGTTTGCTCTGAGAATACCACGAAGAATTGTAGTTTCGTAGCGTAAAAAACAAATCTTAATGCGTTATTGTTTTTTTCTTTTTGTTTTTTTTGTTTTGTTTTTTTGCGGCGCACCGACTTCCATAGTGCAGCTGAGAATTTTCTCAACGAGTCCTGAAATGATAAAAATACAAGGAGGCGGGATTCGAACCCCATCTCCCCCGGAAGAGAATCCATTGTGTTAACTATATTACGCCCTCGTAATCCTGATATTGTGTTAACTGGCTCTCATATGTGTATACAAATATCTCATTTTAAACGGAGGTCATTTTCTGTGTCTAGTACGTAGGATCAATACAGATTTGAAGACATTTTTCAAAAATACGTTCACGTATGTAACCTTGTAAAATGAAATAATTCTCAAGCAATGGCTTTTACTAACGTCATATTTATATTCATGACGTCAATCTGTTAGCAGCGTTTTGTATCCAATCGATTTAGTCCTAAAAATAATAATCAATCATCAAAAAAATATTAATCACTTAATATTTTTAATTTTTTTATATGAAGTAAATTATTAAAATATATGTTTTTTTTGTTCTAATGAAGTACGAATTATTTTTTTTTTAATCGCTTATAGTATTTTTGGAGCGCTAACGGTCATAGGCACGTTGAATGGACTGGTTCACGTTGATCCCCAAAGTTAAGCAATGTCGGGCGTGGTCAGTACCTGAATGGGTGACCGACCGCCATTATAAAAGGTTGGCCGTCGAACGAAAAAAAAATTATTTTTTTTACATATATTAATTTTTAAAATAAAATTATAAGTGGTGAAAAATTGAGGCACTTTTTGTGATTTAGGCTTCTGAATATTTCATGCTGCAGACTTTCTTTTTTTAATTTTATAATACCTTCTTTGTAAAAATTTGAATCCTCTGACCAAATTAATATTGGAGGGAGGAAGTTTTTGGAATGTTTACTTAAGAAATTGCTCCTTAAGCACCAGTAGAACCTCTATGGAATAAGGTAGTTTTAATTTTCTTAGAGAAATATATTCCTCTTTTTTTTTGTAGTTACTTATTGACTGATTTAATGTTTTTTTATTATATTCGTAGTTTTATAAAAGAATTAACATTTAAATCAGGCTAAATATATATATATATATTTTTTTTTACAAAAATCAGAATTCAGAGAAAAAATACGTCTATGCGTTTAAAGGCTTTTAATGGCTATTTAAAAGTATATTTAAAGATATTTTAAAGTGAGGAAGTATATTAGTAAATTGTATTTATTAAAATATTCTTTTATATTGTACATTGGGTTCAAAATTGTTCAAGACGTTTGATATTTATCCAAACAAAGATATAAAGTCTTTCTTACTTTTGGTTTTATTTTGATAAGTAATACAAATGAATTTTTATGAGATACCTGATGACAAATCTAAAATATTGTATCTTTTAGTGTCATCGTTGCAGGGTTGGAATTATGCCACCCTCGATCGTCTTCCCACCCCCCAGACTATTCCTAAGCCTATCTAATTAATTATATTGGTACCCAAAAAGGAGAAAGGGACCATTGTACTGACCATACTATCTCTATAATGTGTCTTTTGGTCAAGAATCAGGTACCTCTAAAGTATCTTCCCTTCGAGTCCTGTTCCAGGATAGAAAAAAAATGAATGGACATAATCAATTGAAGAATGGTATGTTTTGTTAAATATCGCCAAAACGGTTAAAAAATGGTAGTCCTTCACAAACATGTTATGCTAATAGTTTCCATAGTTACCCACAACATAGTAATGTTATGCTAGTAGTTTCCATAGTTACCCACAACATAGTAATGTTATGCTAGTAGTTTCCATAGGTACCCACAACATAGTAATGTTATGCTAGTAGTTTCCATAGTTACCCACAACATAGTAATGTTATGCTAGTAGTTTCCATAGTTACCCACAACATAGTAATGTTATGCTAGTAGTTTCCATAGGTACCCACAACATAGTAATGTTATGCTAGTAGTTTCCATAGTTACCCACAACATAGTAATCTTATTTATTTAAATTTTAACGTCCATTTCTTATTAACTACGAATTTTAGGACGGGTTATCTATAGGTTACCACCCTTTTCTATCCAGGATAGGGGTGATGCCTTTTCTTTTTTCTAAAGAAAAGCCACCCCCCCCCCTAGTGGGAATCGAACCCACGACCTTTGGCACGGAGTGTTAAGACCTCACGCCTTAACCCTCACGGCTACCGGGTCTCACAAGATAGTAATTGATTTAATTTTAGAGTTCCGCGACTCCGAGGCGAAAAAGTCTATCGACTTCAATGTTAAATAGTAAAATATAAATAAATAAAAAAAAACATAGTAAGGAGAAAAAGAAGAACTATGACAAAGACAATAAACAAACAAACAAAATAAAGGAAATGCAAACTAATAAATGCATAAATAAAAAATAAATGGATTTAATATATATGTATATATATATATATATATAATTAGATAAAATAAAACATTATTAAATAATACAAAGAGAGGTAACGTGAGGAACTCTTAACAAAACGATAAAAATAAAATAAAAAGTATTAATATCAGATAAAAAGTTGAATAAATTAAATTTTGGTGTATAAGTGTGTGTTTTTTTAAATGTTTGAGTAGTGAAGCTATGTGTGGGCTACCTTCTGTCAGCGAGTCCCGTAAGTAGTGAAGCTATGTGTGGGCTACCTTCTGCCAGCGAGTCCCGTAAGTAGTGAAGCTATGTGTGGGCTACCTTCTGTCATCGAGTCCCGTAAGTAGTGAAGCTATGTGTGGGCTACCTTCTGTCAGCGAGTCCCGTAAGTAGTGAAGCTATGTGTGGGCTACCTTCTGTCAGTTAGTCCCGTAAGTAGTGAAGCTATGTGTGGGCTACCTTCTGTCAGTTAGTCCCGTAAGTAGTGAAGCTATGTGTGGGCTACCTTCTGTCAGTTAGTCCCGTAAGTAGTGAAGCTATGTGTGAGCTACCTTCTGTCAGCGAGTCCCGTAAGTAGTGAAGCTATGTGTGGGCTACCTTCTGTCAGTTAGTCCCGTAAGTAGTGAAGCTATGTGTGGGCTACCTTCTGTCAGTTAGTCCCGTAAGTAGTGAAGCTATGTGTGGGCTACCTTCTGTCAGTTAGTCCCGTAAGTAGTGAAGCTATGTGTGGGCTACCTTCTGTCAGTTAGTCCCGTAAGTAGTGAAGCTATGTGTGGGCTACCTTCTGTCAGTTAGTCCCGTAAGTAGTGAAGCTATGTGTGGGCTAACTTCTGTCAGCGAGTCCCGTAAGTAGTGAAGCTATGTGTGGGCTACCTTCTGTCAGCGAGTCCCGTAAGTAGTGAAGCTATGTGTGGGCTACCTTCTGTCAGTTAGTCCCGTAAGTAGTGAAGCTATGTGTGGGCTACCTTCTGTCAGCGAGTCCCGTAAGTAGTGAAGCTATGTGTGGGCTACCTTCTGTCAGTTAGTCCCGTAAGTAGTGAAGCTATGTGTGGGCTACCTTCTGTCAGCGAGTCCCGTAAGTAGTGAAGCTATGTGTGGGCTACCTTCTGTCAGTTAGTCCCGTAAGTAGTGAAGCTATGTGTGGGCTACCTTCTGTCAGCGAGTCCCGTAAGTAGTGAAGCTATGTGTGGGCTACCTTCTGTCAGCGAGTCCCGTAAGTAGTGAAGCTATGTGTGGGCTACCTTCTGTTAGCGAGTCCCGTAAATAGTGATGCTATGTGTGGGCTACCTTCTGTCAGTTAGTCCCGTAAGTAGTGAAGCTATGTGTGGGCTACCTTCTGTCAGCGAGTCCCGTAAGTAGTGAAGCTATGTGTGGGCTACCTTCTGTCAGTTAGTCCCGTAAGTAGTGAAGCTATGTGTGGGGTACCTTCTGTCAGCGAGTCCCGTAAGTAGTAAAGCTATGTGTGGGCTACCTTCTGTCAGCGAGTCCCGGAAGTTGTGAAGCTATGTGTGGGCTACCTTCTGTCAGCGAGTCCCGTAAGAAGTGAAGCTATGTGTGGGCTACCTTCTGTCAGCGAGTCCCGTAAGTAGTGAAGCTATGTGTGGGCTACCTTCTGTCAGCGAGTCCCGTAAGTAGTGAAGCTATGTGTGGGCTACCTTCTGTCAGCGAGTCCCGTAAGTCTTAGCTCAATATTTACATTACTGCGTTGTCTATAGTTCGTAAGTATGTGTTAGTCTCGTTAGAAAATCTACAAGTTGGTCTGTCCTTCCTGTCTAGTAGGTAGGAATGGGTAAGTGATTTTTAGCATTCTCTTCTCTGTTAGGACATAGCTAACCAATGAGTAACTTACTGAGTAAAGGGACAAAGAACCATACGAAATCAACTGAGCATAGGGCGAACACCTCAAGGCGGTTGAATTCCGCAAGACCCGCACAACACCAGTGTATTGAGTGTTGCGGTCAAAAGGTTAAAGCTTAATCGAAGGGGTCAGCGCAAAATAGTGCCAAGCAGCATTTTGAATAAATCTTAACTCTAGCTGCTATATGTTGGATATTATGTAGGACTATCAGTATATGAAGCAAATATTACTAAAATATGAATACTAGCTTTGTATGCTACTTAATCTTCTTGCTCCTAACCATTATTTGTTCAAAATGTTACTTTTCACTATTTTGCCCCGACCCCTTCAATATACTGTGTCTCGCAAAAGTAATCGGAAAAACGAAATTTCGAAATTAAGCTTAAATTTACTTATCAAAAGTGCATTTTTTTTAGCTTCTTTTGATAGGCTCTTAATGTACAATTGCTAAGGATCAAAATAATCTGAAATTCGCGCAAAATAATTTATTCGCAACGAAAATAGATGTAAGAATATATTAAAACATAGAATTCACAGGTCACAAAAGCAATCAGAATTTTCGATTCTTCCTAATTTTAAGCACTTTTCTGGGCATTATAGAATCAACTGCATCCTTATGTTGTAGGAAATGGTGAGTACTAGCCCTGAGGTCCCTATAGCTGCATGTTGTAGGAAATAGTGAGTACTAGCCCTGAGGTCCCTATAGCTGCATGTTGTAGGAAATAGTGAGTACTAGCCCTGAGGTCCCTATAGCTGCATGTTGTAGGAAATAGTCAGTACTAGACCAGAGGTCCCTATAGCTGCATGTTGTAGGAAATAGTGGGTACTAGCCGAGGGGTCCCTATAGCTGCTTGTTGTAGGAAATAGTCAGTACTAGACCAGAGGTCCCTATAGCTGCATGTTGTAGGAAATAGTGAGTACTAGCCCAGAGGTCCCTATAGCTGCATGTTGTAGGAAATAGTCAGTACTAGACCAGAGGTCCCTATAGCTGTATGTTGTAGGAAATAGTGAGTACTAGACCAGAGGTCCCTATAGCTGCATGTTGTAGGAAATAGTGAGTACTAGCCCAGAGGTCCCTATAGCTGCATGTTGTAGGAAATAGTCAGTACTAGCCCTGAGGTCCCTATAGCTGCATGTTGTAGGAAATAGTGAGTACTAGCCCTGAGGTCCCTATAGCTGCATGTTGTAGGAAATAGTGAGTACTAGCCCTGAGGTCCCTATAGTTCCATGTTGTAGGAAATAGTGAGTACTAGCCCTGAGGTCCCTATAGTTCCATGTTTCACCTCAATAACCGCCAGCATGAGGTGGTAAATAACAACGTCGAGTGAGACTCGTCTGCATGTAGATTCTATGCGCGAAAAGAGCTGTAAATTCAAACTAATTAGACAGGAGACCAGTAAGCCTATTTGAACGGTGACGAACCAGTGTTGGGCATTATTCGAATAAATTATTATTCGAATGATTATTCGAATAAATTTTTAGTGAATGATGTATAATTCACTGAATTATCTTATTCACACAGTACATCATGAATTATTCACAGAATTATTCGTTATTCATTATTCGTTATTCATCATTCGTTATTATTTATTTCTAGTTGGTCTACTGAATAATCCTGCTCAAACACACTTATATATACGTATTTCTGGCTGCCAACATTATAATAAATCTATCGTTATTCACTAAAACATGTTTATTCTGAATGATAATTCGAAAAATTTTTGTGAATAAAACAAACTTCATTCATAGAATAACGAATAATGAATAAAAGTAATTATTCTTCATTCATGAATAAAATAATACATTTATTCATTAATCATTATTCATCATTCTGAATAATTTTTGCCCAACACTGTGACGAACATCATAAAATGATTAAAAACGGAGGATAGATTGAAAAGTGAACAGAAAACAGGGCGTCCTTAACTCCTGTTCGAGAGGGATGGAATATGTATGTAGATGTCGTCGAAAAAGCAAACTAACGAATATGAAAGAATGCATCTTTCATTGTCCATCTTTACTAATTTCTGCTGGACTTATTTACGGCAAATTCTTCAATCTGATTTCACTCTATTAAAGGGAAAGTATTCCACTATCAAAAGGTCAAATCTGCCGAATATTTGACTGTCCAAAGAAAAGTTATGAATGAATACTTTTCCACTCTGAAAAGTAGTGATTTTCATATTCGTTAGTTTGCTTTTGTATCGACGATATGTCAAATTTCCTTTTATAATATTTAATTACACATTGCTGTCTATGAATCTGCCAAGAAAGACTAAATTCCTCATCCCCTTGGAGCTCACATAGCCCCAGACCATGACACACCCAACCCTGTGTTTCACTGTGCCTCTTGTGTTTCTCGGAATATCCTCTTCATTTGGTCTGTGTCACACCCTAACTATCAATCATTGCTGTCTATGAATCTGCCAAGAAAGACTAAATTGCTCATCCCCTTGGAGCTCACATAGCCCCAGACCATGACACACCCAACCCTGTGTTTCACTGTGCCTCTTGTGTTTCTCGGAATATCCTCTTCATTTGGTCTGTGTCACACCCTAACTATCAATCATTGCTGTCTATGAATCTGCCAAGAAAGACTAAATTGCTCATCCCCTTGGAGCTCACATAGCCCCAGACCATGACACACCCAACCCTGTGTTTCACTGTGCCTCTTGTGTTTCTCGGAATATCCTCTTCATTAGGTCTGTGTCACACCCTAACTATCAATCATTGCTGTCTATTAATCTGCCAAGAAAGACTAAATTGCTCATCCCCTTGGAGCTCACATAGCCCCAGACCATGACACACCCAACCCTGTGTTTCACTGTGCCTCTTGTGTTTCTCGGAATATCCTCTTCATTAGGTCTGTGTCACACCCTAACTATCAATCATTGCTGTCTATGAATCTGCCAAGAAAGACTAAATTGCTCATCCCCTTGGAGCTCACATAGCCCCAGACCATGACACACCCAACCCTGTGTTTCACTGTGCCTCTTGTGTTTCTCGGAATATCCTCTTCATTTGGTCTGTGTCACACCCTAACTATCAATCATTGCTGTCTATGAATCTGCCAAGAAAGACTAAATTGCTCATCCCCTTGGAGCTCACATAGCCCCAGACCATGACACACCCAACCCTGTGTTTCACTGTGCCTCTTGTGTTTCTCGGAATATCCTCTTCATTTGGTCTGTGTCACACCCTAACTATCAATCATTGCTGTCTATGAATCTGCCAAGAAAGACTAAATTGCTCATCCCCTTGGAGCTCACATAGCCCCAGACCATGACACACCCAACCCTGTGTTTCACTGTGCCTCTTGTGTTTCTCGGAATATCCTCTTCATTAGGTCTGTGTCACACCCTAACTATCAATCATTGCTGTCTATTAATCTGCCAAGAAAGACTAAATTGCTCATCCCCTTGGAGCTCACATAGCCCCAGACCATGACACACCCAACCCTGTGTTTCACTGTGCCTCTTGTGTTTCTCGGAATATCCTCTTCATTAGGTCTGTGTCACACCCTAACTATCAATCATTCCTGTTTACGTTGAGCGTCCTAAACGACTGTTTGAGAGGGATGAAATATGAATTGTCCGAAAAGTACTCCAGAATCCCTATATAAATTACCATAGTTATTGAGGTGAATCATGCAGCTGTAGGGACGTCAGGGCTAGTACTCCAGAATCCCTATATAAATTACCATAGTTATTAAGGTAAAACATGCAGCTGTAGGGACGTCAGGGCTAGTACTCCAGAATCCCTATATAAATTACCATAGTTATTGAGGTGAATCATGCAGCTGTAGGGACGTCAGGGCTAGTACTCCAGAATCCCTATATAAATTACCATAGTTATTAAGGTAAAACATGCAGCTGTAGGGACGTCAGGGCTAGTACTCCAGAATCCCTATATAAATTACCATAGTTATTAAGGTAAAACATGCAGCTGTAGGGACGTCAGGGCTAGTACTCCAGAATCCCTATATAAATTACCATAGTTATTGAGGTGAATCATGCAGCTGTAGGGACGTCAGGGCTAGTACTCCAGAATCCCTATATAAATTACCATAGTTATTAAGGTAAAACATGCAGCTGTAGGGACGTCAGGGCTAGTACTCCAGAATCCCTATATAAATTACCATAGTTATTGAGGTGAATCATGCAGGTGTAGGGACGTCAGGGCTAGTACTCCAGAATCCCTATATAAATTACCATAGTTATTAAGGTGAATCATGCAGGTGTAGGGACGTCAGGGCTAGTACTCCAGAATCCCTATATAAATTACCATAGTTATTGAGGTGAATCATGCAGCTGTAGGGACGTCAGGGCTAGTACTCCAGAATCCCTATATAAATTACCATAGTTATTGAGGTGAATCATGCAGCTGTAGGGACGTCAGGGCTAGTACTCCAGAATCCCTATATAAATTACCATAGTTATTGAGGTGAATCATGCAGCTGTAGGGAACTCAGGGCTAGTACTCCAGAATCCCTATATAAATTACCATAGTTATTGAGGTGAAACATGCAGCTGTAGGGACGTCAGGGCTAGTACTCCAGAATCCCTATATAAATTTTCCTACCATAGTTATTGAGGTGAATCATGCAGCTGTAGGGAACTCAGGGCTAGTACTCCAGAATCCCTATATAAATTACCATAGTTATTAAGGTAAAACATGCAGCTGTAGGGACGTCAGGGCTAGTACTCCAGAATCCCTATATAAATTACCATAGTTATTAAGGTAAAACATGCAGCTGTAGGGAACTCAGGGCTAGTACTCCAGAATCCCTATATAAATTACCATAGTTATTAAGGTGAATCATGCAGCTGTAGGGAACTCAGGGCTAGTACTCCAGAATCCCTATATAAATTACCATAGTTATTGAGGTGAATCATGCAGCTGTAGGGACGTCAGGGCTAGTACTCCAGAATCCCTATATAAATTACCATAGTTATTAAGGTAAAACATGCAGCTGTAGGGACGTCAGGGCTAGTACTCCAGAATCCCTATATAAATTACCATAGTTATTGAGGTGAATCATGCAGCTGTAGGGAACTCAGGGCTAGTACTCCAGAATCCCTATATAAATTACCATAGTTATTGAGGTGAATCATGCAGCTGTAGGGAACTCAGGGCTAGTACTCCAGAATCCCTATATAAATTACCATAGTTATTGAGGTGAATCATGCAGCTGTAGGGACGTCAGGGCTAGTACTCCAGAATCCCTATATAAATTACCATAGTTATTAAGGTAAAACATGCAGCTGTAGGGACGTCAGGGCTAGTACTCCAGAATCCCTATATAAATTACCATAGTTATTGAGGTGAATCATGCAGCTGTAGGGACGTCAGGGCTAGTACTCCAGAATCCCTATATAAATTACCATAGTTATTAAGGTAAAACATGCAGCTGTAGGGACGTCAGGGCTAGTACTCCAGAATCCCTATATAAATTACCATAGTTATTAAGGTAAAACATGCAGCTGTAGGGAACTCAGGGCTAGTACTCCAGAATCCCTATATAAATTACCATAGTTATTGAGGTGAATCATGCAGCTGTAGGGACGTCAGGGCTAGTACTCCAGAATCCCTATATAAATTACCATAGTTATTGAGGTGAATCATGCAGCTGTAGGGACGTCAGGGCTAGTACTCCAGAATCCCTATATAAATTACCATAGTTATTGAGGTGAATCATGCAGCTGTAGGGACGTCAGGGCTAGTACTCCAGAATCCCTATATAAATTACCATAGTTATTAAGGTAAAACATGCAGCTGTAGGGACGTCAGGGCTAGTACTCCAGAATCCCTATATAAATTACCATAGTTATTGAGGTGAATCATGCAGCTGTAGGGACGTCAGGGCTAGTACTCCAGAATCCCTATATAAATTACCATAGTTATTGAGGTGAATCATGCAGCTGTAGGGACGTCAGGGCTAGTACTCCAGAATCCCTATATAAATTACCATAGTTATTGAGGTGAATCATGCAGCTGTAGGGACGTCAGGGCTAGTACTCCAGAATCCCTATATAAATTACCATAGTTATTAAGGTGAATCATGCAGCTGTAGGGAACTCAGGGCTAGTACTCCAGAATCCCTATATAAATTACCATAGTTATTAAGGTAAAACATGCAGCTGTAGGGAACTCAGGGCTAGTACTCCAGAATCCCTATATAAATTACCATAGTTATTAAGGTAAAACATGCAGCTGTAGGGAACTCAGGGCTAGTACTCCAGAATCCCTATATAAATTACCATAGTTATTAAGGTAAAACATGCAGCTGTAGGGACGTCAGGGCTAGTACTCCAGAATCCCTATATAAATTACCATAGTTATTGAGGTAAAACATGCAGGTGTAGGGACGTCAGGGCTAGTACTCCAGAATCCCTATATAAATTTTCCTACCATAGTTATTGAGGTGAATCATGCTGCTGTAGGGACGTCAGGGCTAGTACTCCAGAATCCCTATATAAATTACCATAGTTATTGAGGTGAATCATGCAGCTGTAGGGACGTCAGGGCTAGTACTCCAGAATCCCTATATAAATTACCATAGTTATTAAGGTAAAACATGCAGCTGTAGGGACGTCAGGGCTAGTACTCCAGAATCCCTATATAAATTACCATAGTTATTAAGGTAAAACATGCAGCTGTAGGGAACTCAGGGCTAGTACTCCAGAATCCCTATATAAATTACCATAGTTATTGAGGTGAATCATGCAGCTGTAGGGACGTCAGGGCTAGTACTCCAGAATCCCTATATAAATTACCATAGTTATTGAGGTGAAACATGCAGCTGTAGGGACGTCAGGGCTAGTACTCCAGAATCCCTATATAAATTACCATAGTTATTGAGGTGAATCATGCAGCTGTAGGGAACTCAGGGCTAGTACTCCAGAATCCCTATATAAATTACCATAGTTATTAAGGTAAAACATGCAGCTGTAGGGACGTCAGGGCTAGTACTCCAGAATCCCTATATAAATTACCATAGTTATTAAGGTTAAACATGCAGGTGTAGGGACGTCAGGGCTAGTACTCCAGAATCCCTATATAAATTTTCCTACCATAGTTATTGAGGTGAATCATGCAGCTGTAGGGACGTCAGGGCTAGTACTCCAGAATCCCTATATAAATTACCATAGTTATTGAGGTGAATCATGCAGCTGTAGGGACGTCAGGGCTAGTACTCCAGAATCTCTATATAAATTACCATAGTTATTAAGGTAAAACATGCAGCTGTAGGGACGTCAGGGCTAGTACTCCAGAATCCCTATATAAATTACCATAGTTATTGAGGTGAATCATGCAGCTGTAGGGACGTCAGGGCTAGTACTCCAGAATCCCTATATAAATTACCATAGTTATTGAGGTGAATCATGCAGCTGTAGGGACGTCGGGGCTAGTACTCCAGAATCCCTATATAAATTACCATAGTTATTAAGGTGAATCATGCAGCTGTAGGGACGTCAGGGCTAGTACTCCAGAATCCCTATATAAATTACCATAGTTATTGAGGTGAATCATGCAGCTGTAGGGACGTCAGGGCTAGTACTCCAGAATCCCTATATAAATTACCATAGTTATTGAGGTGAATCATGCAGCTGTAGGGAACTCAGGGCTAGTACTCCAGAATCCCTATATAAATTACCATAGTTATTAAGGTAAAACATGCAGCTGTAGGGAACTCAGGGCTAGTACTCCAGAATCCCTATATAAATTACCATAGTTATTAAGGTAAAACATGCAGCTGTAGGGACGTCAGGGCTAGTACTCCAGAATCCCTATATAAATTACCATAGTTATTAAGGTAAAACATGCAGGTGTAGGGACGTCAGGGCTAGTACTCCAGAATCCCTATATAAATTTTCCTACCATAGTTATTGAGGTGAATCATGCAGCTGTAGGGACGTCAGGGCTAGTACTCCAGAATCCCTATATAAATTACCATAGTTATTGAGGTGAATCATGCAGCTGTAGGGACGTCAGGGCTAGTACTCCAGAATCTCTATATAAATTACCATAGTTATTAAGGTAAAACATGCAGCTGTAGGGACGTCAGGGCTAGTACTCCAGAATCCCTATATAAATTACCATAGTTATTGAGGTGAATCATGCAGCTGTAGGGACGTCAGGGCTAGTACTCCAGAATCCCTATATAAATTACCATAGTTATTGAGGTGAATCATGCAGCTGTAGGGACGTCGGGGCTAGTACTCCAGAATCCCTATATAAATTACCATAGTTATTAAGGTGAATCATGCAGCTGTAGGGACGTCAGGGCTAGTACTCCAGAATCCCTATATAAATTACCATAGTTATTAAGGTAAAACATGCAGCTGTAGGGACGTCAGGGCTAGTACTCCAGAATCCCTATATAAATTACCATAGTTATTAAGGTGAATCATGCAGCTGTAGGGACGTCAGGGCTAGTACTCCAGAATCCCTATATAAATTACCATAGTTATTGAGGTGAATCATGCAGCTGTAGGGACGGCAGGGCTAGTACTCCAGAATCCCTATATAAATTTTCCTTCCATAGTTATTGAGGTGAATCATGTAGCTGTAGGGACGTCAGGGCTAGTACTCACCATTTCCTACAACATAAGGATGAAGTTGATACTATAATGCCCAGAAAAGTGCTTAGAATTAAGAAGAATCGAAAATTCCGATTACTTTTGTGACTTGTGAATTCTATGTTTTAATATATCCTTACATCTATTTTCGTTACGATAAAATTATTTTTTAAAAGAAGCTAAAAAAAAAGTGTACTTTTGATAAGTAAATTGAAGCTTAATTTCAAAATTTCGTTTTTCCGATTACTTTTGGGAGACACTGTAGCAGCTACACTTAAGTATTGTTAAAAATGTTGCTTGGCATTATTTTGCCCCGACCTCTTCAATTGATGAAGGACTTATTTAAAGAATTTTGTACTGTTATTTGTATTTGTAATGGTTAACAAAATAACAAAAAAATTGGGGAATGATAATGGCTGGAAGCTAAGCGAATTCCCGATAAAGTAGTAGGAGGAGAGGGGATGTGTTAGTAATACCTCCTTTGAGTAGTTTGAAAGAGGATGGCACTTTGGCTTTTTTGTCAGCATCAAAGGCTGGAAAAATATTTACGTAGGGTCGTCGCCAGGGGGCAGTGTGATGACCGCTCTAACCCCCAACCCCCCTCCCCTCAATAGCTGTCTATCATATATGCAGGATTCTTTTCGAGTTTTTTTGCTTTAGCCCAATATTCAGATTCTGTTTGCGAAAATACTCCTCGACGTAGGTTGGGGAGTAGAAGTGATTTTAGAACGCTTTCAGTTGATTTATTCATTCTGTTTTCGAGATACAACCATGCCATTTAATCATTAAAAAGAACACGTTGCAAATCAATTTTAAAACGAAATTTACAGAAATTATAGAGTCGCAATGATGATATCCACGGATGGTTTAAAAATTCAACATTGTGGTTGGAAGTGCTATAATATGTGATGAAAGATGTTACATGTTTTCCTTGTCTCTAGTATGCACCATATATTCAGCCCAACTCCTAGCATTCATGAAGCCACTAAACATTTTTACTCCCACATCTAAAAAGGTTATAATATTTACAGACTATCTATTCGTGATTTTGTCTCTTTAAGACTCATACACTGATAATCAATTAATTAACGATATTTTAAAGGGAATAAGTGATTTAATACATAGAAATATATCCATATCACTCTATTGGATTCCAAGCCATAGTGGAATAAGGGCGAATGAATGAGTCGATGAAGTAGGGAACTAGAGAGCGAACAGACAAATATATATATATATATATATATATATATATATATATATATATATATAAACTCTTCTGAATATGACCCAATATATATTTTCCACTTGTTCTTTTTTCTTTATTTGGCAGAGGGTCGATGAAGTAGAACACCATTTGTTCTTGTTCAACTATTTTATTTCATCTATTTTGCCCGACATGTTTCGTGCCTTAATTCGCACCTCTTCAGGGGCTTTCCTAAAATATTTTTTCATAGGAAAGCCCCTGAAGAGGTACGAATTAAGGCACGAAACATGTCGGGCAATATAGATGAAATAAAATAGTTGAACAAAAACAAATGGTGTTCTGCTTCATCGACCCTCTGCCTAATAAAGAAAAAAGAACAAGTGGAATATATATATATATATATATATATATATATATATATATATATATATATATATACAAATTTGAACCACCGTCATTTTCGGTCTCTAGAGGTTCTGAAACGCCAAATTTTCTAGTCGGCACTTCGGGATTGTTTCATGAGTTCAACCTTATAAGCGGGGTTCCTCCCTATGAAGGGAGGGAGTAACCGCGCTAAAAACGCAATTACAATCCAAATACCTTAGACACAATGCCCGGTTTCTGTAAACTCAAAATAAACCACTCAAAAGCTCAAGGGTTCTCTCTTTGTCGTGGCTCGCTTAACGAGCCGACAAATCCATTATTCAAATGCACTTTTTAGTAATTCAGTCGATAAGATTACAATTTTTTATTCATATTTTCTTAATAATAATGTTAATTTTTGACTTAGGCTGTTTTTAAGTATATCAGAATGCTGGAGAAGTAGAGTGATTAGACTTTAGGCAGCTCTCTGATTTACTTAAAAACAGCCTAAGTCAAAAATTAACATTATTATTAAGAAAATATGAATAAAAAATTGTAATCTTATCGACTGAATTACTAAAAAGTGCATTTGAATAATGGATTTGTCGGCTCGTTAAGCGAGCCACGAAAAAGAGAGAACCCTTGAGCTTTTGAGTGGTTTATATTGAGTTTATTTTCAAGAAGCAAACAAGGTTTGTGAAAAATGTTTTCTCGGAAAAAGCTTAAGCTAAGTTGGTGAATTACTCTCTTTAGCTCCGTCGTGAACTTTATTTTTCTGGGAAACTCCTTTTTTATCAGTCTATCTTTGACGATAGTTGATAAATATATTTTTAAAAATTAGTAGTTGCTTAGGGCAAATAAATAAAAATATCACCAATATATAGAAAAGAAGATCATTTCAAAAAATGTCCGCCATTACTGAAAAAGAAAGAAGCAAGTTGGTCAGCGCTGAAACTCTCGTCACCTGATATTTCTTGTACCTAGTCATTGAAGGAAGAAATTGACTCTGTTCCCAAATGACGGAACAAAACATGAAAACCTGTCGGATTTAGAAATGTCATATCCTGATCCTGAACTTGGCACAATTAGCTACATTTTCATATTTGAATAAATAAATATATACTGTATAAACACCTATTTATAGAGTATACAGGGGCGAAGTTAGCTCAGTGGTAGATCACTGGACTAATAGGGGGCGAGGTTAGCTCAGTGGTAGAGCACTGGACTAATAGGGGGCGAGGTTAGCTCAGTGGTAGAGCACTGGACTAATAGGGGGCGAGGTTAGCTCAGTGGTAGAGCACTGGACTAATAGGGGGCGAGGTTAGCTCAGTGGTAGAGCACTGGACTAATAGGGGGCGAGGTTAGCTCAGTGGTAGAGCACTGGACTAATAGGGGGCGAGGTTAGCTCAGTGGTAGAGCACTGGACTAATAGGGGGCCAGGTTAGCTCAGTGGTAGAGCACTGGACTAATATGTGGAGGACCTGAGTTCAAATCCCGAGCAAGTACTAAAGATGTTTTCGTTTTAGTGTCTTCGTTCATGGGTTGAATTCGGACTCCCTGACCGTCCCTAGGCCAACCCAGCGTCTAATAGATTTAATAATGGGTACCGGGGTCTCCCGTGGTCTAGTGGCTAGCGCGCTAGATTCATAAGCGGGCGATGGTGGGTTCGATCCCCACCGGCGACAGGAATTTTCTCATTTCAGGGCTTGCTGAGAAAATTCCCGGCTGGCACCCTGGATGTCGGCGATAATGGCCAAGAATTGTCAATGCGCCGTATAAAAAAAAAATAAAAAAATAATGGGTACCTCAGTGCTAATGGCTACAACAGCCGAAGCAGCCAAGGGGAAAATCAGGCGTCCGGAGCATAGTACTGACCACATTATCTCCCTAGTGTGCCGTATGGTCATGAATCAGATACCTCTATAGTATCTGCCCCTCAGGGCCCTCGTGGCCTGTTACGGGACTGATTTTTTTTTATTTATTTTTTTATAGAATATACAATATCATTTAATTTAAACAAAAAAAATATGTTGCTTCATTTCGAATAAACTATGTAACTTTCTCAAAATACCCGCTCTTCGTCACGGATATAAGTAGTTATTTTATTGCGTTAAACAATGTAACATCAAAATTAACGCTGCAATATAATTTTGCGCAGTTTAATATGGCGCGGTTTCCGTCATACTATTGATAAGTAATCAATTGATTAGTAATCAAAATAAAATGTTTCATGACACTGGGGTGCGCCGGACCGACATAATACATACGTACAATAATACATACGTACAATAATACATACGTACAATAATACATACGTACAATAATACATACGTACAATAATACATACCTACAATAATACATACCTACAATAATACATACGTACAATAATACATACGTACAATAATACATACGTACAATAATACATACGTACAATAATACATACGTACAATAATACATACGTACAATAATACATACGTACAGTAATACATACGTACAATAATACATACGTACAATAATACATACGTACAATAATACATACGTACAATAATACATACGTACAATAATACATACGCACAATAATACATACGCACAATAATACATACGCACAATAATACATACGCACAATAATACATACGCACAATAATACATACGCACAATAATACATACGCACAATAATACATACGAACAATAATACATACGCACAATAGTACATACGCACAATAATACATACGCACAATAATACATACGCACAATAATACATACGCACAATAATACATACGCACAATAATACATACGCACAATAATACATACGTACAATAATACATACGTACAATAATACATACGTACAATAATACATACGTACAATAATACATACGTACAATAATACATACGTACAATAATACATACGTACAATAATACATACGTACAATAATACATACGTACAATAATACATACGAGAAATGAAGAACGAGAAGAAGATCTGACTCCACTTCATCATCATCAAACCAAATTCTTTTACTTATTTATCTTTTAATTATTTATCTTCTACTTATTTATCTTTTGCTTATTTATCTTCTACATCCGTAATTTCATTACTTATAAATTATCAATGATTATTTCATTCTTTCATACTACATTTATTTATGTTATTATATATTTGTATATATTATTATATCAATGTTATAAAGATTAACAATGTACACTCGCTCTAACTATGTAATGACATGCGTACAGTGTACCAAAAGATATGGGGCACGCTTCAATAATAAACGGCTGTACCATAGGGTTACTATGGCTGAGAAAAAAAAAATACATGCGCACATATGATAAATGTCAATTATAAATGTACGTTAAAATTTAAAAAGTTATGATTCCAAGATGTCATTTGGGAACACCCATTTTGTTTGCAAGCTTTACCAAGAAGTGTTCTGACTGGGGATGCTGATGAATGAGGAGGCTGTGCAAGGGTTCGGGATATTATTACCTCGAATGGACCATCACCAGGTATAACGTAAACTCTATAAGGGACAAAATCAAAGTGTATTTCTAGTACTTCAAGGTCTCCCATCAAAGTCAACCGCAAATAAAAATAATATTATGAAATAGATACAGTAAGGTAACAGCTGACCTGTTATCGTACTAACAACGCATTTTGTCTGCCTAGGCGCGCATGCTCTCTTTAAAACCAACTAAAAATTCTTACCCCTCAGCTCTATTCTTGGCCACTTTCTGACAGGAGCGGGAGAAGGATCACTCTCCTCCAAGCTGAACCAAGTTTTTCATTGTATACTTCTTAAATATCCACTTATTATTATTATTATAAAGTAGATTTTGAAGTAGAGCATACATTCGGCATGTCCTTGAAATAGAAATTGGTGTTCCACAGGGGCGATTACTAAGCACAACACTGTTTCTGTAGGAGAAGATTCTTTCCAGCCAACATTTCTACTGAACCGTTGTGCAGGACCCACTTCATTTGAACGACTCTTTGACATTTCTTAAGATGTTTACAGTTTACACCCCCCCCCCCTCCCCTCACCCCAATCTTCCACTTATCCCTAGATCCTTTGTTGCTGTTTCTACTAGGAATAGATTTTCTAGGCCCAACATTTAGTGGATCTACTAAAGCGTTGTGGAGGATCCACTTCATTTGAACGACTCTTTGACATTTCTTAAGATGTTTACAGTTTACACCCCCCCCCCCCTCCCCTCACCCCAATCTCCCACTTATCCCTAGATCCTTTGTTGCTGTTTCTACTAGGAATAGATTTTCTAGGCCCAACATTTAGTGGATCTACTAAAGCGTTGTGGAGGATCCACTTCATTTGAACGACTCTTTGACATTTCTTAAGATGTTTACAGTTTACACCCCCCCCCCCCCTCCCCTCACCCCAATCTCCCACTTATCCCTAGATCCTTTGTTGCTGTTTCTACTAGGAATAGATTTTCTAGGCCCAACATTTAGTGGATCTACTAAAGCGTTGTGGAGGATCCACTTCATTTGAACGACTCTTTGACATTTCTTAAGATGTTTACAGTTTACACCCCCCCCCCCCCTCCCCTCACCCCAATCTCCCACTTATCCCTAGATCTTTTGTTGCTGTTTCTACTTGGAGTAGATTCTCTAGACCCAACATTTAGTGGATCTACTGAACCGTTGTGCAGGATCCACTTCTTTTGAACGACTCTTTGACATTTTTTAAGATGTTTACAGTTTACACCCTCCGTCCCCTCACCCATGTCTCCCACTTATTCCTAGATCCTTTGTTGCTGTTTATTTCTAGTAATTCAAGGTCTGCCCTCATAGTTGAAATAACTGCAATTAATAAAAGCTGTTCTGTTATCGTCCTAGCAACGCATGGTGCATAGGCGTGCATGCTCTCTTTAAACCCAAGAATATTCAAACCCCTCTAAGAATACTTAAAGATTTGAATATCAAAAAATCCTTTCTTAGAAAGTGTTTACATCCAAAAGGGAGTGTTCATGCAAAATTTCAAATTTTTCTGTCGATTGGTTTGTGCTGGGCGATGATAGGTCAGTGAGTGAGTGGTATTTGACAAATATATAGTAGACTAGCTGTTACCCGGTGTGCCATTCTACACCTACTTTCTGTCTATGATTCTCCCCGTATCAAGATCTGATTGATACCTAGTTGACTATACCCAGGTACGAAAATCGGTCAAACGATGTGAATTTGTTTTAGTTCATAATGATACCCGGCAGGGGCCAGCACAACAGCACTTCATCTAACAGCCGACAGAGGTCCGTTGTTGTCGATTCAAAATGGCCGTCAGTTATTCGTCAGTTCAGTGTAGCCAATTTTTCTTGAACAAAACTTTTGACCTTTTGACCAAATTTTGCATTTTGACTATTTTGACCTAGCCTAGGAGATTTCTCTTATCAAGACCTACCTGTGTGCCAAGTTTGGTCCATATCGGTCAAACGGTGTGGATTTGTATGAGGAACAAACAAAGAAACAGACAGACATACACGTGATTTTTATATATATAAAGATATATCACGTCTGACGAATAAATTAATTATTATGTAATAATTTATTGCATTAATTTATTAAGAGCTTACACTAAGACGATGTTCTATTAGGTGTGCGTTTACCTGTTTTTCCATCCTAGTTCCTGGAGGTTTTGGTAAAAATTGGTCAAAGATAAATTAAGTAACTTTATAAAATAATACATCATGCCTGACGAATAAATTATCAAGTACGTAATAATTTATTGCATATATTTATTAAAAGGCGATTTTCCCTTAGGTTTTTATACCTGTTTTTCCACCGTGTAGTTCCTGGAGGTTTTGGGAAAAGTATATCATAGATCAGCTGGATACTCTGACACCTGAAGTTCTATATCCAAGACTCAGGAGGGCTCGTCAATTCCGGAAGGCTTTCTCTCTGTGTGGATCTATGGGAAACTGGGTCATGTTTTTTCAGAAAGAAAATAACAGGAAAAGGGAAGAAGAGAACGCGTTATTAAAAAAAAACAGAAAATTCCCAAAACTTAAATTTTCAGAAACGAAAAAAGTGCATAGGTGCACCCTCAATAGCTAATTTCCTTCAGAAAGTTCTAAAATAAAAATCCCATAAAGAAAGATAATTATGCATTCAATGTGAACAACTAATAAATGCAATGGTCTTAATTTATAATTGATATTAAAAGTTTAATGATCTTTAAGAGTAAATTTACCTCTTTGAATAAAACCATTTTGAGGAAAGCGATTCTTGAGATCGAAGCAAAGGAAGCAGAAGCCCTTTGGTCAAACAGACAGTCTTGTGCAAATATTTCTCTTCCTTTGATGAGGAGAATGGACAAGTGCTGGAGCTTCGAGTGCCCTCAAAGGCTGCTAGGTGTACAAACCGATGGACTTAATTCAAGCTCTTTTCTATAATTCTAGGGCTTATTTAGTAACTTCATCAATTCTATATCCATCATCAGATCATCAAGCTGCTTTATCAAACCGTATACCTGTCCAGGGTGTATCAGTTTAGATTTGGACGTTGGGGCTCGCTACCATTTGCAGAAATACCTTTGGAATATATCAAACATTATTATTAATGTATGCAATAATTGAAACATTCCTAGTACCATTTGTAGCGTAAATATGCTTTAGCGACGACCAAACTGAAAAAAAAAACGTTAAAAAAAGTGTCAGAATTTGTGCACAGGCGTTCGAGCATGCGCGGTGGCCATGTACGAAAAAAAGACTGTATGTTTTTTTCTCATTCTTTCACGTTTCGGCGTTAGTGCCATTAACATAAAACATCACATGATGAACATGAACAACACTGTGAACATGAACATAGCTGTTCATGTTCACAGTGGTTTTAAAAGGGTTTCCCATTTTAGTACTTGTTCACTAATATGTTTTTCACTCTTGGACCAAAATACATTACACGTGCACACTATTCCACCATTTTATTTTCTGAATCAGTGAATGTACATTGCATCTATGGCTCTAAAACATCGATATTTTCATCTCGATAACAAGGAAGTTCGAGGTAGTGACATGACGACATAGTGAGGGCTTTGGTAGAAGAAAACCCTCGCAAAACTACTCGGTACATTGCAAGAGATATTGGTTTTGACAATTCAACAGTGGTTTGCCACCTGCAACAAATTGATCCTACCTTATAATTGCCTGCATTATTATTTCAACAATCCAATAGCTTTTATAAAGGGTCGTAAATCTGAAATAATTTTGACGGGGGTCAGGATCACCGGAGGTATTTGGGGGTACGGAACCTAAAACTTGGAACCACAGCCCCTTCTGATTTACGCTAATGGTTTTATATAAGAATCCTGGAGTAAGCATTTAAACGATTGAAGAAATATCCAAAGAAAATATTATTTGTTTCTATTTCATGTTTTCTAAATGGCACTAGACAAAGGAACGAAACGTTCCTCCGATTCGGACATTTAGCTTGTGAAAACATTAAGGTATTTTGAACCTGTAAGTGTTTCCGAAATGAGTGATACAATACTAGCGTTGGTTCGAAGATCCGTCCTACGGTGTGAATAGATATCAGTGTCAGTGTTGAATGGTCTATTCTCTTGAATGCCCTATTCTTAGCCGTGTCCAAATAGTTCCTCCTCTATTCCACCCTACACAGCATGTCCAGTTCCTATTCGTGCTTTATGGAGAACTTGCACATCATTTACCTCCAAATGTTTATACATCTAACCTGATTGATAGTAAAAATTGCATCCTTTAAAATCAGGCTGATGGTTAAGGTCGTGGATTCGATTCCCACGAGGGGTGATTGCTTTTCTCTAAAAAAAAAGAAGAAGAAAAGTCACCTGTCTATAAAAAGGTGGTAACCTACAGAAAACCCATGACAGAAATCATTGCCATGAATAAGTGATAGTTAAAGTTACTAACTACCACTAGATAACTATCGCTTGCTCTCTCGCTTTAAATAAATAAATAATAAAGGGTTTCCTCCCAATTATGTTGAAACTACCTGAATACCCGTGCTTCGTCACGGCAGATAAGTAGACTAGCTGAATACCCGTGCTTCGTCACGGCAGATAAGTAGACTAGCTGAATACCCGTGCTTCGTCACGGCAGATAAGTAGTTACTACCTGAATACCCGTGCTTTGTCACGGCAGATAAGTAGACTACCTGAATACCCGTGCTTCGTCACGGCAGATAAGTAGACTACCTGAATACCCGTGCTTCGTCACGGCAGATAAGTAGACTACCTGAATACCCGTGCTTCGTCACGGCAGATAAGTAGACTAGCTGAATATCCGTGCTTCGTTACGGCAGATAAGTAGTTATTTTATTGCGTTAAAGAATGTATCAGCAAAATTAACGATACTATACAATTTTGTGCAGTGTATTATAGCACGGTTCCCGTCATACTATAAGATATTCTTAATTTATAAGTAATTAAATTATAATATTTCTTGATATTGGGGCGCTCCGGAGTGTCAAGAAACAGATAACGTAGAACCCGTTATCTATAGGTTACCAGTAACAGCAGTTTAACCAGTAAAGGTTAAAATTCGTTGCAAATAATGAATGGTCGTTAAAATTAAAAAAAAAATATGTTTCCGAGATGTCATTTAGTAACACCCATTATATTTGCGAGCATTAGCAAGAAGTGTTCTGACTGGGGATGCCGATGGGTGAGGAGGCTATGCAAGGGTTCGGGATATTATTACCTCGGATATACCATCAGATCATTTATGAATGCAGCGTAGACTACAAGCTGTCTGTGGAGTGTGGTAACTCACGCAGCTCCTGCGTCACAGACATATTCTCTCTCCGGCGTGTTTAGGTAGAAATATTTCCTGACGTCTTTTGGTGTTTCATTAGTTTATTACAAGACACTAATGGTCAATAATATGGGCGTGGCTAGTGGGCGTCCATGGATTCCACTTATAACCATCTACGTCACGACCCTTCCATGATAAAAACACCCCAACTTCCCAACAGTCCATTTAATTTGGATATGTTGGATGTATATGGGCTGCACAAATTTTGGACTTTTTTCCTACTTACAAATCCTACTCTCTGAATTTCATAGCTTACATAACATTTTTGTCCCCTGTTTCATTTCAAAAACTTTGAATAAATCTTGTTAATATATTGTGAAACTTTTAAACACATTCTCCAACGAAATCTTAAAGAAAAGTGAGATTTTAGGAGTCCCTATGGACAGATAATAATAACAGAAGAACTGAACTTGGCCGCTTTGATTTCCGCTCGCAAAGCTAAATTTAAAAAAAAAACAAAAAAACTAGTTTCTCATTCATGTATCTTGTTTTACTAGCAAATTTATATTCATGCTAATGACAATTAAAAAAACAACAAGAAATAAAAACTGATTCAACAGCGAAACCAACAAATTCAAAGTTTTAACCACTTATTTCCTAGAAGGTTTTTTTCAGAGATTATGAGGATTTAGAGCTAGCAACTGGGCGATAAGCTTTTTCAGAGATTATGAGGATTTAGAGCTAGCAACTAGGCGATAAGCTTTTTCAGAGATTATGAGGATTTAGAGCTAGCAACTGGGCGATAAGCTTTTTCAGAGATTATGAGGATTTAGAGCTAGCAACTGGGCGATAAGCTTTTTCAGAGATTATGAGGATTTAGAGCTAGCAACTGGGCGATAAGCTTTTTCAGAGATTATGAGGATTTAGAGCTAGCAACTGGGCGACAAGCTTTTTCAGAGATTGCCACAATTTCACAGCTGTTTTAAAACATTTATGTAAATATGTGAAAATCCAAAACCTCTGTATTTTTTTTTTCTATTACTTCAATAACTCCAAACGCAACCAGCATTTAAATTCCTCAGTACAGATGAATCTACAATGATTGCAACAACTTTCAAATGAAGCAATAGTTTCTGAATACCACAATCCAAAATTAATTACAAATCAAAACTAGTTTTATCTATGTTTTTCAAAAACGCTAATAGATATCGTCGATACAAAAGCAAACTAACGAATATGAAAAAATGCATCTTTCATTGTCCATCTTTAATAATTTCTGCTGGACTT